>NDFG01001453.1:3023532-3218696 GCA_002167245.1 Sporophila hypoxantha
TKKTKGGGGTTTTTTTGTTTGTTTTTGTTTTTTGTTTAAACTTTTCCACTGAAATCTGTCTAGTTGATGAATATAGTTAGTAACCTAATTTCACCATTTAAATCCATAGTTACAGAAGGAATACCTGCCCCAGAAGATGTACAGTCATTAATGGTTCTAATCAGATACTGAAAGCAGATCCCAAGTGCTGTCATAAATTATTTTAGCCAGGAATTTGATAATCTTTATTAGACTTCATGTGTCTGAAAGCTTTCTTTTGACACCCTAATCTATTATGTAATCCTCTACAAGTTAGCTTCCATTCTTCTAAATACTCTATTAGTAAAACTGTCTCAAGAAACTGCTCACATGCTTAACAGTTTGTGTATTTTTTGTGCKAAATTACCTGGTCTAACTAGTATGTTTTGTTTCTATCTGTCCTTGTGAGGGGAGGAGGAAGGGCAGACACTGATCTCTTCCCTGTGGTCACCAGTGACAGGGCCCAAGGGAGTGCCCTGAAGCTGAGTCAGGGGAGGTTGAGGTTGAACATTAGGAGAAGTTTTTTTCACCCAGAGGGCRGCTGGGCACTGGAACAGGCTTTCCAGGGAAGTGGTGACAGCACCAAGCCTGATGAGAGTTTGAAAATCATTTGGACAATATTCTCAGACTCTGGGTGTGACTCTTGGGGTATCCTGTATAGAACCAGGAGTCGGACTCAATGATCCTGATGGGCCCCTTTCAACTCAGCATATTCTGTGATTCAATGATTTATTGAAGAGACATTGATTTTAAGGGAAAAAATAAAACCACAACTAAAACCTTTCAGGTATCTTATCCTTTTGTCCCAACTGGTATTGAAATCAAATGGCTAAGTAAGAGTTAGGCAGGTAGTAACTTTCAGGTGTACCTGATTAGTTATGCTCTTTTTACCTGCTGCTCTATGTTGCTGCCGAGCAAAAAGTATGTAAGACCTGGCTCTTATTCATCTTTTTGTAAGAGAATAGTTTACAGGAACAAAAACATCAGCTGTCTCTCCTGATGTGTTTGTTTTGTCACTATTAATAGTAGTTTTGTTACTAGGAAGCTCCCACAGAAGTAGGTGCCTATCCTGTGTTTGACATACACCATAGGCATGATGAAAACTCGCCCTACACTTAGACTTTCTCTTTTTCTATACTATTTGCAAAACAGATTTAACCAGCTTAAACATAACAAAATTATCAGAGAAGCAGGATATAGCCCTGAAAATGTAGTCTTTATCGCAATATGAGCCTAATGCAAACGTAACAAAACAAGAATCATTTATGAAAGCAGGAAAGGCTTATTACATAAGCTTCCAAAAGAGCCTCTGCAAAACCCAAAATCTGAGTCCAGATGCAGCTTTGCATCTAGGTCCAACACAATTTTGTTTTTGCCTGTTTCCTTCCCTTCCTGGATCCACGTCCAAATGGATCCAGGAAAGGAAAACAGAAACRTAAAACTCTTACCTGTAGGTAAGAGTTTATTTTCTAGGTATGCCTTAGGAAATATGTGACAGCTCAAATTCCTTGGTTCCCTAAGATGGTGGCTTCTTAGGAAGAACCTGGAGKTATACAACAGCTCAATATTTCTCCATGTTGGCTTACTTAGACTTATTTTTGTCTACAACTGGGTATTATAGAGCCATAGTTGCAAACTATTTCTAAATGTTTTGTTTAGACTCCATGAATTTGTCAACAGAAGCTATTTACAGAGCTCAGCTTGACCTCTTGTTGATCTATGAAAATTAATGGATAGTTCAAAYACTATCATTTTTCTTATTCACTAAAACTGCAAAAGAAGTATGCAAGTAAATAGGGATGAAGTAAAAGGTGTTCCATCTATTATTTTGAGCATTATTGGGTTTTTCTCCCCAGTAACAAATTATTTTAATAACTGGGCTAGATCTAAAACACAGAAAATACCATGTGAAAGACATATGCCATACTCAGATTTACTGAATATGATTACCACTGTGACTAATTCAGCTGTAAGAAATCCCAAACAAATGAATACTTTTAAATTCAAATCATAGTTTTTAATACGTTTAGAATTTAAATATGTTTAAAATTAAATATTACACTAGGTTTTTCTAGGTTCRTACACAACAGAAGCAAATATTTAATATATGGAGTATTTGATGGTAACTGGACAGACAATATTTTGGGGGAGGAACAATTTAAAATGTTCTACTTAAAATGTTACACTGTTTTTGTGGAAACTTAAGCCATGTCTGGAAAAGCTCCAGTGACTTGACACAATCACATTTAGAGCTCTCAAGGTTTCATATGAGTGCATTGCTACATGGTGGCTTCATATACAAAGAACTACAATGAAAAGAAAAAGAAGAAAAGAAGATTTGGAGTGCTTTCATGTCTCCAGAGATATATTTTAAAAAATAGGTTCTACCTTATTATTARTGGCAGAATAATTTATTTTCTTTGAGGTTTCAATTGCAATTGCAGGGAAAGAAGCACAATAAATTTTTTATATTAAAATCCCCAGTAAAACCTACAATTTGTAACTCAGAGTGGTCAGTGCTTGGGCCAGTGTCCCAAAATAAAACCTACAAATTGTAACTCAGAATGAGCAGTTTCAGGGATGGGGGCTGTAGTTATTTTAATTCCATAGAATTGAGCTTATCTGTGTATTAAAACCACAAAAAAACCCCTGAGAAAATACCTTCCCAAAAAGTCCTGAGAAGACTCCATTTGCTGGGCACCWGATGAGAATTATCTTACTGTTTACCACCTTGACTCAACACTCTCCATTTGGTTCTGAGATGAGACAGTGGAAAGAAAAGGGTAAAATTATCTGGCTTTGGTAACACATCTGGTTTTATGATGTTATACTGACTACAGCTGTAAAGAAAAAACCCAACAAACCAAACACCGGAAAAATAAAAGAAGAAAAATCAAGACTACATAATTTCAGAAAAATGCATTTTGAAAATTCTTTCCTAATAAGCCAAGAATTGTGGCTGCCTGGAGCTGGAGAAACATTACAAGAGATGTCCTTGCTGGCCTTTACAGCTGGATGGGGTRATGCATACACCAGACTCGGGTATCCATTTGGGTAATGGTCCATTTAGGTAACAGAGACAAATGTTGTATTTTCTACAGTTTTCTGAAGTTTTCTAATGATCACGACATTCAAGTTTRACCACCTTCAAATTAACAAGAACATGAAGTTTTATCAACAGTCAAATAAGAACAACTGCTATGTCTGCAGATTCTCATTTAATAAGAACCATTGGCTCTCTGTTGGCTCCAGTGAAATTACTTGTAAGGAATTAGAAGACACTCTGTCAATATGTCAGAATGGTTTAAAGACATAGCTGTCAATGCTTATATCAGATACACATCCCTCAAACTTAACTTGGTGATCTAAATATAATATAAATGTCCAACGAATCTTAAATGGATTTGGTGTTTAACTGTGATATGAACTTATTCAACTCCTCAGTTCAGCTCCCTACCCTTGAAATTTTGAAAAGAGATTTACAAGAAAGGCTGAAAATTGAAAAATGTGGACAGCTATAATGCTTATATGGGTCAGAGAAATGGGTGTAGTTACAAGAAGAGTGACTCTGGAATATTACTGAGGACAAGTTCTTACTCTTAATTAGAGTAAAACTCTTTGTTTCAGGTGGCACTAACACATATTGCCCACCACCTGTTTTACCAGAGTGAACTGCTTTATCCAACAGTATGCAACAGCCTGCATGTTTTCAACTCTGCCAGCCTTTTTTGAAGTCCTGTATTTTAAATGCATTTCCAGAGATGACTGAAAACTGTCCTCCAACACTTGCCTACTAAAAATTACAAAACAGGAGGACAAAGAAGAAAAATAMATCACACCTTTATATCTAAAATGCAACACTAAGTCATTATTCACTGCATGTACAAAGTCATCTCTGTCAGGAGTTGCACCAGAGCACCTGATGGCTTACATCCACTTGTGGAGTTTGGCTATCCTCAGCTATATTTGCAACTAAAGATCAAAGGAGAAGAAAACCAAAAAAGGAGTAAATACATGCACGGCCCCTCCCTCTGCTAGCTACACTGTGTCATCTAGCATCTGAGCTTTCATTTAAGCAGCCCTTCTACATTCCACCTATGCTTTTCTAGGATAAATATCTGGGGAAATCAGTTTGGAAGTCAACATCCTTTTTCTGCTTTATTTCTAATCCTGGAWGGCAAACTTGACATACTGACAATCAAGAGCAGAATAAAAGCAATTCTGAACAATGTTGTGTTGAAGTTTCTTACAATCTTCCCAAATATTTTTCTCTGCTATGAATATATTACACCATACAGATCTGTAATGTTGTTTACCTGAAATAATAAAAAGTAAAATCATTAATATTTTAAAGTGTTCTGGATGACAGCCTGAGAAAACAGCTACAGAGTGTAAAAGACATTCTGTCAGTTTCCTGAAAATCAATCACTATTTGAGATTCCAGACTTACTGCATTCCATCTGTTATGAAGAAATGTTTAAATAGTAAACAATTAATGATAGAAAACTGATATGAATCAAACAGTTTTACAGGAATTTTTTAGAGGTTCACAGTATTTTAGCATTCAGGGAAGGTTATTGCTGAAGACTTAATAATACAAATTTGTCACAAAATATTGCTCCTCTTCCTTTCCACAGACAAAAATTGGCATAAAAATCTGCTAAGCAAATTAAGCAGTGCCATCTTCAGTATGCATTATCTCATTTACTATTTAAATAGTTTTTTAACACTCCCTCCTCTCAAGTTTACTATATATACAGAAAGCTTTTTATTTGAAAGACACAGATTACATTTTAACCATATTTGCATCATATAGTGTTATACATATTTTCAGGCCATATTCATTTTCTTCTCCATCAGGCCCCCTCCATTAGCATGGCTTTAGATCAGGAACTAAAGGCCTGTGTTGACCAGGGGAAAATCCTAAAAATTTAGTCCTTCAAACATTAGATTGAAGGGGCTGTTGCAGTTCATCATGCTACAAATTATTTCAGAGGTCCAGTTCAGAGTTCTGTATCACATACAGAGATAAATGTCCATTATGATAACATGTTAAGTCCTCATTCCCTTAGTGTGGACTTCTAGAAGTCTTAAATATAATTTCTTTATATTACATAATGATAATAGATGAGAAAGRTGAGCTTGATAAATGATGAATCAAGTCTGCAAGGAAGCAAAAGAAAACTCTCACAGTTATCTTCTGGGCACAGTGATAAAAAATCTGGTGGAATTTTTATGGAAAATGCTGTAACGCTTACTTCTAGAATTATTTTTTAAAATTTTATCACCTTTTCTGAAAAAATCTATACATTCTTCACAAAGAATGCCAGAGCAATAGGCTGACAGTAACCTCATGAGGTTCCACCAYTAGTGCACAGTCCCGCACAGGTGAACAGCTCCTGGCACCAGTACATTCTGGAGACTGCCCAGCTGGGAACAGCTTCACAGAAAGCACGTGGGGGTCTCCTAGACACACACCAAACTGACCATGGGCCAGCAGTCTGCCCTTGTGGCAAAAAGCCCCACCAAGAGYATCCTGGGCTGTGCGAGGAGCAGCGCTGCTGGCAGGGGACAGACATGATCCTGTCTTTACACAGCTCTGGTGATGCCACACCCGGGTGCTGGTCCAGCTCTGGGCTCCCCACACACAGGAGAYGTGGACATACTGGAGAGAGTCTAGCAAGAGCTGCAGAGATGATAGARGGATTGGAGCTCTGCTCCTTTGAGGAGAGTCTGAGAGAGCTGGGGCTGTCCAGCCTGGAGCTTCGAGAAGGCTCAGAGAGATCTTGTTAGGGTGAAGGGAGTGCACTCCTGAAGGARCCAGACTCTTTCCAGACAAGCCCAGTGATAGGTGATGGGCACACACTGAAACACAGACAATTCCCTACAAACAGCAGGAAACCCCTTTGTCACTGTGAGGGTGACTCAGCAWTGACACAGGCTGCCCAGGGAGGCTCTAGAGTCAATATTCAGAAGTCATCTGTTCATGGTCCTGGGCACCCAGCTTTCAGTGGCCCTGACTGAGCAGGGRGTTGGACCAGATGSCCTACAGGGGTCTTGTCCAAGTTCAACCAACCTGAGATTCTTCACCACTGAGCAGCCCACTGTCAGTCTGTGAGTTCAAAAATAAAAGATTCTGTACTCCAGAAAACATGGGGAGTTTATTCTATACTTCCTGCAATACTACAAAATAATTTTTTCACTTCAAGGTTCCTASACCATGCAGCAGTACCACAACAGCCCCTAAAATACATTACATTACCCACTTTGCCATTTGTTGCTCTTTTATTGCCTTCTCACACTAGMGTGGCTGCTGTGAGCTCACTGTTTCTGGGCCAGCCCTCCACAACCACATGTGGCTTTCTATTACACATTGTGCTTATCCTTTCTAATGACTCAGTGCAATAATACACACCAAATTCCATTGTTACTTTAATGAAGACCATCATGGAAGGGGGCAGATTCAGGTCCACCYATTATGGGATTCATCACTGTTAAATAAGTATTCCCTTACAAACATACAGTTCCTAAACACTTGAGGACTTCAAAATACCATCTTCATCACTGCTTCATCCATTAGCAAACAAATCTACAAGCAAAGCTATTYGGTGCAGAGAAARGTGGAGTAATTTTTTTTTAATACAGGACAAGGTCTGGGCAGTATGCAAACTACTGCCTGTTTTTATGTTATTTTGGTTTTAGGACTAGGATTCAATCATTCTATCTTCAAAATCCACTCTAGACAGCATGAGTATGTTTCAGCCAAAGCATTTCCTTGGCACCGCCACAGGGAGGGAATCCATCCATCCATCCATCCATCCATCCATCCATCCATCCATCCATCCATCCATCCATCCATCCATCCATCCATCCATCCATCCATCCATCCATCCACCCATGGATCCCCTCAGTCTCAGGATAAGGTGTCACCACGCCCCCTGCTGTCCCGGGCCGGGCTCCGGGACCCGCTCCCGTGCTGATCCTGTCAGTTCTTCCTGCCCTCCTATCCAATCACTTTCCTGCAGCTCCAGCCAAACGCAGGATGTTAAAACAAAATATGTGAAGTGCAAGCCCTTTTTATCATAAAAGCCTTTGCATTTTTAATCCCYTTTTTTCTTCAGACCACATTAAAATATCGTTTAGTACCTTCCCTGTCACATGAAAGCCTGGAGCGACTGCTGCTGAAAGTAAGCACTGAGGAGTTACTCCAAAACAACTTCATAACAGAGTTAAGCCCAGTCCTAAAAGGCTGGAAAAATTAAGTTCTAATATAAATCAGTTTTCTACAACTGCAGTAGGAACTGTTGTTCCACCAGAACACACCTACCTGTTTTCTTCTTTCTGCATTTAGAAATGGCATTGTATTGCTGTGATTTACCACAAAAGGATGCGGCACATTAGAAATCCATGTGCTATCTCTGTTTGTCCTGGACTTGAGAAACTTCTAATCTCTCCTTTCTGCAATGAGTGTTAAGTGCTTTTTCTATGAGTCAGATAATTAAATCTGAAATGGGGCTTTGTCAGCCCCGCATGAGAAGTGAAGTCAAAACAACTGTGACATTATCTCAATTAATGATGAAACAAAATAAAAAGGCTCCCCCACTAGATTTTACCACCACTCACATATTCCTACCACATTTTCCTAACATTCTGGAACAGGAAGATGTTTCACGAGGAGTTTAGCCATGGAGAACYACAGCATTAATTGAATAAAGCAACAGTAATGATGTCAGATCAATAAGTCTAAGTAAGAATAAAATAATTGCATAATTTTTTGGTTTAAAGACTTGTCTTTTTYAAAGAATGACAGTATTGCTAAGGAGTGGTTTTAAATACTGTTCAATATTTTAAGTAGACATTTATAGCATTGGTTTTTAATGTGTGGAAAGCTTTCCACATTCAGTAGCAGCACCTGTGTTTTATATTCATTACACAGGTTCAGTGCAACACAGAATCTGTTACTTTGGAAGCCTCTTGCACCAATGCAGGTTCACTAATATCCTTCATATTTACTATATTACTAATCTGTGTTACAGCTTTAACTCTACAGATAAATATAAGCAAACCCAAACACAGTAAGTTACATGACTTCAAAATAAAATATGGGTTAGGGCAAGTGGGAGAATTTACTTTGCATCCATGTGAGTATTAATGGAACTGGGTTTGTGAAGACAAGCAGGGGGAAGGGTTAGGAAGTCCTACACACAGCTGATGTAAAAGCCTAGTCTCTTCTTGATTCTATTCTAAAAACGCTCATGAATCTCAGTTTTTCACAGAGAACACTTCAGAAATTGTAGAAGCCTGACACATTTGAATTATTGTACTTCAGATATATGAATGCTTCTAAAAATAATAATGTCATTACATAACACACCTTTGTAGTCTACTGAATAAAATTGACAGCTACTTTAGATAAAGTTTTCTAGCAAAAAWTGTACAATGCATTGGCGATAATGAATCAAAGTATGTTTTACTTTAGACTTAGGCTGCTGAACTGGTTTAGTTTCATTAATTAAAAGGTGTCTATTAGAACTGTACCAGCTTTCACCTGATACCTTAATTCACTAACCTTAGGAGATCCACCAAGTAACTTGGAAGAAAAAAGCCCAGAGATAGTCTTGGGGTGTTGTTGTCTTGGAAACTGCAGCCCAGCTGACTACAGTTCCTTGGAGAAGGATTTCTGTATGAATACTTTTGTTTAGCATAACTGAATTGTATTTCTCTCCAGAAGAAGCAGAGAAGTATAGCCAGCATGGAATGATACAGACCTATTTCTCATTTTGCCTTAGTGACATTCCTATGTGCCATCAGATCTGACCCAGAAAACACACAGCCATACCTACTACATTTGAAAAACCTGGTTTTCTGTACACAAAAAAAATTATTATTCACAGAGTGAATGTATCTTTAGTCTGTTATACAAAGAGGAAAAGCTACCTACTTATTGAAGTAATTAAGTGAAGTGAATTAATTGAAGTGAATTTGCCTTCTCAATGGAAAATGCACATTTAAATGTTATGTTTGCTGAATAAACTGAACCTAAAGGTCATGAAGATGCAGGTGTTGTCAGYTAAAGCTACAAAAAGACCTCACAGATGTATGCACTTCAGTTTCTGAGCTACAATAAATGAGGTGGCACGGTTGCTTCTTCTGTACTTCCTTGTATCAAATACATTGAAAAGAATTTCATTTATATCCTAGTCTTTTGAGCTCAGCCTCTTAGTGCCAAGGCATGGCAAGGAGAATGGTTAAAAAAAGTACGTCACATTTTTGGAAAGCCAGAGTGAGACATTCTCCAGTTTAAAGTTTTTCAGGATAAAGGCTAAAAAACAGTATTATTTTTAATACTATTTTCCAACCCTCTCTGCTACCACCTTTAATTCATATAATGTTTGCAATTGTATTTCATTACACTGGAGAGAGGGCAAGTAAGACCTATGCCTCCCCTTCAAGGCAAAAAACCCCTTCCTTCTGACACACAGTATTTTGTGCATTAAAGAATAAAAAAGGTCAAATTTCTTTCCTGATCACTACACTAATACTGAAATAAATAGCAACAAAACTAGTTGAGATGTATGCAGCTATAGGACATTTTTAGAACTATCAAGACTCTTTACCTACATTAATAGGCACATAGTAGAGTTCCTTCCCAGCAGCACTTTAAACCTTCTCCAGATCAACAGCTGCTCTCTCCTATTAACCACCTCCAAGATATTTTATCTTAATAAGATATATTCAGAATGTCAGTCATAAGCAACTYCACAAAAATATAATGAAAGATGAACACTGTATGAGCAGCTGCAGATACTGTAACCACATATTCTGGGATTCCCTTTATTTGCTTCCCAGACTTTAAAGGAAAGATGAGACTTCARCCTATGGCTCCACATGTATTTTGCCATCATCTTAACTAAAAAWGTGAATTCATCATTTTCAGAATGGAGGAACAAACAAGTGCCTGATTCTCTTTAGCAATCCACRTCAATATGTGCATAATATGTGCAGCACGTTAAGCTACAGATACCAGGACTGGGTGTTGCAGGATCTGAAGGCTTCAGAGTTGTTATTCTCAGGAGCCTTCTGCTGATTAGAAGTGTTTTTTCATTATCTAGCTTGACTAAACTAATTAAGGCTTGCATGCACCATCCTTAAACAAAATTGTTCTCTTTTATCAAGGCAATATATTTTTAAAAGTTTTAATCTCAGCCCTGGAAGAGGGAGGGAGGGAGGACTTGAAATTCTGTTAATCCTTTATGTTGCAAGACTGCTGTGAAGCAGAACTACCTAGAATATGTAAATAAACATCAAGGGGAAATTAAGTGGTCACAAAATTTCATTCTCTACCATTGTTACTGTAAATAAAAAGCAATCCTATTATAGATAAAATCAGTTCTCTTATATATAAGGAACAACTCTAGAGACTGAACTTTGTCCTTCACTAGGAATGAGAACACATTCTCAAAAGTAGTCCAAGATAGCATTTAGCAGTAAGCAGAAACATTAAAGATATTCTAAACACAACAAAAAATATGCTCATTTACAAAAACAATTATCCCACACTCTGCTACAATAGGAAGGAAAATGAAATAGTCAAATTTATTACTTCTCTGAATCACTCCTTGATGATTGTAAGTTACTGAAACACTGAAACTACATTTATATAGGGTGACAATTTCAAYATGGGTTTGCTGATATGGAAATGGTAAAGAAATCTCAACATTGTCCTAGCTAACATTGGACGGGCAATGCACATCTAGCATTAAAATCAATTATTCTTCCTTTCAGAGAGATTTTTAAAAAATTAAAATAAATTACTTTTTTAATGGGGAAAAAAAGAGGAAAAATTAGGTGTCAGACTTACAATAATTGGTGATGCATGATTTGTTGATTTGAGTGTGTGTGACCACAACTCTTGTTTAAAACCCACCTCGCTCTTCAGGCTGTGTAGGTGTACTCAAACCACTTGATATTATACATACAAAAGTAGTATGGAACTTCTCCCAGTCACATGCAGGTCTTATGGAAAATGAATATAGAGTTTGTTTCTAAGAAAACTTTTGACATTAGTTAATATGTTGGAAATATGTTCACAATATTAAAAAATTATTTCTTAAAAAAATTAGAATTTTTATTAATTTAACATATTTTCCACTCAAGAGAATGAGGAATTCAGTGCCTGTGAGATTATTTCTTCTTGGAACCTCAGCTGCATTCATTTTCTTTCTAAATAAGAAGTGAAGAATTTGGAGAAACACAGACAAGAAACACAAGAATTTGGAGAAACACAAGGGACATCCATTATACCCAAAGTGTAAAGTATATGAAGTTTTTCTCAGAAATATTTTATCCAAAAAAATTCAGCATATTTTAGAGTGAGATTTGCCTCCATTCCTTTTCTCTCTCATCCACTGGTGGACCATGTTTGCACTGTCTGTCAATGATGCCGTTCCCACAAGCCCACTGAATGCTTATTGACCACATAATGAAAAACACACCCTACATTGGTGACCAGCCTTTATAATAAAATAGAAATTATTGCAGTAAACCATTACATTAGGATATTAAAATTTGATGCAATAACAATATGCAAAGAATTTTTCAGGTGAACCTTGGAGCTTTGTTGGAGCTTTGTTGGAGCAAAGCCAGAAGTACCTGACCGTGTCTGAACACTGCTGTAACAGAGTTGCAGGACAAGTGCCCAGAGGAGTCAGCTCTCCCTGTCCTGGTGAGGCCACACCTCAAGTCCTGGGCCCAGTTCTGGGCCCCTCAGTTCAGGAAGGACACTGAGGGGCTGGAGTGTGTCCAGAGAAGAGCAATGGAGTTGGGGAAGGGTGTGGAGCAGAATTTCTGTGAGGAGGAGCTGGGGGTGTTTAGGCTGGAGAAAAGGAGGCTCAAGGGGACACCGTATTGCTCGCTATAGCTGCCTGAAAGGAGCGTGTAGCCAGGTAGGGTCTTGGTCTCTTCTCCCAGGCAACAGATTGAGAAGAAATGGCCTTAAAGCTGCACCCMAGGGAGGGTCAGGTTGCATACCAGGAGGAATTTCTTCACGGCAGTAATGCTGAAACATTGGAATGGACTGCCCATGRAGGTGATGGAGTCACCATTCTTAGAGGAGTTCAAGAAATGACTCCTCCAGGACATGGTACTTAGTGCTATGGTTTATTTGACATGGTGGTGTTTGGTCAGAGGTTGGATTCAGTGATTTYGAACATCTTTTCTAACCACAATGATTGCATAACTCTGAGTCAATGTTGCACAGTTAACCAAATATCGTATTAAACAATGACTGGACAGCAGTCATACCACCTAATACTTACTGCATGACAAGTAATTGGCTCGTCTACAGTACTTTTAGGCCTTTTTACATCATCCCTCATTGTAGACATCAAACACTGGGTAAAGCATTCTGTCACTCTTGATARGTAACCCTGAGAAGGTTCCCTGCCCGAGAGATCCCAGTGCAGAGCTCAGTGGGCTCTGGTGACGGCAGACACTTGTAGTGAGAAGTGGCAGCCCTGCAGCCAAACACCCCTTTGGTGTGTGTGCAGGTGTAAATGTGTGGCAATGCTTCATTCCACCCAGTTCCACACCAGACAAGGTACTGTGCTTCTGGCTCAGGGCATTAGTCCCCAGTAAGATGAGACTTCCCACAAGCTGTCAGGGTTTGCACACCAGGGCTGATTCCAGCCAGGCCTGAACCAAAGTACAGCTACCTCTGTCACCACGGGTGCACCTGTCTGAAACAGCAACAGCTTTCTGCTTGCTAACCCCAGAAACAAACACGTGCACAACTGAGTATAAAACCATTCACACACCCACCACATTCTCTGATGTTAAAGAACCATCACTGAAAAATCTGAAGACTCATGCTTTTCATTACATGAAAAAATGTTCTGTGGCCTCCTGCATTTGTGCCATGGCTGTCAAAGTTTCAAACAACCTTTGTAACAAATAGAAAAGCAAGGACAGTGGTGAAACACTTTCACTCGTGTTGGCCACGCAATGTGATCTGCTTAGAAAAATATTAGGCCATGGGAAATCACTAAGACTGATGTGCCCATTTCCATACACACTTGTTTCCACCCCCACAAAGGAAGGACAACTAGAACCAGCTGTGAGACGTTTTCACAAAAAATAGAATACTGAAATCAATTGCATTAAACTCAGTTGGACTTGTCCATAAAGCTCCAACAAATTAAAATGGTTGGAGGGCACAGAAACAAGCCAAGATTATTACATGTTTTGCAAAGGTGGCCATGAACAAATTAACAACTACATTTCATACCTGGTGAATTGGATCTGAATTGCAAGGTTTTAACCTTTTAGGCATTTATTAGGGCAATTTTAATGTACTAGGGGTTTGATATGTCACTTTAGATAGTTAGAAGGACATATTATTCTGTACCCATGAGAGAAGAAGTCCTCAAGCACATAGTTTCCAACACTTTTGAGACTGCCCCAGATCACATGGGAATGGATAATTCAGGGAAATGTGTTTTCTGTGTGTGACAGAGAGATAATTCCTGACTATTTAACTACAGTGTATTTTCCACAGTTTATGCCCTATGTCAAATGTAACGGAAGAGTATTTTCTGAAATAAATTATTATCATTTCCCCAAAATTACAGCAAGCAAGCATTCTTGGCTGACAATTCAATAATCACTGCATAAAGCTACAATAAAGTATCATGTGCAATAGTAACACCAATGCCCATGTTATAAGCTTTGACAATGTATATAATTAAGATGTACAATTTAAATAAATTTTATTATGACATTTAAATAAGAACAGCAATTTAATATTCAGTCCTCTTCAAAAGGTATGCATGAMGTCAGACAGTATATTGTCAGTTGATTGCACAATTCTAAATAACTACTTTTGCAACTTTTTAGTACATTAGTAGTTTTATGTCAATTTTCAGTACTTTAAGAACTTTGCATTGTTATGGTTGATTTTAACTTGTACTCAATACTAAAACCAAAAAAACCCACCAAAACCCCAACCCATYACAAACACAAAAATTAGACTTTTAATGCAGAGACTATTTTTGTCCTGATTAATGACATCTGAAAGTTGTTTCATTTAGGTCTAATTCACCAAAACCTCTTAACAGAATTACAACAACAAAAAACCCAACCCAAACCAACCTCATAGCTAGAACTATTTCAGTCATTGTATTCCCAGACTGAACCTCAATTTAGTGCTTTTCACAAATGTGATTCAAACCTGTACACAAACAAATTGCACAGGACAAAGTGAGAAGGCAATGAGTCAGGAAAGGTATACTGTCCATTACATAAAACTTAGTCCTTTCCAGTAAGGCAAACAGGCATAAATTAAAAATTTAGGGTTATGCTGAACCCAGAAACCTAAGCTATTTTAAAAAAACAGCTTGCATTTTTCAGCTAAAAATACCTCCCAATATTTATCAAATGTTTCAACAACTTTCCTCATATTTGTATTCTTGCTTATTTGACATCCAGAATGTATCAGTTTGCCTCAACAGTTTTAGACACCACACATCACAAAAACAGTGTCTATACATTCTATGAAAACCTAGAACAGCACAGACATGTAACACAATTCCCTGAAGCCAGCATTATTTAGTCTAAATTCTTCCACTTAACATATGGGCTATTAAGAAGGCCCCATAAAATGTCCCATAGGCCATTTCATTATTATTATTTTGTATTTTTAAGGAGAATATATGGAAGGGTCTACCAGGCCTCTGGGGGTGGGGGGGAAGGCAATCATAAAGCAGATGATGATGACAGTGTAAGCTTTCTAATTAGAGACAAATCAACTACGCACGGTTAATGCTTTGTAAATATATTAATTTCTAATGACAAGCAAATACATAAGTTACGGTCCAGAATTAGAATCGCCTYTTCGCATTCCGCCTTGAAGACCAGCGCTCCCATGTCTCCTGGGAGTCAAGAGAAGCTRTGCGCACAATGCTTATCTTTAAAAGCTACGCGGCCCACGCGACTGCCACCACAACAATCGCACGGAGCGAGAACCGCGCGTCTGAAGGAGCGGGCGCCGCTCCCGCCCGTCCCCGCCGGCCGCGCCCCGGCACCGCCCCGCGCCCGCCGCGGCCGCGCTGCCCCGGAAGCGCTCCCGCCGCCGCCTRCGGAAACATGGCCGAGTCGCCGGAGGAGGTGGCGGTGCTGGTGCAGCGGGTCGTGAAGGACATCCGCAACGCCTTCCAGCGGAACCCACACATGTGAGTGCGGCCGCGGCCGGGCGGCGCGGAGGGAGCGCTGCTCGCGCTCCGGCCCGTGCGCGCTCCGCGGCCTCCGGCGGGCGGGGCGCGGGTTCCCGGCGGGGCCGGCGGGGCTGGGGCCGGCTCGGGCTCCGGGCCCGGGCCCAAGGTCACGCCGGAGCGCGACCGCGGGGACAGCCCGGTCTCCTCCGAGCGGAGAGGGCCGGCTCCGGCTGCTGCGGTGCCACCTTGTGGCCTTCGTGGGGCAGGGCCGCCGTGTCCCTGTCCTCGGTGCTCTCCTGCCGCCGCGGCTTCTCCTGGCTCGCTCCGAGAGCCTGAGCCTGGAGACCGGTCCGGCCGCGGCCGCAGCCGGGCGGCCACAAGCGCCCCGCCGGTAAAACGCACCGMGTCATGGGAACCAGCGAGGGCTCCGCGGTCTGGAAGCGATAGATATATTTTCAAAGAAAAGTTGCTAGTGA
Organism: Sporophila hypoxantha; assembly: GCA_002167245.1. Classification (NCBI taxonomy): domain Eukaryota; kingdom Metazoa; phylum Chordata; class Aves; order Passeriformes; family Thraupidae; genus Sporophila; species Sporophila hypoxantha. The sequence continues at coordinate 3,039,236 of NDFG01001453.1, forward strand.
CCTCTCTCTGAACTCGGTGTTCGGCAGTGTTAAACTCATCGCGCAGTCGGGCTGGGGCTGAGCCTGCCCGCGGGTGAGCCAGCCCTGCCGAGCCCCGCAGGAGGCAGCGGGTTCTCTGTCTGCCGGGAACAGAGCTCTGGCGCTGGTGGGAACARAGCTTAGGATAGAAACCTCCTGAATTACACCTTTGTACAAACAGAGCAGTGTGGTGAATGCCAACTTCAAATCCATATCTGTTGGTAGAAGTGGTAGTCATTTCATTGTCTGTTGTTTTGAGGAAGACAGAATGACTATGAAAATGCAAACCACAGGAAYTGGTTGTGAGAATCAGATTTATCCAGAAGTCTGGGGGGCAGATGGTCTATTTTATTTTTCAGTGTTGTTGACCAGCCTTGAGACCCTGTTTTAAGTGCCTCCCATACTTCTCTTTCCCAGAAAGATACTTCCCAAGCCTTTAAGACACAAACTAGGGAAGTATCTTTCAATCTATATGCAAGCTCCGTGTTGGTTACGGCAAATAAGGTAGCACGTAAAGAATAACAACTTCCTAATTTAAGTGAGGTGTATTTGTGTCAGCTGGAAACTGCAGTCTCTGAGGTAGTGGCCTATTAATCTGTTCCAGAAAGTGATAAACAAAACAATTGCATAGGAAAATTTTATGTCRCCTAATTTATCCCTTTGCTTAACARGGGAAGATTACAGTGAATACCCTCATGTTTCTCTAAATGTAGTAAGCAGTTTGGGTGGGCGGCCAGGTTTTAAAATGCAGCATATGGATGCTGTTTAAAAAAAGGCTGCGTTTGCCTTGAAGGTTCACTTTTAGGATGTGAAGCAGAATGTGCTGTAAAGGGCCCATATTTATGAATGAATGTTCTGATTTTTTCWTAGTTCCCACTTCTCTGCCAGAATGCTTTATTGGTAGCAAGCTTTGAGATTATGTTTTCTAAGAATTTGCTGCTATTGCAATTTCCTTTCAGAGATGCAATCTCAGAGATGAAAGTAGGTTGCAAGAGTTGTGCATGCTAAGACTGATGCACTGTGACATGCTGCAAGTGAAAAAGCACAAGCTGCTGCTTCTTTATCCCTCAAAGYAGAAAAAGTGACAGTCATGTCTGCTAGGTTTCTGAAGTGGGAAACTTGAAATGAAACTCTCCAGGCCTGTGTAGGCTGTGTGCCCTTGCTGTGCTGCCTCTGTGCCTCAGGAGCACCAGGCTGTAGCTGTGCTGGCTGGGTCTTTTCATGCATCTGCATCTTGTTGTCTGCTGCTGGCCAGCTGCAGTTCCTGACAGGTGGTATCCTGAATTCAACATGTTACAGATCCAGGTTTGAATTATTTTACATGGGAACTGCATAGCTTCACTGAAAATAAGGAATCTGCTRCATGCATGATGTTGCTGTTGACTTCCCATGCTTTTGTCCCATACTCACCTCTTTTCCRTCATTTATTGACCCTTGTCAATGGCTGCTTGTACACCTACCCACTTGTCAGCTTCGTGCAAACTGTGTCTGTCTGTCATTCTGGTGTGTTCAAAGCAGTGTTATGAAACTTAGTTCACCCAAGTCAGACTTCTTGCATTTGGTAATAAGTAAAGGTGTGGATGTTTGTTTTRTGGGKTTTTTTTTCTCTCCTTGCTGTTTACCTTTGGTATACTGTTTGTGAGTTACAGCTGGTAAGTTCGTATGGTAATTCACAGAGTTAATTAGACAAGTAGTGCCTGACTGCATCTTCCTTGCTTTTGGAGACTTTTATGTCCCTGTATGCAAGGCCAGGCAACGTTTCACCAAGGACTTTTAGCATTCATTAAAGAAAGACCCAGCGATACGTACAAACTTCAGGCTATTAAGATACTGTGTTGAAAGAAGCAGACTGGAATGTCATTTTAGGTTTAATCTTGCTTCTTGAAGAGTTTAGCTTGTGTTAAATAGAGCAGCACAGATAAGGATCTTGCTTTGTTACCCATTTCTTGCTTTTAGTGGGGTAGGAGAAAGCTTTTTTCTTCTCTCTCTTTTCAGCTGACTGGGGAAGCAAAAGGGACCTGAGTGTGTGTTTGGAGACAGAGCCATGTGATTTGCAAGTGTTTTACCTTGAGTTCACCTTACCTGTGTTTTTTGCRGCTTGTGATATATGTTGTGATGTACGGAAGATGAAATCGGTTTTCCGAATRGGCAAATACATTCTTAAACAAGCACACTGTCACTTTTGATTACCTCAGTAATAGTCCAGTGAGGACACAGAATTAAATCAGCACGCTCAGAGTACCCAGTAATAAATTTTATTTAAGATAATTGAGTTGAGGTTTAGGAGCTGGCACTTGCCATGTATCTGTAAATCTTGTATGAAGAAGACTTAAGATGGAGAATTTGTTTTGTGACATCATAAGAAATCTTTTTTTGTCTTGCGTGAGATTTGAGGATTTCCCTCTTTAGGAACAATTTGGAATGGGGGAGTTGGTGGAGAAATKATGYATAATTGAAATAAAATAATGTTGCTTTATGCCTAAACGAATGTGAATCTTTGATGAACTGTGTTTATTTCTAAGAAGCTGACAAAGCTGCTATTCAGCATGCTAGAAAAACCTGACAAAAARTAAAATATGTTACAGCCCATTGAAACTGAACAGCTGAGTCTCTTCTGCTTTGTTTGCTGGTACAAATGCTCCTGTTTGTCACTGTKATTTTAAAGGCTTACATTTCTCCTACAGAGTTGTCATCTAATCAGACTGGCCTCTGTGTCTCAAATCTTCCCCCTGTTGATCATGCTGCCTTGCACAGGACAATGAAAAATGGGACATATGCAAGTGAGCATRTTCTTCTGTGTGATCCTTAGTGTCAGAGCACCTGGTCACGCTGCTGCCGGRCACACCTGGGTAGCTTTTGGTCAGTCAGGCGCCTGTACTACTTAGCATGTTCTGTTTCTCTTGCTGAAGCAGCAGTTACAGCTCTGTCACATATTTATTACAAAACCAGGGGTACTTGTCTTGATTCCACGGAATTAAACTGCTTGGATGATAGTCTAAAAACAGAAAAAATGGGGCTTCTGTCATTTAGGATCTTTGTGAAAATCAAATAAAACTATTCAAATTACAGGTTTCAGCAAAGACAAGGAAAAAAGATGATGGAATGTTTGGTTGGGAAGCATTGCCAGCCATTGCATTTCTGTATTGAGAAAAATAATTGTCACCTACTAGAAATAAGCTTAATTATATTTCTCTCTGTTTTTTAAGAGATGAAATTGGATTAATACCCTGCCCTGAAGCCAGATATAACCGGAGCCCTATTGTCCTGGTAGAAAACAAGCTTGGTGTGGAGAGCTGGTGTGTGAAGTTTCTTTTGCCATATGTCCACAATAAACTTCTCCTCTACAGACAGAGAAAACAGTGGCTGAACAAGGATGGTAAGTTCTGAGTTGGAGAAGAGTATATTCTTTAGTGCACATTTTTTATTTATTGTAAAATAATTTAGTTTGGAAAAGAGCTTTATGATCTGAGTCCACCCATAAACCTGACGCTGTCAAGTCAAGCACTAAACCATGTTCCTAAGTGCTGTGTTTACATGTCTTCCAGAATACCTCTAGGGATGATGAGTATGCCATTTCCTGGATAGCCTGTTTCAATTCTGGCAACGCTTTCAGTGAGGAAATTTTTCCTCATATCCAACCTAAACCTCTCCTGGTGCAGCCTGAGACCATTTTCTCTCATTCTGTTGTTTGTTACCTGTGAAGAGAGAATGACACTCATGTGGCTACAGTCTCCTTTATGTGTAGTTTTGGAGAACAGTAAGGTTCTCCCAAGCTCCCTTTTCTCCAGGCTAAACACCTCCAGCTCCCTRTAAGACTTGTGCCCCAGCTGCCCTTCTCTGGGCTCACTGCAGCACCTTGATGTCTCAGTGAGTACATGGAGATGGTCACTGATGTGATCCTGCTGGCCACACTATTGTGATCCAAGCCAGGATGCCCTTGGCCTTCTTGACCACGTGGAGACATTGCTGGCTCATGTTCAGCTGGTTCTGGCCAACACCTCTGGGTCCTTTTCCACCAAGCATATTTCCTGCAAGCCTGGGTATTGCGTGGTGTTGTTGTGACCCAGGGGCTGGACCAGTCAGAACCTCATACAAGTGGCCTTGGCTCATCAGTCCAGCTTGTCTGGATCCCCCTGCAGAGCCTTCCTACCCTCCAGTAGATCACTCTCACCCACAGTGGCATAATCCCCAAACTGACTGAGGGTGCACTCAATGCCTTTGTCTGGTCATTTACCCTTCCTAATGCCAGTTTAACCTGTTGTGGAAAAAGTGRTGGTTACTGAGGGGAGCAGGCTTTGGATTGTGCATCTTAACTTAAACAAGTTTATTTTCATTTGAAAATAAAATTTCTTTCTCTCTTGCCCAAACTGGAAAGGTTAGAGACAGACAACTTCAGTGAATTATTTGAGGAAGTGATGCTAGTTGATGCAGAAGGAATTTTCTCCTGTTTTCTTGAGTCAAAAGGAAAATATGGTGACTTATATATCTACTGTAAGAAATGAGTGCAGTGTGTTTCAGATGCAGTGGTAATAGAAATTATTAGTCCCTACAGCTTGGTAATTGTAAAGTTTTATTTCCTTTCTCATCTCTTTGTTTTGTTTTGGTTTTTAKTTTAACTTGCATGAAAAATTCTTTCATATATGTTCTTTAAAAAAATTCAAAATAAAGAATTATGAACAGGTGTGACATAGGAGGTACTTGACTGCGTATAAGGGGTCCTGATCAGAGCAAGAATGAAAAATAGTAACTAGTTTATGAAGCAAGTGTTTTGTTTATTGTTGCAGTACCTTCTAAATAGCAGTTGGAATAAAGAATGTTCTTATGCTGGGCTTCTAGTGTCTTATTTCTGGGTTGTTTTTTTTTTTGTTTTTTTTTGGTTTTTTTTGGTTTTTTTTTTTGTTTTTGTTTTGTTTTGTTTTGTTTAGAGACTGTTTTCTGGCATCTTTTACCTGCTATGGTATTTTTAATATGCCTCAGATAGCAGGGTATCTATTGTGTTGAGGAGCACGCTGTGACCACTCACAGAGTTCAGATCTTTATCTCACATGCAACTGGCTTTCAGTTCTTTCAGTTTGGGATTGTTACCATATTTTAATTTTTTTCTGTTTACTTATAACTAACCTGTCCATAAAGCACTGACTATGTCCATTTTGCTTACAACATGTGTGGGATTGTCTACCCCTGCTGGAGCATACCAAACAGCCACCCTTCATTCAGTTGTGTTGATTGCAGCTATAACAAAGCCAATCTCTCTGGCTGCTTTATGAAGTAGAGGGGTAAAGAATTACGTTTTAAATAGTGGGATTTTAGCATACATCTGGTGCAGACTCTAGCACCTAGTCATAACTAACATGGTGTTCTAGTTGGTGTTACTGCTAGGTAAGTTTTTGGAGTAGGTCTGTGTAGATCAGGAGATGATGTGTGGCCAGTAGCATTTCTCCTTTGATATCTACTTTTCTTTAGTGTTGTATTGCTGTATCCTGCTTCACTTTAAGTGGATGAAGCCAGCTGTGCACTGATGCTCATTAAAGTGTAGAGTATGGCACAGTCAGGTGGTGTTGGTGTGTAAATGTGCACTTGAGCTTCTTTTGCCTTTGGAGATGATATGGGGAAAGATCAAGGTCTTTAGAGGATCTTGGAGTGGGAGGATTCTTAAGGCAGAGAGTGTTGCCTCCTTTTATCTGCCTGATGGTGGGGTCTAGATTTGCTAAACATGCCTTGATTTCTTATTGCAAACATATGGATGTATAATGCAAGCGTTTTGGAAAGAGTAGCATGAAATGGCAGGCAAGGCAGATCATGGCATGAAGGAACCCATTTTCCTGGCCATGCAGAGTCTTCCAGTGCTAGCTGTAGACCTTGAGTGATATTAGAGTAACAGTGCACTGGCTTGATCCTTAGAATTAATTACCCTTCCAAAGAGTAGCTTAAAGAAGTTGAAGTGTTTTCATGTATTGCTGGGTATGACTGACCCATTAACTGTGTTTTATTTTTGTCTAACAGATTGTGTATGTTTGTGTCATTGTGTTTCCCACATTCCTTTTAGACGGTTGATGACATGTCATTATGTGGACTTAATGAATTTTACATTGCCCTTTACTTTTTAATTTATACATAATTTACTTTCTTGAATGTTTTTTCTCATTACAGACATCTTTAAAATTACAGACTCTTCCTGGGTGGTGTGTATTGCTAACATAAGTAACTTCCATTTCTTCTTGGTCTTTGTGGTTTGTGGTTGGACCTATTAAGACCAGGATGGTTTTGATCACTGCCACCAACCAGCTGCTGATTTATTCAGTTCTCATAGAAGCTGGTGATGGTGACATTCCAGATTTGAAATTTGTAATGCAGTTGATTAGAAAATTCAATAAACTGAACTTTAATACAGGGAATATAATTAATGTTTACTGACACWTTACTAAATACAAACTTTAGCATTTAAAGAGTTGAACTTACTAGCACAGGCAATCTTAGCAACACCAGTGGTTCTCATTGCAGTGCTTTCTGAGTTAGGGGTTTGTGATGTATATTTTTATTGCGCTACAGATCTTCAGCAGGAGACTTCATTTTGGTCTCAACTGTTATTGTAAGGTCTAAACATTGAAATTTCCACAGAGAGAAAAACTTCTTGTTTCAAGCCAAAGTACAAGCATTGACATTACCTGTGTGCTGGTGCCCTGCTCCAGTCACACCTGTGCAGGTGCTTTGTTGTGATGCTGTCACACCTGCTGATGCCACAGGGATGGTGTTTGCAGGCCTCTGCTTCCCTCACAGGTGAAGGGAACAACCTTCATGCACAATCCTTCCTCTCAAAATGCAGCTCAAAGAACTGTCAGTGAATACTGCAGTAGCATGCATTTTAAACTAGTGCCTGCTTGGCTTTATTTCGAAAGTGAAACTTGATTCTGTTTTGTCTCTTGATTTACAAAAGCCAATTTCAAATGTGTGAGAAGAGGTATCTACAGCATTTTCATGTCTGCTGAGGTTTTCTGTAACCACTGTAAAACACAGTCAGGTCCTTCATGTTAAAACCCTGTTTGTAAAGGASTTTAGTATGTTTTAGCATAATTGARTTTCACATTTGATAAAAGGTTTGAGCAGAAACTGAACTGCAGTGGTGGAGAGAATTAAGGCGGAAGTCTTTCCCAGGTGGGCTTAGAGACTCATCTCTAAGGTGTCATAAGTGTGTATATTCTGTCAAGAGATGTTATGTTATTCTCTTAAGTATTCTCAAGGATTTTGTGCCAGGTTGCTTTTGTAGATGAAGGTGCATGCCTGGAATTTGTCAGGGTAGTTGTTTTCTTTTGCATCTAGTAAAGAAATAGATTTGTTTATTACTTCTTCAGAACTCAGTTGTATATTCTATTGAAGCTTGTTATAAGTGGTGATTGCAGATGTAGTCTCTACTTGCCTCTTCCGTTTTGAGTCACTGTAAGCCATTTAAAATAGAACAGAAGAGAACAACAGGGTGCTGATTCAAGTGTCTGGTATTTTTTCTGACAGGATCCTGGAAGAGGGAGGTACTTTATAGTCATTCATTGATAGGTTAGTGACACAGATRTTTAGTTATAGTTTCTTTTGGATTCTTGGAATCCAGAGTCATGACTGCTCCCCCTGCTATTATWTGAGTTTAGAAATCCCAATTTTACAGTATGTTTTTATCTTTTCTCCAATATTTTTTAAATTTAYGCATGCATACTATATATGTTATGTCAGGACGGTTTTCTGAAATTGTTACAARCTGCTCACAGAATATCTAAAAAACTGGATACAGCCATATTTAAAGGTGTGCTAAAACCATATTRTTTTATTTGTCCTTTTGCAGTTAGGGAGACTTTAATATGCAAAAGGATGTGTTYAGTGTGAGCGCCTATAATGCAACAGATTGCCTGAAATGTATCTAATAGAAAGTAATTTTAAATTGTAAATAAAAGATGCTGGGTTTTGTTACTGACACGGGGAAATAGTTGGCAAGTACTATCATTGTGTACCAGATCTGTCATAAGACTTCCTAATAAAAAGGGCCGCAGAGGTTAATAAATTGGGCCATTTTTCTATTGAAAAATGGCGTAGAGGTTGCTAAATTGTGTCATTTCACATCTCTGGCTCAGAATCCACACTTCATAAATCTTCATCTGTTACTTACRTCAAAGAATATTGATATGAAAGAACTGGGTTCTACTTGGAGATTTTCCTTTTATCTGCATATTTCCTTTGATAATATTTGAGATGAAGTGAATCTCTGTGATGGGAAAATGGACAAAATGTAAACAAGTTCTGTTTAAGTTGGACTTGATTGGGTGCTGTTACAGACCTTTGAGATTACCAGAATGGTCATACTAACTGGAAATCATGTATAAACAAGCTGTTTTGTTCTAAGTAGACTTTGAAAGGCTTTTCTGAGAAGTATTCAAAAAACTGAAATAGGCTATAATAAACTATTGCTTGATGTGCCTATAACACGTGCAGTGCTAGTACCTAATAATTGCTAAAACCATTGTTGCAGGTAAAATGGAAAATGTACATAAAACAATCATAGCTCACAATTTTAACTTTACCTCCTTATAAAAATTATGTTTTTGTAAATGTTCGAACTGATTTCTGAATGTAAAATTGAAACAGTAGCCACAAAACACTTAGCAGATGTTTAATTTTATGTATGTTTGATTTTGTGTATGTGAGTAATCCGGGTTATTTGAATTGGGATAGTCAGCTGCATAAAATTAAATGGGTGTTGAAGTACTTTGCTGGTTCAGGAATTGGGTAAACCGAGGAATAATATTTGTACATTCAGGCAGCAAACTAGAAAGAAGCTTTGTGTGTATGAAAAATATTTATTCCTTGGCAGCAAAGAGAGATTTAACTTGTGAAAATAGAAAGTTAAATTCTTTCCTTGAGACACTTTTCAAAACATTACAGCTTAGTGCAAAGTCAACAGTACACCAAAGAATTCCCCACCATGCCCCCCCCATCACCCCTTGCATTATGTGGTGGCTTAGCATGTTCCTYATAATGAAGAACATAATGGAAAACACAAAATTTCTTTGTTGGACAAATAATCAATCAGACACACGGTAATATATGAAGGTATTTCACTTTGAGACCTACTTAGGTATTGACTCTTGTTTCAAAGATACCTGCAGCCAAGTCCCTTTGCATTTKGAATTAATTTGTGTATTGTTACTGTGGAATTTCTTAACAGTTCATTCATTTTGCAGTCATATTGACTGCACTAACCAGAGATCTGTTTCCATGAGATACCATCCTTTTCTTTTTCCTTCAAGGAATGAAGTASCTCTTATTTGCTGGAAATCACCTGAAGTATGATCTAATTAGTAGGTTAAATTCAGGGTGATTAGGAGAGAATCTAGCCAAATTTAATTTACAGTAAAAGGTTGTATAGTCACATTCAGTTTTTATGGCATAGTTAAAAATAAGTGTAATAAATCTGCAGTATACAGTGCTTAAATGCAGGGATGCAAGCAAATGTTTTCATTTTTGCTTTGGGTTTTTTATTGAATTAGTCTTAAAACTTCAGTCTGAGGTGCTTCACAATGTATTTAAAGTGTTTTCTGTACAGTTTAATAGGGAGTACTTTTATAATTCTCATTCATAGCTGTGGTGTTTCATTTTTTAGCTASAGGTTTTTTATAGTGTATGTATTTTTTGTAACAGTATGATATATGGCAGCCATCTGCAGCTCAGACTTGTTCTAAGATAGTAGGGTATATTTTTATTTTCTGTAGTATTTAAAAATCTTTGGATTTTCTTTGAAGAATTCTCTGCTTCTCGTATATAGTGTGTGTGGTTAAAATCACTGAATACTCAAGGATTTTATATTATGATTTTTCCTTGCTCAGGGCATACTCAGTTCATTATTTTAAATAATGAAAAGGTAGGATATGGCGGATCTTGCTCCCTGTTAAATTAATGATTAATTAATTAAGGCTCTCTCATTTCTGGAATAAGAGCAATATTTTACAGAAGTACAGCAGCCCATAGCAGAAAGACTTTGAGGAATGAGAGGGAGTAAGGGACTGCAGAGAGATCAGTGCTGTGTGCAAATCATTGCTAATCTTAATGTCTTGTTCCATTGTTTTAGAGCTGATAGATATCACATGTACCCTGCTACTGCTGAACCCTGACTTCACCACTGCTTGGAATGTGAGGTATGTTGCACTCAGAAAATGCCATCAAAAGGCCCAGGCCTAACATGAGTCAGCTGRAAGCTTTGTTTCAAGTTGTTGTTAGTGACGCAGCAAGAGCTTGTCAACTAAGAAGTGCTTGAAGGAATGTTAAAAATCTCTTCTTGCTTATATGTTGCAGATAGTTTGAGACTGCCCTTTTTTGCTTTTGGTTTGTTTGTTTGGGGGTTTTTGTTTGGTTGGGTTTTTGTTTGTTTTTTTTGGTTTGTTTGTTTTTGTGGGTTTTTTGTTTGTTTTTTTGGTGTTTTTTATTGGTTGTGTTTTTTTAATTGAAGGCTGATGATTACAGTGCTGCATATGAAGGCATGTTTGCACCACATTTTCAGGGTGTATAAGACCCACTGAACTACCATTCCTCTTTCCTCCTGCAGTTAATGAGGGTAGTGCTCAGCTGATGTCTGTTGTGTGTATTCACTGTTCTCATTTTTACCTCTCTTTGAGTTCTTCTGAGATGCCAGCTCAGTTTTCTGCCACTACCACTGCAGGCTATCAAGCTCAGTAGATACACTGCAAGAGAGGGGGAGAAGGTGTCTACCCTTTATGTCAAACACATTTCCCCCCTCYCCTCTACTTTCTTGTACATATTGAGTTTAGCATAGCTTCATCATTGGTCAATCTTCAGAGCTTGTCCAGGAGTCATAATGGAGGAGGAGCAGGAATTTACCTCCTTACTCTTCAGGAGGTGCAGTAACAACAATTCCTTACAATTTTGTAATCTTACAGCTGTTTTGTAAATTTCAGAATTGGAGGAATATTCTCTTTCTGCTGCCAAGGTAAGACTGTAGGCAGTGTATAAAAGCTGTAGTTTCAGAGGGCTGGAGGGCTGACAAAACTATGATAGTCTCTAGGAGAGCATTAATGGAAAACAGGACTTCTGTAGTTACGGTGCACTTTTGATGCTGCGTCTATTTGTCAGCCCTAGTTATGACAAATTCAGCTTTTTCTTTTTTCTTCTTTCACTGCTGATATAGTTCTGAAGGATTCTGCTGTGTTCTTTCTATCTCTCAGGTCTAAAAAAGGGGATGAATGTGATAGCAAAGGGTTTAGTGTCATGAAAATGTCTAACTTGAGTAGCTATGAAGTTAAAATGTAATTTGGAGCTTGTATAAGTACTAGAGCTACTGCAGTAATCTCATTTTATGGTACTTATAATTGATTTTTGGTTTATGTTTTGTGGAATTTTTTTTATTGCACATGCATTCATCCTTATCAGTCAGGCTTTTTTGTGCCTGACAACTGAAAGAGTTAGCTTTTATGCATGAGGAAAGTAGTTCAAAGTTGTAAGTGGAATTAAAAATGCTAAGGAATATGGATGAGGATTGTTTTCTSTTTTCTGATGTTTGTCATTTACCAAAACATACAAATTACTACAGAAGTGGGCCTTACTCTCTGAATTATTGACTAGTAATCTACCAGTCAGTCTGACTTTGAAGCTCTGTTTAGCATCCAGAGAGATCTTGTTACACAAGCCAGTCAGTATCTGTGGAGGTTACCAGCGAGCCCATTCTAGCAGGGGACCWGCTTTGCTGAATCTGACCCTTCATTGTTCTAGGCTTCTGCTGGGAGTTGGCTCTTTTGAAGGGCAGGCACTTTTGTTATGTTGACATATATTTCAGCTTCTCTCTGAAATTACAGATCAAGCTAGCCAGACGTGTGGTGTAGTAAGTCACAGAGTAGAGGACTGATTGTGTTCTGTACAGATGCTGGTGATAAATCCTTATCCTGAGGTAGTCCAAGCTGAGAACTAATTGTATGGGACTTGCACTCTGCTTGCAGAACATGATGGATCTGTTGTGGGATGATTGGTTTCTTATTGCTCAGACAATGTTTGTCATGCCAGGTTCATCTTGCATTCTACATACACTAATTTACTGCTTTATTTTGACAGGAAAAAAAGCATTATAGACTCCTCCTAAGTAGCCTAAAAATTAAAAAGTGTTCTAGTTGTTTACTGAATAGCAGCCCTGCACATATTCTTGTAATTTATTGACTTTTTCATTGTAGGCTGGGATAATCTCTTTTTCATGTGTTGAATTCTACTGAAAGCTTCAGAGATAGTGGTTGGCTCAGTAGCACTGAACTTGAAGATATAGGAAGAGAAAGAAAAGGAAATCCCTYCCTAGGAAAGGACACAGGACTTGGCAGAGCCATGTCAGAAGACTTGAATGGTGTTCTGGAAGACAAGTGGGCATTCCAGCTCAGCTGACAATCTTAGAAAGTTTTATCTGATAATTGAAGCACAGGAGAACACAAAACTTTAGACATGTTATCTAGGCCAACTAGGACTAGATGCTCTGCCTTGACTTTGTAGCTATTCTGAACAGTTGAAATGTGCCTACCACATACATCTGTTGTTTATTTATTTATTTAAATTAGATATGACTGAAAAGTGACAGAGAGCAGGGACTATAATCTAAACCCTGAGGTCCTGAGCAAAAGGTAATTATATGGCAGAGAAAGACTTGCTAAAGAATAGATGTGTCACTTATAGGAACTGAGAGAGAAACCCCTGTTATACTGAATGGCATAAGAGATATCTCCAGTTTTTAATCCTAAATTCAGTTAGCTTGTGTTTTTAGAAGTTGAAAAGTCTTGCAAGTTAAAATGACCAAAATTTTTATGGAAGTGATTGTAAAGGAATTTTTATAAATGCCTTTGTTCTTCCTGTTATACTTCCTGGCATGTACAATTGATGAAAAGACATTAGGTAACAAGATGCTCTGAAAAGTCACATTTTGCTTTCAGATATAAATGACTTCAAAGGTGTTAGCATAAGGCAAGTAAAAATTACTCCAGATTATCTTTTATGGGAGCTATAATCCCTAAGGCTGAAACATTATCTATGATCCACATGGCAAGAAAGTAAGCTAGAAATTATATATCCCAAGTTGGATGTTAGCTGAAAGAGCTCAGAAGAGGTTTATGTGGGAATGTATGGTACTTCAGTCATACTAATGCTTGCAGTCCTTTGTGAATGGGAGAATCTCTCATTTGAAAATCATTACAGCTAAAAGCAGCTTTTCTACTACAGCAGTGAAGGTGGATCTTGGCTGTACTGTTCCTCAGCTTTGCAAAAGAAGAAGTTTAAGAGTGTATAAGTGTGAAGCTGCTTACTTAGAGTCAATATTTTAATACAGAAAGAACACTTTCTTCACTGAAAGTTCAGGTTTTGGGGGGTAGGTGGCTTGGTAATCTAAATCTTTGTTAAAAATGTACATGCATTTGTTTTAAGTATCAGACTGATCTAAGCTGTATTTTCATTATGTCTGTGTGGTAAGTAATTTTTACCAAAATGTCACCTTTGCATTGCAGTAATGAAGCAGTTGTTCCACCTGCTCCAGTGCTGACCCTGAATGTTTATTTTGTCTGCTTTCCAAATTTGAGTGCATTAGAACAGAATGGTCTGATCAGTCTGCCACTTCTGGTCAGTATATCTGAACTGCCTGTTAAAAACCATCTGAAAGCGTCCAATCTGAAGCATGCTGGAACTTGGTTGAGATAAAAACAGGTGCTCCAGTAGCTATCAGAAGCAAAACTTGCATAAGGATTTATACATTCCCCACTCTGCTTCAATTTTAAATAATATTTGSTCACTGTTAGTGTTGCAACCATTAGCTTCTGACTGTGGTTGTAAGTTTCAATTACAGCAACACAAAGCCAAAGTACCAAATGGAGTCAACTTCCTACTAAAAATTACCAACTCAGACAGAAAATATGTACTCACAGAAAGGAGATATGTCAATTTGTTTATGAGACTTGGGCCATAACTTTAGGACAACATTATGTTTTATGCGTCAGACTGCAGAGGAGTTTTGCCTTCTTATTTGATAGCAGATCTTTCCAGAATATGTTTCCTCCCCTCCCACTGGGGTTTTTTGTTCAGAGAGTTGATCAYCTGCTCCTCACTTACTTGTGCCATGCCTATCATTACGATGAATCAGAAATTATTTGAAAAACCAAAACCCAAACCCATTCCAAAATTGCTTCTGCTTCTCGCACTCTCGGTTTTTAGTTGTGACTTCTGCAGGTTCTGGAAATGTGTGTTTTCTTTCTGCAGATTCTAACTTTGGAATTTACTGTATCTTTACTTCAAAGCTGCTACCTACTACATTGGAGAATAGGGTATGAAGACTAATGCCCTTGGAGTAACCAGTGATGGGGTGATGTCCACAAACATGCAGGACAGGCAATAAGAGTTAYAGAGCTAGAAAGAAGAGGGTGAGGGGTAGGGAATTCTGTGCAAAGAAGGTGAAAAGGCGAAGTACRGATTTTCATTTTGCTCTGTCAGTGGGAGGTATTCTTGTAAGGGTTGTGTTGGATGAACATTAAGTTTTGTCAGGGCAAATTTTCAATTTTTTTAAACCAAAGATTGTTTTACATTTAAGTAAAGTGAGCAATTGCAGCCTTTTTGTTAAGTTTGTAAAACATTCTACACACAGASAATATTTTCCTTTTTCTTATAAATTTAGGCAACAGCAACCTTGACGCTGTATCTTGAACAGTATTTCAAAACTGAAGGTGTGGAGGAGTGCTATGTGTAAGAGTATTTCCAGATGTACATATGACCTAAGGGCTTAATTTCAAGAAGGGATGTTTGTTCATATATGTAACCCTACAGTAATTGACTCAGTAATTTCTGGGTAGGTTTGAGAACTAACAGATTGTATGTGTTCAGATTAAAATAAAGTTCTTTGTGCACATATGTATAGTACATATGTATGTATAGCAGAATGGATTAATGCACTAGTGGGTTTYTAAACTCTTGTAGTTTGACAGTGAAGTTCTGTTATGATACGAAGGAAATGCCATGCAGTTTGTTATTGGGATTTGTGTTCTGTTTTCAGGTTACTACTTTTATTCACACAGATTTATTTTATCTTTTGTAGGAAAGAATTAATATTGTCTGGCACTTTAAATCCACTTAAAGATTTGCATCTTGGAAAACTGGCGTTAACCAAGTTTCCAAAGAGTCCAGAAACATGGATTCATAGGTTGGTTTCCTTTGCCTTCTATTGACTCCTGAAACAATTTTCCTAGGGTTTTTTTATTTCCTGTTCTTGGGTTAAGGAGAATCACAGATGCAGGAGGATAACTAGAAATATATCAGATTCTTTGAACGAGTCATTGCAGAATACTGTGCTTCGKGTTTTGAAGCTACCTGTCTATATTCTACACTTATAATTGAAATCATGTGTTCTTTTTCTGCTGCACACTTTTTAAGTAAACTTTGGAGGGGGGATATATTTCCTTAGAGATTTATCATGTCTTGCAGCACCTGAAATCCTCAATGTGAAAATTGATTCCATCAATTGTAACTTTTTGAGTGCTGTAGGTTTCTCCTTTCCCTCAGATTTACTACTGTATTGTTTGTCTACRTTTCAGAAAGTGAAGATTCTGTTAAAGCCAACCTTTGTAAATRAACCTGGGTTCTTTTCCATTTCAATACTGGTCTTACTGCTTTGGTGAATTTATTTTTATAATTTCTAACTTAAACAAAATCATTCAGTCACATCTACTGGATATTAAAATAACAGATCACATGTTTGGAAAACTTAACTCCAGAGTTACTCAAGTTCACAAAGCTAACCATCTCAGTCATGCCCGACCATAAAATGCCTSTAGCAGAGCCAAGTGAAGCATAGATCCATTGCTCCAAATAAAAAGCTAGGTCAACCTTTTATRGACAGCCCGAAAGAGATTTAAATGTATCACATTAGGAAGCAGTTTGCAATGTTTGTGTTTAACATGTCCAGCATTAGGGCAGCTGTAAAGTTGATACTGCAATAAGGACTTCGCACTCTATAAAGAACATAAAACTTACTGGCAATATGAGAATTTTTGGAAGTGGAAGTTGTTGATAAACTCTTGTTTGTCAGTGCATGCATGAACTTAAAAGTCTCAAGGTAAACCTAGTAAGCAATGCCTGGAATATTCCAAGGTGTTTCATTGATACAGCAACAACAATGAATTTCTGCAGCATTGATTTTTAATTTTGATGTTCAGCTTCTTTTCATCATCCTCATGCTACTGACTTGTGCTGCTTGATGGTTTTGAAGCAAAAGTATGTAGTTATAATATACTTGCAGTTTGTCATAGTTTACCTTTTTTACATGGTAACTGACACCAGAAAAATTGGATTTTTTTTGCGTGTTAATACTTCTGAACCTGATGCCATCCATATCATTATGATGATCAATATGTTTTTATCAAATAAGTTAGAATGTTAGGTTCTTTATATTTATTTATATTTTAGAAATAATAAAATATTCTGACTATGATTTCCATGCAAATCTAAATTAGGAGTATTTTGATAGTGTCATAATTTGTTTTTCTTTCTCTTACTTGCCTACATCAGAAAAGTGTATWTGAGGGTAATTGCACAAATATTTGGCTTGGATTTGGATATGCTGACCCTGATTGATACATGTTAGAAAATAAGATTTGCAAAAATACTTCTCTGCATCAGCATAATGATTAATTTTGGGTTTCCTATTCCCCCATGGTATTAAATCTCAGGCAGAAGATGCAAAAACTTATAATGGGGCTGTGAATAAAATTCAGTAAAACATAACCAAATTGTTTTTACTTATGCACGGGAGATACACTCACTGAAGATGTCAAATACCTGTCATTCATTTTGTCAGATGACCTCCTGCTTTATATTTTGGGGTTTCAAATATATCTTGTGCATATACAGTCAGTATATTTACTGATTGTGCATTTGTCACTTAACAATCCTTTATTTGTTTGGAGTCATTCCAGGAATTGTAAGAGCAATAGTAACATGCAAAAGTGAAAGTGACTCCAAATTAATGGGAGTAAAAATAATGCAGGAAATAGAAGAAGACAAAAAAAACCCCAAAACCGAATAATACCATGATATTCAACAGATTACAGAAATATATTTTAAATCTTCTGAAGTTGTGATTGCACTGCCTAGAAAGTAGCTCTAATTTAATGTTATGGGTTTTTTGATGCTGTAGCCACAGAGACGATGAAGTCTCTATTTTTTCACTCTCTCCTGCATGTGTAATTTTTCACATTTCCTTGGCTTATAAAGCATGCTTGTTTTAAGAAACTGAAATAATTACAGAGTTGAAATATTTTGTCTTTATGGTTTTACTCAGATGTTGGTGTTAATGAAATAATATATATCTTTTGTTAAGAGTGACATGCCTATTGAGGTTTTTTTGCCTAGACTATTTTTGAGTTTTCTATTTCTTGCATAGCTGTGGACTGAAACAAAAAAAAAATACAAAAGGTGATGTTTGGATTGAAGATATTTTTAAAAATTAAAAGTTAACTCTTCAAAATTACCACATTTGATAARATACTCTTATACAACAGAGCATGGTTTGCTTAGCTGTACATCTTTATTTAGAAAAAATGGTGTGTAGGAAGAAGGTGTTCATACACTGCTTGTAACTTTATGCTGAGAAATAGTCRGTTTAAAATTTCATTCTTATAAATTATCTTTAATATTGTCTTCCAATACTTTGTTCTTTTTTGATAACTGAGTGAAAAAGATACAATGTAGATAAAACCCACGAGTGAACAGCATATTGTGAATGTATTCAAATGAGAGAAAAAGCAGATGAGTTAACAATTTTTTYAATACATAGTTAACTTACATATTTTTTATATACCTATATATATGTAGATAAATAAGTTTACATATGGCTTGCAAAATAAAATTCCCTCTTTCAAAAAAGTTWATTTCTTACTTTTATTTTGTTTATTGATTTCTTTTAACTTGAAGTTAAAAGAAATTTTGACACCTTTGARAGTAGCAATTCATTGGTTTTGGATCCGATGTGAGCCAGTACCAAACAGGATAACCTCCGTGTTGCAYACCAGAGGATGTCAGTCTCTCCAGAGCATTCCACACTGGATGATAGCAATTCCATTGACATGGGCTGCTCTGTGGAAATTTACACATCTGTAACCTGTTTTTGCAGAACCCATTTGTGCTGGGGCTGCAGATGCAGCATTGAAGTTGCCTTTAAAAATACCACTAAAATTTTGACCAAATAAAATAAAAAAACCAGAACCATAGGAATCTATGCTTATCTSAGACATATGAAATCAGGTATGTGTAATCATCAGCAGAAATATTTGTTTTGTTTATACCTATAGCCCTTGAAACCACAAGTCTTTTGGGCTTTGCTACTGCTGGTGGTGTACAGAAATCAGTTTGAATTGCAGTATGCRGTACTGCTTAGTATCTTTTACAGATGTAAAAGATACTAAGCAGAGTTAATTTTTTATTAAATCAATTCTTTCTGTCTTGCTTTGGCTACTTCATTTTTAGTGCTGTGCCAGACATTGAAAGAGGAGCGAGTTAGAAATTTCATGCACACGCTGCTTGCACTCTTTCACAAATTTGCTGTTTCCTTCTGGTTTATTTTGTAATGCTGTGTAAGTAGCTGTGRTCACTTAGAGTGAGCAAACTGATGCAGCTGTGTTGGGAGTGAGATGATCGTGTCATAGTTTATAGCATGGCAAGCGTTCAGATGGTTGTTTACTACTCACTCATTACCTAGCTAGAGTATAGTTCAGAGAGTAGAAATATTGGAAAGGTTTGATTTATGCACATGAAAAACCATTTTTTTCTCTTAATACTGCTCTCTCACCATTAACGCTTTACATCGTTTAACCAGACGATGGGTGCTGCAACAGCTAATTCAGGAAAACTCCTTGCCCAGTCTTGCAACTAAAGGAAACCTGGGAGCAGCACCTGTGGAGAGGATTCATCGACTGGTGCAGGAGGAAATGAATGTCTGCTCTGAAGCTGCTGGGAGATATCCAAGCAACTACAATGCCTGGTCCCATCGCATCTGGGTTTTACAGCATTTGGCAAAGCTCACTGTCAAGGTATAATACAATAGTGAATAAATTCTTAAATTTTCTCCTCAAAAAAACCCAAATAGTGGTTTGCAAAGCAGACTATATAACATGAATGAAGAGTATCAAGTGAAGTTATCACAGGTAGCTAAGAATGTTTTAAGAAAGGGGACAAAATCTTGCAGTCAGTATGTTTCGCATTTTTCCTGCCAGTGTAAGCAGGTTCTGTTCAGCAGAAATAACACATTTTTCTTGCCTGTATACAAAGTTCTGTTTCTCTCTTAGTACTTGGTGCTAACATGTGTGTGGGAAGAGTACAGGAGGGACTATGTGAGCCAAAGTAAGGAATGGGGAACTCTAAGTAATTCTTCCAGCACTAGTCTTGAAATTCACAGTAGAGGAAAAYGGTAATGCATAACAGATATTAAATTGATAATGTAATATCAATGTTTCGGTGCCCTTACTCAGCTTACCTGTGGTTTCAGGATTTTGAAGGACCAAATAAAGACAGCAAGAATTTTGGAGAAGGCATAGTAGTGCTTGTAACTAATTTTTTTGCTCCAGCAGTATTTTTTGACAGCATTTTACACTGGGACCCGATCTAACTGTTTCAGGGACAGCAGGGACACTTTATGCAATGTTGAATGTTTTCTCAAGACCTGCAGCAAATTAAATYAGTTAATGTGACATGGTCTAGGCAGTTTTGTAATACCATGTTTTCTCAGTGGTTAGGTGAATTCTTTATGAGTATTAGGTTGATACARTGACACATCACTCACTTTTAACAGCAGCCTCTGCATTTTGGCACATAGGGTTATAAGGGAAGAATTTGGACATTGTTGAGTCAACATAGCCATTATTTTTATGCCCATTTCAGAGACAGGGCGGAATTTGGACTCATCTGCCTAGCAAGTGTATATGAAAAGGTAGTTTTCAGAAAACTCGGAAGAATTGCAGGATTCAGAGAGATTGGAGGTTAGAAGTTAGGGTTAGAGGTCTATATTTACAGAAAACAGGAACTTTAATATCTTCAAGAGCTTATTAAAAGGTGGAGGGAGTTAGCACTGTTAAAGAAAATTCAAGTCATTTTATGCCTAAAACAAGTTCTAAACAGCTCTGTGTCCATTATGCTGGTAACAGTAGTCTGAGGATCAGGATTACACCTTGAGTGCTTTTTGCACTTGCTATTCCTTACTGATTTAATTGAAGAAAAATAATTACATTGTAATAGAAATAACTCTCTGCAGAACTGGAATTATTCTGGTGAATTTATTCATTGTCAGTTGTGAGTGCTTTTTGTGACAAATCACAAACATGCCTGTGAAGGAAGTATTTTAAATTCATTTGACTGTTCCAAAGTCTATTCATTTGGCCTACCATTCTACTTCCCCTACTGATCTACTTTTTTTAGAATGAAGACTATGGAGGTGATACTTTTTCTAGAGTTGTCCATCTGGTCTCTGTTACCTCTGGCAAAATTTCACTGGTGCTGTTGTCCCTCCATCAATGTGTTAWACCTGTTGGGAAGTATCTGTGTTGGCTCTAAGTTTTTTTCAGGGCACCACCAATGCACCTCGTCAGGGGGCCTAATAGAAGGTGTCTGGGATACAGGAAAATTAGGGAAAAGTGTGGAGCATAAAAGACAGCAAGAAACTTGTGATAAAATTTGTCTAGGTAACTTTAAGAGGCAGAATTATACAGTGATTATTTGCAAGATATGATGCAAGGAAAAAAGCAAATAAGAAGGAGAACAAGGAAAAAGCAGGCATTACATATTTTCACAAAAATATGCAGGTTCATAGAATCACAGAATATATTGGCTTGGGAGGGATCTCCATCTCATTCCAACCACCCAGCAGTGTGCAAGGATGCCGCTCATTAGATCAGGTTGCTCAGGACCCCATCAGCCCAGTTCTGAATACTTCACTGGAGGGGGCAGTGGAGCAGTCCCAAGACAGAGCTCTGAGGGGCTCATCACCACTCTCCACCTGGACACAGAGCTGTTGACCACTCCTCTCTGGCTGYATCCATCCAGCCAGTTCCTTACCCACTGAATGGACCTTCCATCAAATCCATCTGTCTCAAATTTGGAGATAAGGATGTCATGTGGAACCCATATTGAATGCCTTCCACATCTAGATTGATGACATCTGTTAGTCTTCTCTTGTTGACCATTGCTGTCACTCTGTCATTGAAGGCCCCCGGATGGGTCAGGCACAATTGCTGGCTGCCTTGTGTCACCTCCTTGTCTTGTAGGTGCCTTAGCATGTCTTCTGGAAGGATCTGCTCCATCATCTTGCCAACCACACAGGTGGGGCTTACTGGTATCCAGTTCCCCAGGTCTTCCTTTCTCCCCTTTTTAAAAATGGGAGCAGTGTTTCCCTTTTTCCAGTCACTGGGGACTTCCCCTAACCGCAGTGACTTCAGGTACAGTGGACAGTGCTTTGGCAACATGAGCCAGTTGTCTCAGAACTCTGTAATGTGGATCTTCAGATGCCATAGACCTGCAGCTGTTCAGCTTCCTCAAGTGGTTCTGAACCTGCTCTTTGCTTATAGTGGGAGGGAGTTTGCTTCCCCACACAAGAGTCTAGAGGATCAGGGACTAGAGAGAACTGGGAGGGAAGCCTGACTGCCAGAGAAGACCGAGACAACAAACTCAGTACTTCATCCTTTTCCATGTCAGTTGCCACCAATTCTTGTTTATTAAGGAGCATACACTCTCCTTGGTCTTTTTTTGTGACCTGTGTACTTACACAGTCCCTTCTTGTTATTTTTTGCACCTCTTACCAAGTCCTGTCCAGCTTTGCTTTGGCTTTTCCATTCTTTAGAGGTYTTTTACTTGCTTGATGTCTCATGTAACACCTTCAGCAATTTCTGTGTTTGAATATCTGAAAAGTATGATAAATTTCAACAAGTTGCAAGACTAGAATCATGCTGAAAAATTGACAGATAAAACAGTCGTCACTGATTCTATGGCCATTGAGTTCTTGCAAGGTTGCCTGAAATTAAGGAGTACCTGTATTATTTAGGAATGTATTTCTGCTGTAATACAAAGTTTGCCTGTAGTTTGAAGTGTGCAAGGAAGCAGAGGCCCAGAAACATAATTTGTATGTTGTATTATCATTTAAATATGACTCCTCAAAATAAGTTTATCATTAACAAAGCTGTTGACCTGCTTTGGAGGATTTCAAGAGGTAGGCTGTGTAATAGGATTTTGGTTATTCTTTTCCCTYTGGTTTGATAATCCTAATGCTACTGCAGACTGAATCTCAGCTCAAGCTCTGGGAAAAAGATTTAAAATGTTAGAGAAAAAACTTTGGCCCAGTGGGAAAATTTGCTCAAAGGATATAGATGTTCCTTCTTTCTTACACTAGATAGTCAAAAACATTATCTTCTTTCAATATAGAAATTTCAGTTTGTTCTAGCTGCAGAATTTGAATGGCATTAGCAAGTTTACATAGTGCTAAAGAGTGTTCATTAACATAAATCAAGGATTTGTCAAGAATTGATAGTTTGAAGCTAATCTAATAATTCTGGTATTGGAGTACTTGCCATGGAAAGCCTGATTTCAGCTTTCTCACATGACTGTACAGTCAGTTATTGGGGTTAGATCATGGGCTCCAGATACCTACTGAAAGGTGTGTATATAATTAGGGAACTGGGGTAGAGAGGGATATAGTCTTAAAATTCATACACATCATGTTGCTTCAGTGAAATCATGCAGATAGAAAAATAGGGTGTAGTTCAGCAAGGGTTGACAAACTTTTTTGTTTTCTTTAGATTTAAATACTCAATTTCATAACATGGAGATTGACTAATCAGACCCTACAGTAAAACAAGCAAGCAAACAAGTAGTGGGGTAATTGTCATGAGGCAGCACTTCTCTTGTGTGATGCCCAGAAGACAACTCATGAGACAGAAAGTGGTTTTTCTTGTAGCCATCTCCAGTAATGCCTTAGCTTTCTCTTAGATGACAGGGTCTTCAAAAGTGCTAGTTTATGTGAGTGCTATATTTATTTGGTTATCCTTAAAAGTTTGTTTCCCCAGTTCCTTTKTGTTTCTCCAGTGTCCCAGACCAGGGAGAAAGTTCAGGTCTGTAGTTAACAGTTGGAAAAGCGCTCTAAAACAAGCAAGCACATGGTCAGGGAGGSTGTAAGAGGGAGTGCAGACTGAGAGGTTGAGATGAAGGTCACTGAGCACACATGTCATGTTCTGGGAGAGGCTGCCAGTTCCATGGTAGTCAACTCACCACCAGAGGTAGAAAAGAGGTTGTCAAGAGTGGAGAGGGAGGAATTTTCATATAGTTTCATCTTTCTTCGCAGAACAGTGGCAAAGGGCTTGTACTGATAGAGATGGAAATGGAGAAAGCTGGCTTTCTAAGAAAGAACCTCTTGGAATTCAGGCATTAGCTGGCTTTTTCCTTTACTTCCAGTTATTAGAAGCATTTTCAACTGGTACTCTGAGGTTCCTAGGTAAGAGGCTGTTTTTTGTAGATCTGAAGATATTTTCATGGCAATCTTCTGTGTTGCTTTTTTAAAAGAGGTGTTCTGGTTCAGGTAAGGAGAAATGCTGGAAATAATTTTRTTCCCTTTGTACAGGGAATTAAAATGCATAATTAAGATGTTCCCCTGTAAATTTGTASCTTATAAATAATTCAGATAAATAATTGGATTCTTCCAAGGTCTCAGTTGAGCATAAATGTGTATAGTATCAATTACATCTGAATAAAGGCTGATCTGATTTTTCTGAGCCTTATGTTGTTCTTGATAGACTTACAAATTTTGAAGYTCAAAAGTTTAAAATACTAAGCTCAATTCTATGAAGAAAGGAAGGAAAAGCTGATCTTATGGTTTAAAGTGCAGATCTGGACATGGAGTTTTAGCCCCCTTAAGAATGCTGTGTGTGGACTGTTACTTAAAACTGCACTTCAGTTTGCTGATCTCTAAAAGGAAGGTGATGCTGGTATCTTTAGGCAAGATTTAGAAAAACATGATGATTATCTAGGGCAGAAGACACTGTTTGCATTGTATTTGCTCCAATTTCTTTTAGAACAGATGCCCCTCAAAAAAGCTATATACCTAGTGTTGTGTGTTTCCATGATTTTCTTTATGGGAGGCTGTGGCTTTTGTGCTGCAATATCTAAAAGAAGGACTTCTACCTATGAAAGTTGTTTTGCATCAGCTGGTCTTGTTAAGCGATGTAGGTAGCTTAGGAGAAGAGGTTAAAAGCAAGAGTATACCATAAGACTATTAAGATTACTTCCAAAAGTCTTTAGAAGTAAATGAAGAGGGTAGTTTTAAACTCTTTGGATAGTTAAAGCTCTGGAGGAGAAGCAGTGTGAGGAAAGAGGTTAAGGGCTGTGAAAAGAGCCAAATCAGTGGCTCTAACAGAGAAAGCAAAGCATAGTGAAAGCTTTGTCTGGGAGCCAAACTTACATTTCTCTCCAGAAATGAAATTTGRAGTTTAAAAGCACTCAGAATTAAGAGACAATTCACAGGAGCCAGAAGTGTTAAAAACAGAGCTACAGTTGGCAATTTAAGTATTTACCAGAGTTGTTATGAAAGCCTTTCTAGGAGTTCTTCAGTAGTAAAATCAAGGATCCTGATTATGGACACATACTTTTATATTTCACCAGCTGTAGGACTTTAAACATAATGTTATGGTTGATTTTCTCTCATGGAAAATCAAGGTGCAAATAAAGTTTGGGTTTTTTCCTTTTAAGCAACTCACCTACCTTCTGACACCCACAGTCCACTGGGTAAAAAGTAAAATTCTTAAAGCTAATAGCAGTGTAGTTTGTGCCTCCTTAAATAGTATTTATTGCTAACCATTTTGAGATTCTTAAACCACTGCTTATTTCATATCAGAAGTGGTTTGGGTTTTTTTCCCACTCAGCTTGTGGGTAGGTTTCTGAAAAACCTTTTCACAGTTTGGAAGAAGTATTAATTTGTTTTCTGCAGGAATGCCAAGATGCTTTTCAGCACATAGTACAAAAGGCTCAGTGGTAGTTCTTTTTCC
Organism: Sporophila hypoxantha; assembly: GCA_002167245.1. Classification (NCBI taxonomy): domain Eukaryota; kingdom Metazoa; phylum Chordata; class Aves; order Passeriformes; family Thraupidae; genus Sporophila; species Sporophila hypoxantha. The sequence continues at coordinate 3,064,324 of NDFG01001453.1, forward strand.
TGTGTATTCTTAAACCATTACCACAATGGCTGAAATCCCCAAAGAAGAGATTACCTTAGTGCAGAAGCAGTAGTGGTAAATTMCTCCACTATACTGGTTGATAACTGTGCCTGCATTTTGTTTCAGGTTCTCCTTGATGAACTTTCATCCACTAAATATTGGGTATCCATGCATGTCTCGGACCATAGTGGATTTCATTACCGCCAGTTCTTGCTCAATTCCTTGATACGCAGAACGGTGACTGAAAAAAACATACTAGTACAAAAGCAAGTGGTTAATGAACAAAACCCTAGCCTTCAGAAGGAGGAAGAGAGTGCAGGGACAGAAGCTGCCTGTGCAGAGGAGCAAGGCGTGGATCTCCCCGGCCGTTTAGAYGAAGAGATGGAACTCTGCAGTGAACTGATTGAAAATTACCCAGGGCATGAAACCTTGTGGTGTCATAGGTAAGAGGACTTGATCAAAAGAGTTTCCTTCTGATTTGTGGATGATTCTTCACATGGTATTTCCAAACAAATTGTTTTGGTTTTAGGAAGTACCAAGATTTTTAAACTGCTATGTATTAAACGTTTGGAAAATGTTCAAGAGCATAAGCAGAGCTGTTGTGTGGGAAATTTGATTTGGCTTAAATATCTTGCGGTGTAAGCTCCACTTGTCCCTATATTTTGTGCAAGAGACACAAGATGCTGGTAATGAGCCTCCTCACAYTTTAAGTGTTTAAACGACACACAATGAACAAAATGTCAACAGAAGATTGGGTGCAGAAAATGTTTGCTTTACTAGCTGGGTGCAGGTTCCTGACTAGGTAACAGGAGATTTGCCAAAGATGGGGCCCTTTCTAGTACTGCGTGTGCAGAGAAGCAGATTTTGTGTCTGTGAGGGAAGTCTGGTGGGATAGCAAATGAATTGCAGTAGTTCAGCAGCAGCAGGTTATTTTCAGTGCATGACTTTCTTTTTTTCTTTTTTTTTTTTTTTTTCTTTTCCTTTGAAGAAGGTGTGTGTTCTACCTTAAGCAGCACTTAAGCAACAAACTTCCTCTCGTGAGTACATCGGTATCATCTGTGGACAGCAGTGATGAAAGTCTGAATAATTCCCACCACAGTCCTGCAACAAGTCATRTGGCACAAGCTATGGATGTTGATGGTTTGAATGAATCCTGCAGCAAACAAGGTTATACCCAAGAAACAAAACGCCTGAAGCGTGCTCCTGTGCAGGACTCTCTTGGTCCAGAAATGGAATACCRGTTTGTTGATAAAGTATTATCAACTTGTAGGGATGTGGACCAAGCCAGGTTTGCTACTGCTTATAGAAAATGGTTAGTTACTTTTTTAGGTCAGTGAAGGAAATATTGAAAGCTTTCAGGGTTCTTCTCTTAGTGCAATATTCTCTTTTCAGACACAAATGCATGTCTTGGTTGCAAGTGTTAGCTAACTCTGTGTTTCTCTCTCTTTTGATGGTCAGTTCTAAAGCTAAATTTCAGAGTAGACATCTGTCACTTTATTAAAGAACTGGCTTATGTTTTTATTAAGCAAATGCAGTTTGTTACTTAATCTCTCAAAGAAATCACTCTTACCAGCTTCCTACCATGACTTTTTTTTTTAACTTCTGCATTAAGGTGGACTCTGAATCATTTGACTTAAAAAAAAAAAAGAGGTAAAAGAAAAAAAGTTTGAAATGCTTGTGAAACAGAGTGTCTGAAAAAGTGGGAGAATCTGTTATTATCAGCTRAACCTGTTCCCAGTTTGTTCCTGTATGGCATCATGCTAATACCTTATGGGATCCAGACTATATTTGGTGAGTGCTATTATTTTTGYGTAGCAGTCTTTGGTAGAACACCAGAATATAGTGTTTCTTTCTGAAGGCTTCAGTAACAGTTTTGGAGCTGTGATACCTTTTACTGTTTTAAATTGGTTTTTTGTTTGCTTATTAATTGTCATGTTAGCTTCATAGGAAGGTCTATAAGGTTGAAATCTTGATAAACAAATACAGGAAAATGTGGCAGAAAATAGTTCAAACGTGTTCAGCCACAGCTAGAGCCGTATTTGGCTGTATTTGTGAATTGTTTTTTTAAAACAGACTATCTTAATTTCTTTCTTGTTTTTTTTTTATTTCTTTTATCTCAACAATCCAGATTTAATCACATTTGATACACATTTCTGAATGTCTTTTTTACACTACAGATTCTCACCCTGCCAAATCACACATTGGTAAACTTGTATTTAATCAAGACCCTACAAGTCCAGTATTTGATGGAGTAAAAAGTAGCTCTTCCAACTGATGATTGAGACTATACAGTTAAAAAAAACAGTGACAACAAGGAGGGAGCTAACCCTTCCCTTATGTTTTTTTTTGAAGAGCTTCAGTCTTTGTTGTTTTGGGCTTTTTTCCATTTTTACTCCTAAAGAAGAGCTCTACTCCAGCCATACATCTCTGTTTACATAACTGTAAATTTTAAGGGAATTTGAAATCAGTTATGAATGGTGTATTTTGTCATTTCCTTAGAATTTGTCTGTAAAAGGGATTTTTTACACTAGTAGAATTGTGCTGGTACACAGACCCAGGGAAARCATTCTACAACTGTAGAAGTCCATACAGTGGCAACATTGCCTCTTTTTAAAAGCAGACTATTCTCTGGGGGGGTTAGATTTTCAAGTTCGTTTCCTTGCCATAATTGTTTTATCTTCTGCCCCATATGCCTCTTGACCAAAAGTTTCAAGATGCTGTTTCTGTTGGGCAGAGAGAAACAATGAGGGAGGAAAAACACAGGTAGCCTGCTCAAAAGATGTCACTTTGAATAAAAAAAGCACTCAAAATGTGAAGTTCCTGCACTTCTAAGAAGTTTGATGAATGGCATTTACTCTTGCATTTCAATATGAAAACAGACTGCCTCCAGTCTTTGAGAGTATGTTCATGATTCATTTCAGGCACAAAGTAGCTAAAAATGACATTTCTAAATGTACACTGTTCTGTTTACAGTACATAAATAGGACTGATCTAGGCTTGAGCATCTCCATATCAAAGCTTTGTTCCAGAGGGCATCCASACCTGCCTCTCCGTAGGTATGCATGTATTACATGCATACATTAGCTTTGAGGTGCTGTGGGATGCTCTGGTGGTTTGGTTGGCGATTTTAGTTGCAGAAAACATAGCTGTTTTCTGAAGGAGGTGTGGGATTGGCRTGAGAGCAGAGTTTTGTCATATGGTGTTGCCTCAATGATCACTGACAAATGGGTAGGTTCAAGTACAAACACGAGTCTGAACTTAAGAGCTTAACTTGAGCAAGAGCTTTTACATATCCCAGGAGACCTGATGTTTAGTGAAGGTGGATGATACGTCAAGTATGTGTAGAAGCCTGGGTTAGCTTGATTGACAGTATCCCAAAATTTACTCATATGACCCTGGAGAGTGTGAAATCAAGAGGGCAATGTATTAAAGATCAGGTTCTTGGTCTTACATTACTTAGTAATGTATTTGTGTGTTCTGTTTACCTTGGCAAAATTTTCYTGTTTATGAGAAAAATATTAGTGATAGGAGCAATCTTGGAARTGGGGGCATGATGAGAAACATTTCTTAACTGTGGAAGGGAAGAGATTCTCTCTTCTTGCACTGGAAAGACTGAGGCTTTCAGAAGAAAATACTAATATTAGAATCTGACTTGAAATTCATTATATAGTTCTTCCAGACTATAACCTGGAGTCTTAGTTAGCATTCTCAGAGCTGTACTGTGGAAGTTCCGTGCTTTTGAACTTGACATGATAAACATTTAAGCAGGTGCCCTCATATACATGTGTATAGTTCCTGTTCATGTCAGCATAAGTGATGCATTCTTGTAGGATGACAAGATTTGGTCCTATGTAACTGAATAGAGTTACATTGAATTTTAGTACTTGGAAAAATGTTCTGAGAACTCTGATTAGAGATGGTGCTGATATTCTTACTGCTTTTGTAAAACACTGATGGCTGTAGCATAAGTGTGGGTTTTTAAAGTCTACACCTCATGGAAATATTCCCCTGCACTCTATTTTTTGAATCCAGTTAGAATAGTTACATTTAGAAATGTTTGCAGACCTGGAAACTTACTAGTGAAATTGAAACAAGTCCTATCTTTTTCTTTGAAGGAAATGGAAACAGTAAGTTGTTAAGTTTGAGCTTTAATTTTTTAACAGTAACAATATAAATTATATTAAGAAAAATAATATATAAATTGCTTCAAACTATCAATGTCCTGAATCCTCATGCACGAAATTATTGAAGAGGTACTTCTAACATACTACATTAAGCTCAAACTGATGTGAAGTTGTGGAACTATGATCTTTGCAGTGTACCTGTCTAACCACTTGGTGTTACTGCAGAGTCCCCTTTGGGCACTGCTTGAAAAATAGAAAGTGGCTTTAGGCTATTGGTAGTTAATGTACTGAGCACGGCTACTTTACATAAGGCATTTCAGCAGTTTTGTGTTTCAGAGATCAGAGACTAATAATTTAGTCAGTGAACATTCCTGCAGTGAAAATGTCCAGCAGAAACGGCAGAAACGGCAGAATTCAAGGCTCTTATGTTCTGATTTCTTCAAATATAAAATCAAACTTTGTACATCTTTAAACATCTTAATGTAAAGTTCAGCATCTTTCCTAATTTTGTCTTTTGCTGTAGTATGTGTMATTTTAATTAATTCTTGTTGTTCACTGGATTAGTCTTTGTAGAAATTAGTTTGTACTAGAAACAAAGGGTTTCGAGGAACAAATGTAATTTGAAACTACAGAATTTGGAATAGAAGGAACCACGTTTTAAAGTGGTAAATTCTCAGCTGCTAAATACAGTAACTGTTATTTCACTGGCATTTTGTTTGTCTTGTGCGTTACAGTCACTGGAGAAACATGCAGCGTTAAATACAGCTACAATATCAAACTTGTATGAAGTCATTGGAACACATTGTTATAGCTGCTCTGATTGATAGTGTACTCATGTCTGCATATTTGTGTTTTATTGATTGCTTACATATTCTTTATACAACAAAATCCATGTGTTATTTAAATAGGGGATAAATAWCTTGTCAGTTTATACTATTTGATTAATTACCTTGTATGTAATTTGCTTTAAGACAAATAAGGAGAGTGATAATATAGTGAGAAAGCTTAGATTTTTGTCTTATAATGAAAATTTCTGGCATTTCCAGTTTTATTCTAGTGCTGCTTAGTTAGAATGTGTAGCTAGACTTTATGGATGGGATTGATTTTTTTTGCTAAGTAGATAGTTAATGAATTTTTAAAACAGTACTGTATAATACTGATGAACAGAAAGAAGGGGTTTTGGAAAGGTTTGTCTGCATAAACAGACTCAAAAAGCATACTTTTTTCAAGAACATATACACTGAGCAAAATGTGAGTACCAGAGAATAATTTAGGTTGTGAATCTTTAGAGATTTGATGATTAAATTTTTGGACAAGTTGTTGTTTGCTTAGTTTTGTTTTGCCTTCTGTAAGGGAAGACTGCTTTTTGGGTTTTTTTTAAATCAAGTAGGAGGTGAACCATTGCACTTACAATATGGGGAGAAAAACCCACAACTGCTGAATTGCATCTCATAGAGCAATTTTGGAAAAAGCAATGAACTGACACTGAAACGTAGATGTCACTTCARAATGCATCTTTGCACTCATTGGGTGATGAGAGATATATGTAATTAGATCTTACTATTTTATCAGTGTCAGATACAAAGAATAGGGTGTAACTCACCAATTCTCAAATGCACTTAACATTCAAGTTACTATCAAAGGAAGTTGTGTCCCTGTCTATGATATTTTCCTTGTGTACTCAGAGGTATGTTTCTTTTCAGCCTCTTCTCTGTTCTTCCAACCAGCAAAGAAGAATGTAGCAAAGCATTGGTGAGGTGGCCTAATTTCGTGTTTGAGTRACTATGACTACCTCCCAAAATGTACTTTGACTGATGTCCGTAAGTGGAGTTCATCAGGCTCAGTTATTTCAGAACCTCATGCTAGGCCTATATCCTCTTTCAGATGTGAAAAGCAAGAGCTTTATCAATGAATCTATYAAGCTTTCCAGGGACAGTTCGAAGGAGAATGGAAAAAATTCTGTAGTTAAAGTTGGGAAAACTAGAATTAGCATAAATCTTCATTTGCCTTCTCCTCTGAAGAAGCAACTCTGTTGCTGAAAAATGGAGGAAATATGCTTCCAGGGAATTCCATATATTATGCTTTTGAACTGCAGACCTGACATTTCCTAGTGGCTTTTGCTTAGTGTGTAATGTTACTTCTCAGGGCATAGCCTATTATAGTGAATTAGGGTGCATTTTTACAGTTTGTAATTATTGATTWAAAAGGAAAAAAAGGTAAACCTGTAACTGGCTTTTAATTGCTTTTTTTTTTGTCTAGCATATTATTTATAATCTACTCACATGCCAACACTGTACCCAGTAATCTCATCTGCTTCTTACTGTTATTCTGTTGAATTGCTCTTGCAGTCTTGCAGGAAGCTCCTGATAGTTGTTGGATTTATTCTCTGAGGTTCCTAGTAGTATTCAGTAAAGTAATTAGTATCTCAAAGTATGTTATAATAATTGGGAAGCTTTTTACAGCATCTGTGTTGATGCACCATAGGTCTTAGATTCAATATTAAAAAACCTTTTGTTAGGATTCTGAATGCTAAATCTTTTTTGATAGCTGTCAAACTCTTACATGCAACAGAGTTATTCTGGAAAACAGAAGTCTTAACTGAAGTCACATTTGTTAAATATCTTTATCTGCTCCATCTGGAGCCTGCTGTACATCCTACTGTATAGACAGAGGTGGGGAGAACCCACAGTGAGGTGCATATTTTCTTCACGAGACATTTTCTGAATGGAATGTAATTATGGTTAAACAAAGAGCTTTTCTTGGATGAGGTACACCTGTCCGTTCATTATGAATAAAGTTTTGAAATTGGTACATCATTAATATGGTAAGATTTGCTGAATGGCTGCATGTAATGAGTAGATAAAAGGAATGTGGTTTTTTTAATCTGCTGTTAAAAAAAATCACATAAATGATACGAGGTACCAGAATTTGTTTTTAGAAAGCAAAATGTACCTGCTGTGTTCATTTCCTTTTGTATCACTTTTTCTTTTTTGAAGTAGCTACATTTAAAACTGAAAGTTGTACTTGGGAACACACTTAACTTCATATAATCTCATTACTTTCATATAATCAAAATAATAGATGTCTTAAATGTTTTGAAGTAGCATTAAGATCAAAGGTAGTGACAGCACTACAGTGTTCAAGTGAGCCAATAAACTCTAATTTTGTAACATCATTGTGTTCATCAAAGTACTATTCTATGTAGGGAAATGTTTATTTTATCAAGATTTGTGCAAAAATATTTAATTCTCATAGCTTTCTTATTAGGGGGATATACAACTAGTTTTGAACATAATATTTTGCAATATTTTTTCTATGAAAATTTCTCAAATGCACAGTTGTGACCATTGTAAATTTTATGTAGATTTTAAAGATGAATTAGATAAATCATAAATTTTGTAGCAGAAAGACTACAATTATGACAGGACAGTAAGACACTGAAAAGTAATCTGCTAAATGACCAGTCTTCTACGGATAGTGAATGTAAAGCATTAAGTTTGTTTTTAACTGGTCTTACTTTTTCATAGGATGAATTCCTGTCAGATGGGGATTATTGTCTTTTTTTTTTTTTGGGTAAACAGTAGAGAATTTATCTGTGAATAAATTATCTATATTTATTTTCCCACAATAAGTGTGCATGTATGTGTGAATGGATGGATGGCAGAACTGTATTTATGTCCTGTGAACGCTGCAGAAATCATCCRCACTTGGCTATCCGCTGGCAAACTCCTCTGTGGATGACCTGTCCTGAGTCTGAGTCTAGCAGGGTCAGTGCCAGGTTGTCTGCTGMAAGCAGTGAGATCTATTGCTTCCTCCCTCTGTCTTAATCTGCCTGATTATCATTATATTTGGGGAAATGCCTGCACACACCAACCGAATCATTTGTGGTGGTGTTTATTCCAAGTGCTTGTAGAGAGTATTTGAGACTGTGAAAGAATTTGTAAGGTCTTGCAAGTTGGGAAAATTTGGGGRTGCTCAGTCAATACCCAGGGGATACTTTTCATGACTCCTCCAGAAAGGATATGGACARGCATGTTTTGCATGAGTGCTTTAGCATCACAGGAGACTTGAGAAAAGTATAACTAGTGACTTAAATTGATATKTAAAAACAAACAAGTAGTCTTTTCGGTACTTTGTTTTCAGTATTTTTCTCACGTTCTTTTTTGTAAAAATAAATCACAAAAAATATTCTCAGAATTAATTAATTTTGAGTGTCTTCTGATTTTGAATTATTGGATTTGACAACTTTCCTCAAGCTGTTTTACTGGAAAATGCTAGCACCTTTCCTGTTTCCTCTTAGACAATGTGATTCATTCCAAGTGTCCTGAAATGAGCACCTGAAATCACAAGGTGTTACTGAAAGTATTGTTTATCATCCTAAATGCAAAGCTTAAAAAAGCTTTTCTCATATGCTTAGTTTTCTTTTTTTTTTTCCTTTCATTTTCTCTTACTAGCTGCTAGATAGAAAGAATATGTAAGGAAGCCCRTGGCTAATATGAGCAATCTTGGCTTACTTAATTTGGATGTTCATTAGTTCAGAAAGGAGCAAGTAATAAACCCACCAGGGTTCTTGTATAGAAGTAATTTGCAGGATCTGGTTATTTGTTTGTGATCTGAATGCTTTATTTTTACCTCTGTTGAAATGAATTTCAAAATTCCCACCAACTTCATKGACTTCAGATCAGGCTGTGCTGTGGAGAGAGTGTCAGTCTGTACCTGCTAGCCATCACATATTTAGTGTGATGAATTGTAAGGGACTTGTTTGTCTTTCACAAGACATATGYGGTTGTATTTATGGCTTCAATTAAAAAACAGTTTGTGTAGTGTATAGTCATTAGCACTGTGGAAAAGGAGCCATTAAGGTTATGGAATGTTAGAGGTTTTAAAGGGCAGCTAGAGATGAACTAGGGGTTCTACAGGGTATCAGTAGCTAAGGAAGCTTCCTTTTTCCCTCTGGTTTTTTTTCCCTTCTATTCTCTCCTCTCCTTCTCTCTCCCTCTTTCCTCCACCTCCTGCCCCAGCTCAAAACTCCCCATTCTCTCCCCTGCCTCCATGATTTGTCATCTTTTCTATTGGCAGAAAGTTTCATACMATGTGCCTGTGTGCAAACCAGGATAACAGTTCAGTTTTGGAAGTAYTGCATATCAATAGCAAATAGATACCAGTGACTGGGGTTTGTGCAAACTGGAGATGACTGGATGACTGGAGAGGTTTTAAGTGCTGTGTGATAACTGATGCACTATTGAACAGGAATGTCTTAATAAACAGTGGATGGCCTGAGTGTTGCTGTTCTCCAGGCATGCTGTCTGCATTTATGGTCAACARTAAACTGCACATTTGTCACCCTTCTATCTCCACAAATGCTTATCACTAGCTAACAGCTAATCTGCTTTGTAAAATGCATCTACGTCATGTTGATTTGAGATGTACTACAATTATTTGTTGTTATCTAGTACTAGATAACTTCCACCATGCCTTTAGTCTACCTTCAGTGGAGCCTGGCCAAGTATAGATTTTCATGGTTATAAAACYGGTTTTGCTGTGAAGGGTGTTTGAAATTCCACCATATAAAATGTGCATTTCCCTAATGTCTAGTTAGAAACATAGAAGRGCATCTTAGCACTGTTTTCCATTTGTGCACACTGAGTTTTACCTTGTTTATCTCAAATATTTTGTATTGCATGTTAATTAAATTTTTGCATATCCTAGTAGTACAAAATTACTTACACAATAAAAAAGAGCACCCTTACAGTTCTAACTGTTCTATGCAGATGTCTTCCAAAATTTACAGGTACAGTTTTAGTGGTGGTGGTTGGTAAGCAGATTTTTTTCACTTATTTATCAGCAGACTTGTTTTTATATGTATTAGTGACAAAATGGACTAAGCACCGCTGTAAGTTATTGTATTTCTGTAGAAAATGGGAAATAGTGTAATATTGTTTTTGTTAAATGTTGGCAGTTTATAAATAAACTTTTCATCTCCTAAAAACCMTTTGTTTTGTGGTAATACTGAACTCCATTTTCATTCATTGTGCAACAGACACCCCTTGTAATTACTGCTAATCTCTTCAGTGATACAATTCCTTTGACAGGAGTTTCATCTTCTATGAATTAAGTGATATTAGCAGACTTATTTTTGGTTCTTTTAAACACTGACACTTAGGCTTTTTTCAGAAGCTTTCCTAGGTATTTTTTCAATAAAAGGAGAGAGATGAACAGGAGTTAGTTCTTTATAAGATACTTCTTTCTGGCAATAGACAGCTGGCTTACTGTTTAGAGTTGCAGAACTTGGACAGCTGATTTCTGCTTATGTTTTTCTAACTTATTAAAATTTCAGCGTGATGTTCTGTGATGTGCTTGCCGTTTTTAAAATCTGGAAGCAACCAGAAGAGCTTGTGCCAGTCTTTCCAGGTTCCATACAATTTCTATATTGTTACAATTGAAGGAAAAGTATTTCACAGATACTAAAAGCAGGTACTTGACCTCTCGTGTTAAGAAAATATACATTCTTTGATTCATATTAAAGGTAGATGTATTATAAAAGTGCTACTATACATGGTACTTTGATTCTGGTTGACTGCCTTTAGAACATAAATTCTGCTGTATAAATTTTATAAAACTACCTGAAGAACATCTGTCCCTAATCTGACCCCTGATCTGAACTGGATGGGAAGATTCTTGAGGTATGCTTATTATTTTTRTAAATTCTCTAATTATGCACATCAGATACAATAATAGCTGGATCCATAGTGTTGATCTGCASTTAAGCCCTTCAAATAGTATTTTAYTTCATGTATAGTTCTATGATTTCATTTAGAAAAATTGTTAATTTTTTTGCAAAATGGACTTAGATGTTTAGATCTCTTTCATAGACTTGAATGAATGCCACAGTAAATCTGCCTGTAGTCCTTGTATTTCAGGGCAATTAGTAGCTCTATAAAGAGCTTTCATTCCAGCTGTATTCCAAATAATTCCAAGGTTCATTTAAATAATGTATTTAATGACTAAATRTTAATATAAAAGAATGGTGAACTATCAGAATGTGTGGTTGGGATTGGGTTTATATCATTAAGCACTGACACTGGGATATTTCAATGTAATGGCATATGATAAAACTCTTTRAGGTTAGAAAATTTTGTATTTCATGTATATTGTAAAGTGTGACTGGAACCATAGGTCCAATATTTCTCAAATTTACTTAAGGGTTTCTAGGATTGTCTTGTCATCTTGGTATCTTGTTCAGATATACAGGGAAGGAAGTTAAAAATATGTCTGCATGGTCATTCTCTTCTTCTTGCACTTTGTAATAATTACTTGTTCTCTTGACACAGGGCTTCAAGTCTTTTACTGTTTTCTAGTTCAAGTAAGTCTAAATCTTCCGGAGCTACTAATARCCCTTTAGAACTAACCCTTTAGAACTCCTTTGCTGGATACCAGAAGGTACTGTCTCCTTTTCTGGAAGTGTGGAGTATCTGGCTGTTAACTCTAGTCTGTTTGGGCTTCTACACCTCTGAAGTCAAACCACTCTGATTCACCACTTCCTTTGTAACCAAACATTTGAAGCACTTAGAGAACTACTTTTTTGCAGTGTCTGGTAAAGAGGAAAAGTAAAGAGGAAATGTTATGTCAAGAAGTATCAGTAGAGAGTAGGTAAGTTTTGGGGTACAGAGTGGAAAAAAGCACAGCAGAAGCAGGGTTTTTTTRGTTTTGTCTGAGTCTTGCTATTACCTGCATGAGTTATGTCTGACATGCTAGGAAAGCAGTTCCTGGGAGAAGATGACAGCCTTTGGAGAGTGTCTTGATTTGATACTGGCTCAAAGCCAGGCACTCAGGAGAGTTGCTCACTCACCCTCTCCTGCTACAGCTGGGCAGCAGAGGGGCTGCGGGCGTGGATCCCCACGGGCTGTGGGTGGGATCTCTGCATCCCCCGTGGATCCCCACGGGCTGTGGGTGGATCTCTGCAGTCCCTCTGGATCCCCACGGCTGTGGGTGGATCTCTGCATCCCCGTGGATCCCAGGGCTGTGGGTGGATCTCTGCATCCCTCATGGATCCCCACGGGCTGTGGGTGGATCTCTGCATCCCCCGTGGATCCCCACGGGCTGTGGGTGGATCTCTGCATCTCTCGTGGATCCCCATGGACTGTGGGTGGATCTCTGCATCCCCCGTGGATCCCCACGGGCTGTGGGTGGATCTCTGCATCCTCATGGATCCCCACAGGCTGTGGGTGGATCTCTGCATCCCCCGTGGATCCCCATGGGCTGCAGGGGCACAGCTGCTGCCCTGCCCCATGGTCTCACCACAGCCTGCAGAGGAATCTCAGCTCTGGTGCCTGGAGCACCTCCTGCCCCTCCTTCTCYACTGACCTTGGTGTCTCCATGTTTTTTCCCTCACATGTTCTCACCTCCTCCTCTTCTCTGACTAGAAGTAAAACTGTGTGCGCTTTGTTTTTATTTTCTTCTTAAATTTGTCATCACAGAGGCRTTACCAACCCCTCTCGTTGGCCCAGCCTTGGCCAGCAGCATGTCCATCGTCAGAGCCATCCGGGACTGGCACTGCTGGACATGGTGGAAGCTTCCAGCAGCTTCTCACAGGAGCCATMTTTGTGCCTCCCCCCRCCCCCAGCTACCAAAAAGCAGGCCATGCAAAACCAATACAAAGGACAAGTGTTTTTCAGATTCTGAAGTGGAGTGTTCATAAGGGAAATGGGAAGTTTTCTATTTAATATGAGACAGGTTTTTTTTTTTGCTTTTTAATCTTGAATATATTCTCAACTCTGGCAAACCCTCTAGTATGATTTTTTTATGCTGAGGTACTCTTTGCTGTTGTCTTAGAGCTCAAAAGATGAGGATAACAAGCACTTCTAGCTGTGGAACCTGTGAAGTTTTAAAGGTCTTCTTTCTTTCACCATGTAAGGTTGCTTGTTTAAACARAGATATATTAATCTACCTGACACCTATGTCTGATTGGGAAAAGTGACATAATGGAAGTTGCACTTAGTGSTTTCTATGGCAGTTAGTGATTACCAAGTGGAGTCAGAAGATAGGAAGAGAAAGATCAGTCTGGGCATTATCATTACCCACTCTAAAAGCTTACATCTTTTAACACATACAGGCATGAAGCAAAGAAAAACTAAAAGGTATCAGAGTTCTGTAGTATCATGCCAGGTTAGCATGTGTGGGTATGCATCTTTAGCTGTATGGGACTTGACTGCTTTAAGTCAGTGAGATTTCTCAATGCTTCAAACAAGTTGGTGAAGCCATGAAAATTTAGTAGCCACTGCTAATCTGTTGATCTTCATTTCTTTCCTCATTGAGGTGTCTTCACTACTGAAGGACAATACGGCTTTTTCTTAGGAAGAGGTGAAGAAGAATCTCTCTGTGCGTAACTGCTGTCTTTACAAGGTGCTGTCTGGCTGTGTTTTATGAGTAACTGGCCCCCTTTTTACCCCTTGCTGTCTACCACTGTCCACTACCTCCCCATCCCCACTCCTGCTAATCCTTCACATATCTGCACAGGTACACCAATTGCCTTGGACACCCTGAACCCTCAGGTTTGCATCCTTATCAGTTGCAATTTTTCCAGTTTGCCTTTAGTTTTTTAATAACCCATCATTTAAGTTTGTTTCTTGTCTTTGCCTCTGTTAGTTCATCTGTTGGGTTTGTGTCTCTCTGTGCTGTGTTTGTGGCTCCCCCTTTACTTGTTATGCCCTTTGGTATTGGAAAGGTCCTTGATCAGATACCTGTTAGCGAGCACTACATACCCTTGCACAAACAGGTTTGCCTGTTTCTGGGAAAGCTGAAAACCTTGCCTCAGTGTAGTTTTTTTTATCCCATGACAGCTTTATTCTTTACTTTCTGAAGCCTTTTCACATTTACTGAAAAAGTAAAAGCTTTCAAAAAGTCCTCAAATGAATAGCTTTATTGGTTCCTACAGTCCCATGAAACACATGCTACTCAGTGGGTAGTGCTTGAATTGAATTAATACAGAAATTAAAATTTGCTTTCCATCTGCTTATGAGATTCGAGCAGTAGTTGCAGTTTTCCCTGTAAGATACTGCAATCACAAAAACAAAGGGAAAACTGCAACTACTGCTTGAACTGAGTGATTGGAAGGAGAGGGTGGCAAAGCTGAGAAGTAGTTTCTAAATCACTGTAATGAGGATGGAAAGGGAACAGCATGAAGTATAAAGAAATAAATCCCCTTCTCTCTAGAAGGACTTTGCGTTGTCTCAGTGAGCAGTTGGTCTTCAATTAATGAAGAGAACATGCTCGCATTAATGAAGTGGGCCCTCTGGGTTAAAAATAGGGATGCAGACTTAAATGTTTATTGATACACAGCAGGTCAAAGCTGGCTGCACTGAGTCATAATTAGGAACGTGAAAATGAACTAGGAAAATGTCAATTCTTTGCTGTCCCTGCTAGCAGAACTAACCACTGCAAACTTACCAGCTTATGGCTTAAACTGTCAGATCGCACTGGAACAGAAAGCACAGGAACAACCTGTTGATGAGTCTGGACATTGAGGGTAGAGAAGGGAAGATGCTTATCTCCATTCCTCTCTGATTAGGAGTTTCCATAAGAGAAGCAGAAATAAAAAATATGTCTTTCTTTAAACTTGGAGGGCAAAGGAGGGGATGAGAAACCTACTGAAGGTACACAGAAAGTAATAGGGGCTCACCACCCGAAGGAGAATAACCACAGAGCATGAGAGACCTACTTTACCACTGCACAGAATGGGCAGACGGACCTGGTTGTCTGGAAACCTCAAGGGTGATATCCTTTGTGAAGGATAAAAGCTACTTTATGGCTTCTGTGAGTCTGGCTGTGTCAGTGAGGTTGAGTCTTCTTTCGTCTGGCAGGTACATATGGTAACTAGTTTGAAAGATATCATCATACTTCTTTTTATCTCAATTTTTTATTTTCTGAGTCAGTGAATATATTTGGGGTTTTTGTTTTGTGGTGCTAAAGGTTTGAAAGGAAGAATAAGGAGTTCATTCCCACTCAGGTCAGGAAGAAAACTGTGTTTGAATATGATACATTAATTAACATTAACATACTGTTAAATATACTAAGTGGCATGGTGTGGCGCAAAAAAGGAGTGGTTTGGTTTGTTTTGATGATTCTGTAGGAGCAGGACAGGATTTAGCTGTGCTTTTGTGTTTAGCACCTGACTGCTGTGACTTCTGTTCTGGAGGGGTTTAAGTCATGTCATGTGTTGTGAAAGGGCTCCTTAGTTCTACTAAAGCAGATTATTTCCCTTTTGCACTGCTCAGTGCACCACGGGTCCTACTAGGCATCCAAAATACAAGGAACAGTTGGTGTGCATGTATTTAGCATCATGCAAATTGGTTAATGCATTGTCATGTATGAATCCTGTTGAGGAGGGTCAGGGACGTGGGTCTCTGTTCTGGCTCTTGGCCTCCATAGGATATTGGTCATGCACTCAAGGGAGAGAAGTTCAGTCTGTGTGGGAATTTTTTATTGCACTTTGAGTGATCTCTGTAGTCATATGTTTTTCAACAATGCAAGTATATATATGCATGTATATATGTGTATTTTGTAATTGCAGTTTCTAAATTCCACAAAACCAGTAGCTGGAAAGTATTTGCTTAATGAATAGCAGACCTAATATTTACTAATACTGCAATGTTGTAACTGAAGCAAAGAAACTGTGTCATTTTTGTGATATACCAGGTATGAGCCACAGTATTTGGTCTTAGTGTTGATAACTTTGGTATGAACATATTTCACACAAAAAAAAATTTCACAGGTTAACTGTTTATACTCCTGCCACCTACAGTTCATTTAAAAAGCTGCTGCTGAAAGTAATTTCTGCACATATGTTTTCACTGCAGCCATTGCTCAGGAAGGTCTCTAACATTACAGTTTCTGACCATTTCCCTTTTCATGCCATTAGTGATATAGTAACAACTAAAATGCAAATGCTTTCCAATTAGTGGTGTCTTGAGGTGCAGTAAGTACCTATGAAGCATGATCTTCAGTACAGACCAATATAAAGAAATAAAACTATAAATAAATCCAGGCTACGTTTTAATAGAAGTTAATACAAAAAAAAGCGCACTTCCTTGACTCTGTTAACATATTTCAATTTATTCTAGTGGTGATATGTAGTAAAACCATGGCAACAAAAATATCTCAAGAGATAAATCATAAAATGTCAGACTACTTCATCTAAAATTAGGCTGAAGAAAAATTAAGGGATTGCATGTAATCACAGGAGTTTGCTACGTCTTTACAGCACAACTAGCAGATTATTTAAAGGAACTGTGCTGTCAACGATTTAAATTTGCCTGTACTCCCACAACTCTCCTAAGACTGAAAAATACGTAGACCTAGGATTTGCCCTTTCTTTTGTTTTCCTTCTTTGAAGACAAAATAGTTATATGTGAACACACCTGTATATATACTTCAATCAAGGCTGAAATTTTCTTGGCAAGATAATCAAAGATCCTATTTCTCTGGCAAAACCTGCCTTTTGCCTTAACTTGGTTCATATGCTAATGCTGAAACATTTCTCACCTAACCATCCATCGACACCTTTCAATCATGTGCTCTGCCCACTCTTTTCACCTCTCCAAATGACAGTCATTCTTCAACCTGACCCAGCAATCTTGCTAAGAGTAAAAGATGTTAGTGCATGAAATACGTCTTCCTTCAAATTCACTTTGCACCTCATTTGTTGCTGCCGTCTATCATATAGTGACTAATGCTAGTGCCCCACTCAGTAAAGCTTTTCGAAATGGAGTGTAAAAGGGTGTAAAAGGGTCTTTCTGTAGTGAACATAACAGATATATCAGAACTTGGTCTAAACAAGCCAGCCTCCTGGGCTGATTTGACAAGGAGGAGGCTCTATTTTCAGCCTTCAGTCACACTTAACATACAGAAGTCCATTTTTTGCTATGCTTTACTATCACCTTGAAAACCAGATTTCAGAAATATTAATAGTTCTTATTATTTGAATGAAAGTAAATACAAGTGTATACGCAAGGCTAGACAGACTATTGTTTTCATTTAGTTTGTTCCTCTTGTTTCTTCAGAGAACATGAAGGTTATTTAAATTTTCCACAAGGCTTTATTGTCCAATTTTACTCATAATTCAAACCACACAAATATCCCTGGCTGCTATGACAGCATCTCTTGTATTGGCTCTGCTACACCTTGTTTATTTCACTTGCTTTGTATTTGAGTAGAAATGCTTGGCGTTTTTTATTTTACRTTTGCTCCCTTGGTCTGATGAATGATTTTCTCATTAATTTGGAGTAAATTAAGCTGTGTTGGATTTTTTGTTCTGTTTTTTGTATTCACTGAGCTCTGACCAAGGCACCGACTACCTCAAACTTGTATTGCACTTCTACAGCATTCTCATCAGCAAAGTATGACAGTATTATGAGACTGACACATGAAAAAGGATCATGTACAATTACTGTCCACTTGAAAATATTTTTTTTTTWWAAATTGCTTTCACTGGTGCTCTTTCAAATGSTTTTGAAAGAAGCACTTCCATACTGCCAGGCAGTGTGGTGAGGCTTAAGGTGCAAAGTGTTCAAACAGCAGGTCTGACAAAATGGATATATTTTTTGCATAGTATAGCTGTGACATTTAGATGCTTCAAAGAGCAAATGGTACAAGATTGCACCTGATATGTGTCACAAACCTCACCTTGAAATAACAAGACTTACAGCACTTTCTGAAAGTCACCATATGCAAATGATGCTGGATTCTCTTTGTTAGCAGAAAGGAGCTTAAGCTTCTRAGGATCCTTGGCTGGGTGCATCTCCTTTTGGTCTCTCTTGGACCTATTTGGGTTAATAGTAGAAGTGCCTCAACTGAGGCTGAAAACTTGCTGAAATCGGAAGGACAGTAGTGCCAAATCATTGCTTTAAAATGTGAAATTACAGGCCCTATACAAAGGCCCAGTGTCCTGGTTCCAGCCAGGACAGGGTTAATTTCTGCAGTAGCCAGGAGGGGCGTGGACCAGGACCTAAAGGTTATTCTATACTACCTGATGCATGCACAAGGGCAGGAGAAAGGGGTCTCTTCCAGTCAGGTAGTGGGAAGCAGGAGGTAAAGGGTAACGTGTCTGCATGGTGAGCACATGTGAATCCTTCACCTCTCTTGTACATTCTCTTATTAATATTGTTGTTGTTACTGTTCATTTATTATCTSATTGCTGCTTCCAGTAAATTGCTCCTATTTCAACCCATGATCCTAGCCTTTTGTACCTCCGGTTCTCCTCTCTAGCCTTCTGCAGAGATGAGGGGAAGAGAGGGGCCAGGGGAGTGAATGAATGRTGCAGGGATTGTAATGTTTCAGTGCCAACACTAAATTGGGGAATACCATTCCTAAACCATGACATTATGGGTTAAAAAACTGGACCTGAGTCTACTTCTGGCTTGGTTTTGCCAAGCAGTTGGGCTGATCACTGCTGAAATCATGACTGATTTCTATGGCACTGCATTCAGAAGTACCTGACTCCAGCAACCAGCCCACCAATGAGCACACCATTTGCTGAAGTGATGAACAATCCTTACCAGAAAAAAAAAATCTAGTCACTTCATTAACTATAGAATTAACATGGATTTTTTTCATATTCTGTAAAGCAAGCACCCCAAATTTTTGGGAACAGTGACTAATGTTTGAAACAGCACTAGAAAGCTTAAAGTGATGATCTCAGTTGATTAGAGGCTATATTACTCATGTGTTATAAAATATAATCAAAGATAAGACAGAAGAAGCATTTAAAGAATAAAGTGTTTGATTTTTTCCAATACTCTCTTAAGACTACATATATCTAAATGATAAAGAAAAGCATCTTCCTTGTGCACATGGAGATTCCAGGAGTGCTTGGAGGTTATGTTAAGGTGTCATTGCTGACATGGAAAATCACTGGCTGTGGAACCTAAGTGTTTTCTATGCTGCTAAGGAGTTACAGACAGATTGGATGAAGGCACAGTGAAATTTTATACAGGAAGTCAGAATAGTTGACAAAATTGGATTTTTATGCTTGAAAACCGTAGATCTGATTCCATGCTATTGACTTAGTTCAGACCAAGAAGCTAGTAAAGAAGATAAGATGATTGAGTCTGGAAGATACTATTCATAAAACTGCCTTCCTTTAGCTCATTGGCCCAGTACCAGAATTTGAAAACATTTTGGTTTCTGAAACCTACCTATTTCAGTACCAGCAAGCACCCCTGAAACAGCCTACTCTCTTCTAGCAACAGGTAATGCACGCACCACTACAGTTAGTGATTAATGCTTTTTGAGATATGAAAGCTGTAATCCTAAGTTTTCAGACAGTAGAAAGCATTCATTTCCAGCCCTGGGGTCTTGAGTTGTCTGACCTTAAAAATGTCAAGCTTGTGCTCATCTTTTAACCTGTGAAAGCTGTTTTGCTTTTGGCCCAAGCCAGAAAATAATGTCACACACACCTAAGATCACTGCAATGTCCAGCTCCTGAAAACACATAGAAGCTGACTAGATTAGTAGGCTAATGTAGGAAAAATGTGTCTGAACTGCCAGGGCCAAAGCTTTTATCTAGGCTAATGGGTATATAAATAGCAACACCCCCCTCCCTTCTCCCTCCCTCCCCCCTCCACCTCCCCCATACAATGAAAAAATAGGTTTAGTGTAAATAGCACTTTTTACCTAGCAAGATTGTCTGAATATGCCAGAAGCTGGCGGATACGTATTTGTCGCTGATTACCACAGCTACTTACAAAACTGTCACCCTCAGAAGGTTATAATTTAATATCCAGCAGACGGTATTGATTCATCTGCAGTGCTACATGATTTTATAAATGTTACAGATTAGTCTTGGTGCTTTTCCTACTGATTTTTCAGTTGGTTTTAATTTTCTAGATTTAAATTTCAGTAAATAATGATGATAATGAAAACAAGAGACTGAAGGTCAATGCTAATACAGCATTAGCAATACTAATACTGTTGTGTTCTAGCAGTGTCCGTCTCTTCAAATTCACAGACAGCTTATGTGCTAAAAGACCTGGAATCATGGGCTGTGAAACACATGCGGTAATTGGAGCTGTGTGAGAAAAATGCGTTTAGGACATGAAACTTCTCTAGGATATATATAATTTAGCAGTCATCGACACTGCTGTTGTTAATCTTTCTAAACGATAGAAATGTAACAGAAAAACGTAGGTCGGGAAGGACCCCTAGAGGTCACCTGGGCAAACGTCCCTCTTGGAGAAGGACAAAGATCCCATTCGGGACCAAATGCTTCATTATTTTGAGAGGAAGAGCAGGGGAAAGGAGCTTGATTACAAGTGAAGTGTTTTATGTAACGAAACTTTGCAAGAATTGATAGTTTTGGAAATCTGTCATGCATATTCTATACACCTTAAGTCGTGGTAACCCGGGGCTGTTCCAGGGCCATACATACAGGACGTAGCAAAGAAGGGAATAGACATGGCCTCCAGGCTTATTTATTTTTGCTACAAATGTTAGGTTCCTCCAGAACAGGATAGAAAATCAGTGATGAATAGAAACTATTAGCATAGGAGGGAAAGAAATGAAGTGTTACGATGTATTAAAAAGAGAGGAAGGGACTTTGGTAGCAGTTGTCTAAAGAATAAATGTGTTTCCTTCACTTCTTCATCCTTTTCAACATGTTTTTTCATAGTCTCATTTTTTAAGTCTTCATTTGGAGAATACTGCATTTGGGCATTGGGCATTTAGAAATGCAGCTGTGCAATACAGAGCGAGTGAACTATATTGTAACAGGGGAATAGGCGGTGATGTTACCAAGAACCAAAAAGTCTCTATCCACCAGAAGGGGGAAAACAGAATTTAAATCCAAACTAACACCAAGTTATCATAGTAATTACTTAGAAGCCTTTATATGTAGATTGCGATGGGGTTTGCCTAACCCTTCACAGATGTCTAACACAAGAGATGAAGAGATAATTTAACAATACTGTCAAAATGTACCAGTTTAGGTTGCCAATACTACAACTTTTCATCAGTTGTTAGGTGTTTTAAGGTCCCCTGGCCTTTTTTAAAATGAAAAAGCTGGTTAGGTATCAATCTGGCTGTGAAAAAGAAACCTTGTATTTCTTCTGATAGTTTATTTTGCTTAAATACCATAAAATACAAGACGCTATCTTGAGGACTTTAGGATTTTGTTTGCATGTGTGGAATCACTGAGACAGTTGAGTACAGGGAGCAGGAGCTTGGACAATGTACGCGAGATAGTTTACAGCCGGACTATAGATGCAACGCTGTGTTTGTGTACACGAACACGGGCGTAGGTATTGTGGGAAAGAGGCGCTGCCAAGCCCTTCCTAGCATAGCAGTAAGCCTCCCTGCAGGCTGCGTGCACGATTTGGTTAGCTGCGCTGCACCTCGRTCTTTGCAGCTTCTCCCCAGGTGAGGAGGACGACCAGGGCCCGCTCGCAGCTGCCATGCAGATGGGGCGCCTTGGCACATCCACCCTCACACCTCCTCCCTCCTGGGCCACCGAGCCTGCGGGTCCCGTGCCCAGGGAAGGTGAGACGGACGGGTCGATGCCCTGCAGGCCTCCCTGGCTCCGAGCTGCCCAGGCGCTGCCAGCCGGTCCGGAGAGCGCCGGGCGTGTGACCGGCGCGGAGGCGGGGCAGGAGCCGCGCTGGGCGCAGCCGAGCCCAGCCCGGCCCCGACCCCGCCGGGCCAGCGGGGCGGCACCGCCCACGCCCGTCGGGCCCCGCTCCCGCCTGGAGGCAGCTGGAGGGAGGAAGGGAGGGTGCGAGCGGGCGCGCTGACGCGTGAGGGCGGTGCGGCGGGAGGGGCCGGCCCGGGCGGTGCTGGCGGCGGCAGGAGGAGGAGGAGGAGGAAGATGGTGGCCGCGGGAGGAGCGGCCGGGTGCTGGGCTTTCCGCCCTGCGCTGCATCGCCGCCCCAGCCGGAGCCGCCCTACCTGCTGAGGAGGCGACGCGGACCCGCGCCAGGTGCGGAGGGGTCGCGGCCAGGAGCGGGAGGGGGGTCCGGCCGCGCCCCCGCCGCGGTCTCGGGGAGGCAGCGGGCCCGCGGGGCGGGTTCCCGGCGTGGGATGCCGGGCCTGTCCCGCCCGCAGCGCGGTGCCGGGCCGCTCCCGCCCGGCGGCTCCCGCCCGCAGCGGGGTGCGGGCGCTGCGGCGGCCTCTGTCCGGCTGCGTGGGCGTGCGCGCATCTCCGAGCCGGCGGGGCAGCTCTGCATCTGCCCCGGGCTGCGGGGAGCGGCGCCAACGCGGCCATGACCGCCTCCATCCCGGCCTCTGGCGAGAATGAAATTGCGTGCTTTCCCCCCGTTTATTTATGCCATTATTTTATTTGGTGGGGGTGGGGTGCGTGTAAAATAATGTCGTGTGGAGCCGTGGAGCTGAAACCAGTGCACTGGTTTGCTGTTTTTTATTTTTTCCTACGCGCACCTTTTCTRTGGTGGAAAGGAGAAATGGTGGGGGGCGGGGGCAATGTGGGGATTTCGCATCCGGCGATCGAATGGTCGCCGTCGCAGCAGGACGGTCTCAGCAGCCCCCTCCGTCGGGAGATGCTGCCGGGGTTTGCGGCCCCGTCCCGGTTTGCAGCAGGGAACCCAAGGGGGCCTGGATATCCCCGTGGAGCGTGCTCTCCACCCCTGGGCTGGAGGGAAGGTGACATCTGCTACCATCACGTTCTGCTCTCAGGAAATGGAAAACGTCTTGATTTTTTTTTTTTTTAAATTCTTTTTTTTTTAATTCTTTTTTTTTTCCCGGAGAAGCAGTTTGAAAACAATGATTGCCTGAATCACAGTCGTGGTCAGTGCAGCCATGTACATTACATCTGCTTTCTGTAACGATCAGAGTCAATAGGAGCAGTCTACCAAGACTTGTTTTACTGCTATCATAAATCTTCTCTTTAAGAGAGATGGGGCTGTGGGTCTAGGATGGAAAACTACATCTTTTTGCTTTCTCCTGTTGTAGATTTTTCGGGCTGTGGAATTGCAGTTTGGTTTAGARAGTGCATTGCAGATCTGGCTGTTTTCATAGCTGCTGAGGAACTAGAAGGCAGAGGTGTTTGCCTGACTCTGCATACATTAAGAGTGTGCTAATGTGGGTGTAGGGCAGATCAGCCATGTAGCGTTTTTCTTGTCTTTGACATGCGTCACGTTACACCAGCTGATAAGAGTACACCCAGGTGGCTGCAGTTTTGAGACTGCTCTGCAGCTGTGGCCCATGGGGTCCCAAATAACTTGCCAATATTCCAGTCATAGTACTCCAGGTTCTGCTGCATTGCTGTTAAATCTGGACCACCTGCACCTGACTTTGCGGCCCATATCAGGAACAAGCACGTGATGYCTATTCTTCCCAAAAGGTGATGGTGACATAGAATGTGTTCATTCTCTATGTGCTGCCAAATCAAAAATGAGGTGCAGGTTTGCCTTTATCTCTAGTGCTGTGGGAGAAAGGAGCAGGATAGATTGCCCAGAAGTGCTGTTCAGGAGGGAAGGAGAACAGTTACTATTGAATTATGTGCATTTATGTGTGTTTGTACAGAAAAATTAAATGTCGGGTTAATAATAATGGATGACCACGAGAAACTCTGAAAAAGCAGAACATTTTGTGTTGTAGTGTACCTTAGATGAGTGTTTTGGATGTTKAACAAGTGAAATGTAAACCTTAGTGAACGACAACTTGCCTTCCTTGGAAAATGTGGTCTGAGATTAATATATTAATGAGCTTTTAGGCCAAACTGATTTCTACAAAAAAAAAAGTAATGGTGGTTCAAGGTTGGCTGGGTGCTGTGAATCATGTAATTCAGTGCTCTGAGTTTTGGACATTTCTAGTTGTAGCTTAAAATGATATTTCTATTTTACATTAGTGCATTATCTTCCCTTAAATTAGCAAACGTTCTGGCTACTGTGCTGTCTTAACAGATGCAAGGCTAGCCTATTGAAAGGCTATCAAAAGTATTTACTGATTAGCTCTTCAGCTCAAAAATGTAAGAATGCTGGGAAGGTGATTTGGTACATCTAGGTAGATAGAAAAGATAGTTCTGGTATGTAAAGASGGAGACATGCCAAAGCTTTTTAGTATAACCCTGTTTGGTTACTTAATATGAAATCCTTTATGACAAGTTTGCAATTTCATATATATTGGAAAGGGAATGCATTCTGGTATTTTTTTTTCATTTTCTTTCTCTTTTTTTAAATTGAATAGAATTGCCTTCATGTATTTAAAACATGGGAGCTAATGCTTTAGAAGAGATTTTGTGAGAYGGGATGTGATGGATCTTTGTGGATGCCAAAGTGAGAATCTTGTAGTCCACCATGCCCTTATTATTTTGAGGATCTTATATATCTGAAGWTTTTGTTTGCTCTGTGGTAATGTAAGTAATCCATAACACTTTGAATAAAGGGAGTACTAATTTTGAGGCTAAAATTTGTGTCATCTATCTAAATGGGAACGCAAATGAGAAACCTGAACTCTGCATATGAGATTTGAATGGATTTTTATTTGACCAGGAGCTGGCTTCTGGCTTCTTTGATACCATTTTAAGCCACAGTCGCATGCAATGCTTATGTTCTTAAACTTAAAAAGCCTTCAATATGAGGACTGTGTGCATCTTTGAAATGTACATAACATTTTGTTTTATAAGCAGTGCTTATCAGCAGTACAGCCAGCAGAAAAGTCATGAGGGTAAAACAAAATGGAATCTCCTGTTCAGCTGCTTGTTTTGTATTTTTAACAGGCCAGTGTAGCCAGTCATTTGCAGTGGTTTTGTTGCTTGGCTTTAGATTGTGCCAGTGTGTGGTGATGTTTATGGCAAGCAAAAGCAGGAAAAACTAATAAGTCCAGAAAATGTGGCTGGGAAAATAAACACCATCTTGCTATATGTATGCGAGTTCAGGGTTAGCAACCAAAACTAATGAACATGCTAAAAAACCAAAAAAAGAATTATAATATAAAATTCAGTGTCTTCAAATAGACAAAATGCWGGAAAAATCAAGCTGAGAGCTAAAATTTTTCACTTGTATCCCATGGCCTAGATACTTCAAATTCAGCATTTTTCTCTTGGCACATGAATTGTCTGTTATTGATCATAGCTGCTCTGGATTTACATAAGATTATGAATTAAAAKAATCAGATCTTTTTTCTTGAGATCTTAAAAAAGATTATTAAAAATATTAAAGGTGCTTCAGTTTAATACATGTTGTCCATAGGCAGTGTGGCTTGATTAACTAAATCTTAACTTTGAACAAGATCTTATTACCATAGGCTTAAGTGAAGCCTTGATAAATGCATTTTTAAATGTATTTTTTCTGTTTTCCCAGAAGGTGAAGATTCCTTCTTAGTGAGAGTTCTAGCAAACAACCCTTTGCTCATTTATTTCCAATAGATTGCCAGTAACATGTATTGTATGGGGGTTAAAGGTTTCTGAGAAACAGATTGATTGGTTTTTCTTCACAATAATGATTGATTTGGTAAGTCAGCTACTAAGAGCAGTGTGATAGTATTTTTCTGTTTCTACTGCACRCATCAACGTTCTGCCAAAAATCTGCATGTTTGTTGCTTTACTGAAGGGGCCTAGGGAAGTATCTTTATTTGCTGCTTTCACAAATGCAGGCACGTGATGATAATGTCTGTCCTAATTCTGAAGAAATAAATACAAAAGCAGTACAATGGGTGCATGACAGCTGTGAACTGCAGAAGATACTCCAGAACCATAAGAACGTGTGTTTTCACACTAAACCCTTTCTGCTAGAAACCATCCATGTTGACATGAGAGGAGGAATGAAAGTGCAATTCTGTTTCTAGGGAGTTCTGTTTCTACGGAGATGCTGCTAGGCAGGTGGCATCTCACCTGGTCTGTCATGTTTCCTGTGGTGATTTCTGTCTAATTAAAAATATGTACTGGGAGCAGTTTCCATCACCCACGAGCCTGTGTAAGTAGCTGTCTGTGGATAAGCGGTGGGGCTTTGAACATCATCAAGGAAGCTGAAATAAATGYATTAGAAGTATTTAAAACAATATCTAGTCTGCATGAGGTAAACCACACTGGGAGCCTCTGTTTTTCCTATCACTTACCAAAAGGAGGAGATGTCCTTTGATGTTCTCCAATTAAAATGAAAAATTCAGAATGTTTAAGTATTATTTTTTTTAGCCATATACCTTCCCCTTTGTGTTTTCCAGCCTGTTCTTGGGCTGTTTGGTCCCTCAGATCTTGTTCACAAGCCAGCARTTAAGAATTGTGTATTTTCTTTCTGATGAGCGCTTTCATAAATGCTACTTTCCTTAAGAAGATGACCACCTTGTCACCATCTGAGCAAAATGTAATTGTAGGGAGTGAGAGACTTCATTAAAATCGTTGAGTTAGTCACAACTGAGCAACACATACCTGGAATTTAGGCTGAATCCTTTTGGTGGTAGTTTATTTTTTCAACTAATTTTCAGAGGTTTTTCAAACTCTTCTGAACCTTTTTTATATATCAGGAACATGCCTGCTGAATTTAATTTTCAAACTCTGAACTCAAAAGTTGAGCACAGGTCAGAAAAACACGAGAACAGGAGAGCCATGGAGGCTACRAAACTTGCTCATTTTGGCAAAGCTCATTTGACTACCCTACACTGACTCACTTTTGCCTTWTTTTTTCCATTTTGGGGATGCATGCCAGGGTGAGAAATGCCTTTCTGTATGTATGTGGTTAAGGTGTTCATTCAATATTTAGTACTTATTGGTTTTGATTTGATTAAATATTTTCATTTCTCTGCAAGAATTTTTACTTCTGTACATAAGACAATAGCTTTCTGATCATTCTTCTTGTGGTGGTCATTCTGATTTGAGTTTTTTCTTAATAAACATGCTTTCTCAAAACTTGGATGAACAAGAACTTATGATCTGGGTAAAAGGAAGGAGGAAGAAAAAAGAAAGAACGTAATGGAAGTTTTTAAACATACACAACTGTGACTTGGTTTTCCTAATATATGCTCAAGTTTTATTTGTGGATTTTTAAAATTTTATTTATTTATTCTGATATATAAGTTGCAGTTCATGCTAACAGTTTTAGTGTTACTGTGTACTTGTGTAGCGTCTGTTTTGATGGGACTTTGATCATGTTTGAAATCGTGGTGCTTTGGAAGTCTTGAATGTGACTCTTTAGAGTAAATAAAATTAAATTGGGAAAAACATTTTTAAAAGAAGAGCTGACACTAAAAAAGCTCTCACAGGTGAAGAAGCATGGAGTAAAAGCTCTCACTCCAGGCTTTTCTCAGGCTAACATCAGCAGAATGCTTTAACTAAAACTTCAAATCCAAAAAACAGGCAAAACCAGTAGGTTTTTTRTATGTTACTGTCCCAGGTAAATGTTAGGCGGTGGGTACTGCCTCCAGTGTTGGAAGAGGAGATTGGTATGTTGTTGTATGGTGTGTGGGGAGCTGAGTTTTTTTCCCTTGTCTTTTCTTAACAGCTTTCTCGCACCAGCTTTTTTATGATCACAGAGTAATTTGAATTGGAAAGGATCCCTGGATGCCATCTGATCTAAGCTCTGCTAAAACCAAGTGACTGAGACAAGGGCTGCACATGCCATGTTTGTAACTCTTGGCTTAATCAGGGCAGGAAGCTCTTAAGATGGAGTGCTGTGCCTCTCATGGATAKCCGATACCAGCTTGTGCAGCAGGTTTTGCTAGAATCCTGGTGGGATTGGATATGACTGATGGACAGAGGCCTTCCTCCAGCCTGCCCTCCTCATCCTCTGCCGAAGGAGCTGCCCTGCAGAAAGCTGCTCGCTTTGCTGCTGGCATTTGGGGCAGCAGGAGTGTTGGGGCRAAGGGCATTTACCATGGGAGGGTAATGGTGATCTCCTCCTGTTGAGTGCTGGTTTTTAAGTCCTTCTTACCACTGCCATTCCCCTTAGGAAAGCACTGAAATACAAGTGTGTTTGCTGTATTAGCCAATTCAATGACCTCAAATTTTTTTTTTTAGATGGTCACGATGGAGGATATTATTGCTCACTAGTTTAGAAACTTGTGTTCTTAGTGTGAATTTATTTTGCAGCKGTTTCAAAGTTAGAGCATGTTTTTAAGAAATGGAAGATTTATTAAACAGCATTCCTAGTGTATGTGCAGTGCAGTCACATTTAACTTAATGAGAAAATCTCTCCCACTAAGAAGGCTATGGTGAGCTGACAGAAATTTGTATTAAATAGGCATCAGTGCAAAACCAGCCTTTAGCTTTGTAATCCATTGCATTTTTAGTGGACATTTTACATACACTTTCCCCAAAATTGGTGTGTATTTCTGATATTCACAGCTGTTCTGTATTCACCTTTTGTCTCAGAGTGATAAATAAGGATGAACTCAGGTTTCTGCTCTTGCTTAACAATTATCATTCCTCGCTGATAAATGATTAATGTAATCCACTTATGAGATTGCCACAGCATCATTCGGATTTTGGCATCTTAATTTTATTTCATAACAATGAGAAAATCCCAAAGTCCTCAAAATCTTCCTCTTGTAGGACCAAGCTGCAAGGTGCATGGGAAGGAGATGTTTGAGCTTGATGCCTTCTTGGCAGGGAGATGGGCATTAGCCCAGGGGGACAGCACTGTACTTCATAATATTGACTCTGYATTAGCTTCAGCACCCAGGCTTTAGACTTTTAATTGCAGCTTCCTGGTGGTTAGTCTGACTGCTTAGCCCTAGTTCAAAGTCATGTCCAAATCAGGCAGTTCTAAGGCGTTGTATTTTCAGTGTGACACCCTTTGGCTCATACTGATTCTAGTTGCAGTTAAAGTTGAGTGTGGACTTAACAGATCCTTACATATCTTTCTATTTCTTTACCTTAGTAAACTGTAAAGACTGCATGTCTTTATTTCAGCTTAGGTTAAGCTGCTTTTGAATGCAAATTTAAAAGCTACATGAAACATTTATATTTAAGACTAACACAGACTTAATGCTTTGATCAACAATATTTCAAACATATTTTGGATTAAAATCAAACTATACTATTAAAAAAAAAACCAACCCTAGTATTTCTTGTTAGCTACAGACTTGGTTATTTCTGGATTTGAAGTCAAAATAACCCAGCTTCTTAAACAAAATTTTTTTGTGTCAAAGAAGGCCAAGTAAGTAAGCTGGAAAGGGAAGAGAACAATATATTGCTTAGGATGTGTGTGTAATTTTTTTTTTTAATAAAATATTCTCAGTAATGTACTGGATGACTCTTTGGGTTATATTGGTTATCCAGGCGACATGGAGCATCAGCTGATGTCTTCCRTTGCTCTGGGTATGACAGTGCCTGTGTCTCGTTGTTAGCCATCATTGACCAAGCACAGTGGCATTTAGCATTTCCTAAAGGAGATCTGGTTCCCTATCAGACCCCCTTCAGGATAAATTGYCTCCTAATAGCAAATAGAAGGAGTTTAAGCTGAATGTCAGCATGGGAATATAGTTGCTTGAAAACTAAATACTAGAAGCACAATTGCAGCTGGTATATAGTTAACATTCATACAGTAGATTTTCAGAAAAGTAGAAAGGTCCCTACTTCAAAACTTGATTGACTTTTGGTGATTCTCTGCGAAGTAAAAGTAGAGTGGACAACTTTTTTGTGCATGGAGCAAAGACAATTTTTATATGTCATGTTTCTGGTGTGTAAATTCATATTTTATTGAACATACCTTTTCTTCAGCCACTTTATCCATGAAGATAATGACTAGAGGTTCAATTATTTTTTTTTCCTTCTAGTATGTAACTGTTGAAGCCTGGACAGTTCACAACTCAATTTTGATCTTCAGTATTAAATCTGTGTTATGATCTTGTAAGCAGTGGCATCCACAGGCACTGTAGTGCAAGTTCATATATGTACACCAGGTATGATATGGATAGCAGAATAGCATGAACAACAGTAAGGTAAGAGTTCCTTTTTTGCATTAAGAAACAGAACTTCATTTGTATGTGAAAGAAAGGGTTTTAGCTGCTTGCCCAAGAACCTTGTGTTTTCAAATAGTGGTTTGTAAAACAGTAATTTTAGGGCCATTGGCCATTTGAAACACTAAGCGTTATGTATACTTTTTTAGGTTTTACTTTTTTAGGTTTTACACCTGAAAACCAGAGGGTGAAATTACAARGAAGGGATTGACAGGATGGGATAGTCATAGGATCTGACTAATTCAGAGTTTCTTGTGAAGGAAGGAAGAGCACCATATTTTTTTCAGTCAGTTAAAATAATTCCAAAATCAGTCTGAAATTTTAGTAATCATATGAACTGYAAAGACTGAAGGATAATACACAAAAAGCCCTGCTCTTCTTCTGTTWTTATAATATTCTGTCTCTGTGTTATTATGCTCAGTGTGTCAAAAAATCAGGCACATACCTCCTACCTTAAAGACTAACCTCCTCCAATCATGTGCAAATCACTTTATTTACTCTGCCTGTTGAAGACTCCCTCTCTCCAGTGTATGACAGGAACCTCATGACTTCATGGCTTTTTGCAATATCTCACACAATTGCTACAGTGTAGTAGCATACAAACCTTGGTGGCCTCCTTGTCTGTGTTAACTTTTCCGATGTAGTGAGTATGGAGCAGTGTGTGCAGTCCAGATAAAACTCACCCCTCTGGGCAGATTTCACTGGTCTTCACCTGCCACCTGTGGCCATTCATGCTCAGATGGGAAGACATTGTCCTGTCTCTTATACACATCTAGATGTGCCTCTGGGCAGATTTCACTGGTCTTCACCTGCCACCTGTGGCCATTCATGCTCAGATGGGAAGACATTGTTGCCAGTGCAAAGCCATCACCTCTTTGAAATGTGAAATGTTGTGCTGTGAAGTTACCTATAATTATTTGCATTTAGTTTGAACAGCCTATAGTACTGGGGGTTTTAGGAAGGAGGGCTGTGGTTACAGAGAAAAGTTGCTCAGTGTGAAGTGTTCTGCAGCCTCATGGAAAACCCTCCTGTTTTCCACTGGTGCCACCCAATGAGGAAGAGGCCTTGCCCTGTTCTTATGTCTGGGCTGCTTGGACATCAGTCAGTAGCAAATGTGAGTTCATAGTGGGGAAAATGTGGGAAACAGAGGAGTCTAGTTGATTTTTTTTTTCCCCTCTAGGAAGACAAATKGGGATGTTGAAAGTGCAAAAACAATCAGTCACCTTCTCTGGCAGTGTGCAGGGAGCTTGAGGCTGGCCACAGAAGCAGATTATTTAGGAAAAGAAAAAGARACTTGACTGAGACTTTCAGTTGTGTGTAGTTCATGTTCACCTGGTCAAACTTCACGAAACCTTGCAAGCACTGTGGCTTTTGTTATCAAGTCCAAATTTTAGCATTATTTTTGACTGAAGTTATTGGTACAGTGATTACACTTTGGCAGGGAAGTGATTATCAACATAGGTTTTCCATGTTGATGCCTGTCCCTGCTCTTAAAAGTTACATCCTATTTGGAGGAGAGGAGTAGGGAAAGGAAGAGATTTGTGTAAGTGGAGCATCCATCTGGTGCATTTTGATGACACAGCCTGTTGGTGCATTGTTACTTGCTGTAACCAAGGCAATGCCAAATATGTAACAAGGCTGAGCATACAATGTAAAAAGCACCTGCTGTTGTGCCTGAATTRCATATTCAGATTGCTATAATTTCTGAAGTCTGTTTATTCTTGCACACTTGTTTGTTAAATGAATATTTTGAAGACACTTGAGGAACCAATGACCACAGCTGTTTTAAAACAACATCCATGAAATAGGAACTTTTTTTAACTAAGAGGAAGGAATCTCCCAAAAGGTCTCTGACATGCTTTCATTATCCAAAGAGCAAATCTTCTGGCTGCAGTCCTGCCTGAAGAGAAGATGTACAGGCCAACATATTAAGCTTCCAGCATATAAATCTGGAAGCTRTTTTCTGCTAAGGAGAGACTAAAACATTAGAAGTCTCGGCTTTTGTTCTGTTGCTCATCAGCTGTGAYAGGCTTTCCCCACAGGCAGTAGTTTGTGAATACTGTTCTAGTGGCTCCCAAGTCTTCTGCTCTTGCTGATAGTTATGGCCTACCAAATGAGCACTGACACTGAGAACTGATGAGATTTTTGACACTTTTTGTTGTGAGGAGGCATTTAAGTGTCAGAAACAAACATGGAGTGAAACTACACCAATTTTGGTACATGTTTTACGAAATGGCAGCAGTATTGTTGGAAATTTTAACCTGGGGACTCAGGGTGGCAGCAATGCCTTCCTTTTTTGTTTCCAGTATTATCTTTATGATCACAGATTCTTCAGTCTCAGACCCAGGTACCTCAGAGGAAACCTTCTTCTATACTAGTTATAATTGTATTTTCCAGTTCCTAATTGTAGAATGTAAAAATTGCATTCCTCCTTCTAAGGCATAGCATCGTCACCATTCAGCTCCATTTCCATGGCACTTGTGACAAGTGGAACATAATCTCATGTACATGCTGTATTTTGCATCTGGTGTGTTTTGTTTACATGAATAGTTTTGCTGTAGGTACTTTGTATTTTACATGCCTTTGAATTGTTTGTGGTAGAGATTTAGTAAGCCTTCTTTTTCTCTTCTCTCCCATTTCTATATGGTTTGTAAGTAATGTAATGTTTTCTATTTGTTCTTCTTTGTCCTGAGGAGATTAATTCTTCTGGCTCTAAATGTAGACCTGTTCATGACTTCACAGTACGTGTGGTGTATTTTCCAAGAAAAAACAATGATATAATATATGGATGGATTTTTATATGCAAGGGATCAAGGTTAGAAAAAAGCCTTGCGAAGGATCTGGTGAACCTCTGTTGGAGGTTTGGGGAGAGAATTGCGTTTAATCTAAAAGCATATTTTTCAGAAAAAACCACCACCTTTAGCTGTTGAAAATTATTGGACAGTCATGACAGGGTTAGTGGCAGTATGTTAGAGTTTAAAAATTGACAGATGCTTGACTATTCTGAACATGGAAACAGCTCGGCAGTCCGCAGTTTGGAGCCACTGGCCTAGAGCATCTAAATAAATCTTTGTTACGTAATACTTGGTAGTGGGTGGTGACCATTATGCATAGCTCTGATATATCAGATTCAGGGAAAGTCTTTCCTTTTTCTGTGGCCTTGTGAATTTATGGTCAAAGTAAGAAATTTTTCTCAGTTTTATATTTGCCTCTTTTGATTAATACTAAATATATTGTTGGGATGCTATCTCTGTGTATGTGAATAAGATGGCATTTGGTTTTCTTCTGCCTTGCTGATTAAGGTGTTTAGTGAATTACAGGAACGGAAGACCTCATTGTACCTGGCATGGACAGTTTCTCTTGTTCTTGTCTGCATATCAAGTGCATGGCACTTCCGTAGTGTCTGATCAGCAAATGAAGTTATGCTGTTGTTGCTGCTGTGATTCTACACTGCTTTAGGTGAGGGTTTGGCTGGTTTATTCAATTTATTAGGAAAAATGCATTCCTGTATTCTTTCTCAATTTTACCTGGTAAACCTTACCCTGTCAAAGAAAGAGCTACAGTAATTTTGGGCAGAAATTGGGTAGTCTACCCTGTGAAAATGGCATTTTGTTTCTAAATTTAAAAAGGTGGGTTTTTTTTTCCTTCAGTTCTTTACATTTGAGGCATGACAAAAGTCCAAAGCTTTTAATGTCTCTTGTGAGGAAAAGGTTTCACTCTGCAAAATTTTTTACCTGTTTGAAGAGAGTGAACAAGGAGCACAAGAACTGATTTAAGAGTAATGAGAATCTTGATAAGTTTCTAGTGTTGAAGCATTTCTTGATATTGAAGYTCTTTGCTTTAAATGCACTTAAAAACTTTTGAGCTCTGCCTAAGTTTTGTGCATTTTACAGCTTAGGTTGCTTGTCTTTTACGAATAACACAAAGATGTTCACAGGGCAGGAATGATGCTTAATAATTTGAGGAACAAAATGTTATCTCCTTTTTGTTAGTAAAGAGGAATAATCTTACCTTTTAACCATAAAAAACCCTGGTAGAAACAGTCTGAATCAAAACTATGTATGCTGAGGAGGATTTAACTGTGAATGATATGGTGAGATAGAGAAAGAACTAAGCATTGGAAAAAAAAAAATCTCAACACTGATGTCTACCAGACTGTGAAATAATCTCCCAGGGAGTAAGAGAAGATACATGTTCAGAGAAGTGAATACTCAGTGGTGCAAGAGCTTCAACAATACTGTAGGGAGCAATCCTCAGCTTGAACAACCTCTTTCAGAGGGATTTTCACATAGTTTTGGTTTTACAGTCCAGGAAGAATTGATCCTTGAAACTTACTTAAGCAGCTTTTCTTTTCTTTTATTTGTCACTAGATGTAGTTTTCTGATGTTTTTTTCTGTGAGGACAACAATTTGATGTTGTGGTAAATTATTTTGAACTTTATTTTTGTCCTTGAAGCATGACTCTTTCACTTGTCAACATTTTTAGGGTGATCTTCCAAGTTTGAGTAAAATACAGTAGAGTTTGGGAATGTACCTTATCTGTTTGATCTTACAAAGCAAGATCAGGTGATTTTAGTGTAATTGCATATGGTTATGCTTTGTAGCGATTTTTTATATTCCTCTGCAGCTGACTGGAATGTTTTCAGCAAGGATCCCCTGTACCAATGGATCTATCTTTGATATAATTTCACACATTACCACCACAATTTGTGCCACTTGCCTTTCCTCCTTCAAAAATACAGGGGAAGTAAAACCTGTAAAAAATCAGCTTTCATGTGTAAGGACCAGATGGATTCACAGTGAGTGGCAGAGGGAGTGCAATCAAATGCTGGATATAAAAGAGTTYAGACAAAAATAGTAAAAATTAGGCAAACACTCTCAATGAAATAATGGCCAATATGGGAAGAGGGTTAGTTAATTTATTTGAAAGTGGTAAAACAGAGATGCATGTTTCAGGGTTAAAAGTGTTGGAAAAAAATAATTGTAAATGTTGTGAGTAACTGTAATAGTAGTGATGAATTAGCAGAAATGCTTCTAGGGAATAAGTTTGGAAAATTCTTTATGGGATTTGGGAGTTAATATAGTTTAACAAAACTCTTTTATCTCCTGATTGTTAGATTTTCTTTCCAGGGAGAATGTCATTTCTAGCTGAAGTATCTTTGACTACCACAGCTACCTATYGAAAGAAGGTGCTGTGTGTTTGTATGCAAATAAAGGTGAAATAGATATTWTGGTTGCAATATGCCTTGAGCTATTTTAGAACATTTCTCTTTTCTTCCCCATARGAAGTTCAAGCAGTGCCACTGTAACCCAGAGGATTCTTACTGTTGCTTCTCTCMAAATCTTTTTTCCTATGCTGTTAAAATCTGATGTTGTAGAAATGTTTGTTWGTAACAGAAGAATTACTAACATGATTTCTGTTTTGCTGTAATCACCCTGACTTTCATTTTCCACGTTACCCATCACTGTACTACCTTCAGCATACAAAGCAGGCAGTGCTGCCTGTTGCAGGACAACAACTTGCAGCAGATGGAAAGGCAATAATCAGGCATCAAGGCTGTATCCATTGAGTGARTGCTGAAGTTTTGATTGCAGCATGGTGTGACTGCAGTTGTATGAAACTGGTGTTGTGGGTTCAGTGCTACTCAGAATTGAGGAAATCACTGTATGGCATGTSACTGAATTACTTGATTCCTTGGATGTATTTTGCTTGCAAGTAGTGAGCTGTGTAAGAGGTTGTACCATTTGTTTCTTCTTCCCTTACCCCTTAGCTTTTCCAACAGAGGGTTTTGAGTCAGAGCTGAAAAACTACAGTTTTCAATAAAGCACCTTTTACAAAATGTATACAGCAGTTACTGCTTAGTTTTATATTTTTAAGATCTTCTTCCTGCTTTTGAAATCTGTATGAAATCCATTTATTTGACAGCCCTTTCTAGATCTTTAGAACTGGAATAACGGTGAAGTAGCATGMTGAAAGTTGTGTGGTCCCCATAGCTGTGTGCCTGTGTGGGTTGCTGGCTCTGGTGGGGTGCCCCAAAAGACATGCTGCAGCTCTGATTTCTGATGTGAAGCCTGTTCAGTGAAACAGAGAAGTTATGTGCTGTCCTGGTGACCT
This sequence comes from Sporophila hypoxantha, assembly GCA_002167245.1. Taxonomy (NCBI): domain Eukaryota; kingdom Metazoa; phylum Chordata; class Aves; order Passeriformes; family Thraupidae; genus Sporophila; species Sporophila hypoxantha. The sequence continues at coordinate 3,100,458 of NDFG01001453.1, forward strand.
GCCTGCCAGCTGCAATTTGTGACTGCTCTACTTCTGCTGTGCTGTGTGGGGCGTTTGAAGGCACCAGAAAATCTGCCAGGAGCGCTCAACTTCTGGGTTTGGTTCTAAGTTTGATAGTAAGTTGTTGATGATGTTCCTGCGTATGTAACCTAGATCAGAAGTCATTGAGAGAGTGGTGAAATGGTTGGGCAGCTCAAGAGTTTGTGACTTTAACCAGCATACTAATAATGTTAGCTTTATCTTTTCAGTAAATACAGAACGTGTAATTAAACAACTTCTGCCTGATGCCTGGAGCTTATTATTAAGGGATTTCACAGTCTTCCATGACTTCTGGTAAGACTCACTAAAGCTTGTGCAGAGGTTTAACTTAAATGAGTATGATTTGAAAAATTGTACAAATACCTGAAAAATACATTTTCTTTGTTTTCTTTTTGTGTAAAGCAACAATAAAAAGCAATGGAGGTGACATTGCTGCTTCAGTGTTGACAGAGTAAGGAGAAAAGTAATGAATTGATAATCCTCTTTGTGTGGGAGATGACCTTTTTAATTTAAAGTAGCACTTAGTTTATTTTGATAGTAGTTATTACATTGCATGCTTCTGTTTACATTTTCACTAACTGCTTGCTCTTGAATAGCTTGTAGTAAAGCTCTGTAAAGCCTTTTTCCAAGCTATGAATAGGCTAGCTGAGCATGGCATTGTGGAAGCCCTGGATAATAGCTGAGGCTATGCTTTTGAGCCTCAACATACAAAATCTCTGAGGTGGAAAATAGTGGGAGTGAAAGGTATTATCAACAGCATATTTTCTGAGCTTAGCTATATCTTACCTAAATTAGTTTTTTTTCCTGGGGATCCCAGGATTGCAAATCTTCAGATATTTGAAAAAGTAGGAAATAGAAATGTCTAAGAGTCTTAAAGATTTTTTGACTTAGCCGGTCTCACTGTTTTGCTTCTAGTAGAACTAGCCAAGTCCCAAATAGTGATTTTTGCCTTCTCCAGGAATCTAGAAGAAGCAATGTTTTTAATGAGGAGAAAACAATTCAGAGACATCTTATTTAAATCTCTGTAGCTTTGCTCTAATCCTGCCATTAGCACAAAACTGTATTCAATTTTGTGGATTTACTTTTGTTTAGAATAAACTGGAGGTCCCTCCATGCTGTGTAATCTATATGCTTGTTACTTATACTGTCAAAGGCTTACTTGGAAACTGAGCTGAGGTGGCACAGGGGCATTGTGGACCTCGGGAGAGCGTGCCCCTATTCTATTTGAAAGAAATTTTGCCATACAAGTTCCACATTTCTGCTCTTTTGGTTTTTTTTTYCTGTTTGTTTTGTTGCTTTTGTTTTTTATGTTGCTCTCAAAAAAGAAATCTGTGTAAATAACTTTCTTCCTCCTCCTTGTGAGCTGCATGTAGACCATACTCTTCTTATGCGTGCACTGTCCTAACAGAATGGCTTGGTTGATGTATGATTTTTTCAAATTTTGTTTTTTCARCTTTTGTTCAGCCAACCAAACAAAACCCACCACAAACAGAACTCCTCCAAAACTGTACAAGCTCATAAATTTGGACTCTGGGCAKCTGTTTAAAGGCAGTTTTTCTGTTAATAAGGTTTTTTTTACTGTGAGCAGTTAAAAATTGTTCTCCTCTAGTGTGGAGAACATTAGGCTTGGCTCAGGCTTATAAAGTTTGAGGGAATTTTAAAAAAAAATTCCTTCTTATCCAGATCATATTTGTGGGAATGTAGATAGATTGAAAAAATTTCCTGAAACAGTAGTCATAATAGTTTCCATGTAAATGACTGAGGTCATTTAAATTGTCTGAGGTTTTAAATTGTCTGTCTTTAACAATATGGATGTATTTTTTAGATTATGCAGAAACTTTCACAAGCTTTTAATTACTATTTTGTTTGTTTACTTTTAAGTTTCTACACAATTTCATCAGTGTTTTTGGCATTAATAAGAATCATGACACGACACTACCTTGTGCTGAATTCATCAGGGGTTTGTTCATCTGGGACAGAATGTATAGGTTAATACAAAAGCTAGCAGTGAAATCCTGTGTGTTCTTTTGGGATGAAAGAGGCACTCTTCAGCCTTATTTTCTGGCYATCTTTTTAGCTTCTCCTGGGAGATAATAGGTGAATGGGAAAATGGTCTTTCAGTGAAAGGACACTGCTGCATWTCTGTACTTGTGCTCTTGTTCAGTTCCTCCTATGCTTTATCTTTTGCTTTCTATTATAGCTTGCTGCTACTTTATGGTCTTGCCAGAACTCAGAAAAATTCTAAAGGAAGGTTAAAAAATTTAGAAGAAATCACTTCTGGAGTAAAGCCAAACAGGAAGATCATTAATTAAAGAAGTGATTATTAAGTAAATAGGTTCTGTACACGGGGAAGGAGCTGAACTTTTGGGTAGTGTGATACTTAGAAATTTGTATAGAATCTCATAAAATGGACCTGCAGTTGAAAATGTTTCAAYAGGCAAACTGAGTATCTTCCCATGTATGACCTGTAACCGTGTTGCCTGCCTCCTCCTTTGCCCTGGCATCAGCACCTGACAAGAGAAGGTGGGGCACCTTCTGATCCCTGCCACACTGGTATAGAACTGTGTCAACCCCAAGTGTTTAAAAATCTAAAGCTTTTTCAGGATCATAAATAATTCAAAGCAGTAGGCTGTCTGGACTACTCACTTTCACAATACAGTTAGTTTATGTTTGGAGATGAGTGAAAGTGAAGTTATGAAACCTGACACAAGGGTGGCTAGCACAGTATAGACAGAAAAGTGCTGCTATGGGGAAGAAGTTCCATGAGAGGATCTGAGAGATTTGTCTGATCCAAAGCCAGGACTGGTGAAATGAAGGGAGGCTGGAATTGAGGATCTGTGTGATGCACTAAATACAGCCATGGGTCTGTGATTCCTCTGATGCTTTGCAGAACACTCATAAGAAATTACMCAAAGGCACAAGGAGCCTGATTTTTGTAAGATTCATAAGGATTTCATAATTCTRCTGTTCTTATACTGGTCTGTTGCTTTCTTGTCCACTCCCCATATCCTTACYAGACATCTCCCTAGAAAGCCAGGAAGTTGGTAATGAAGAAGAGGGTGAGGATARGGTCACACCAAAGACCTGCTGAGCTGTGGGCCTGGTCATGCCATGTGTGGATTGGCCTGCCAGCTGCTGCTGGACCTCCCCCTTCACCTGCTGGGATTGCTTCTGAAGCTTTAAGAAATTCCATTATCTTTGAGACTCTTATAAAATAAATTAAAAATTGGCCAGTGACTAAAAAARTTTAGTGTGAGAAATAAACAAATGTTTAATCACTTAAAACTATTGTTTGTGGATTAGCAAAACAGCCTACCTTCCAGCCTCTTTAATCACAGGGTGTTTTTTTCCAGTGTAATGTTATTTATAGGTTGTAATCTTACAAGCTTGAGTGGCTCTTTGTTTTCTTTGTAGTGAACAGTAAGTGAAAATCAGGGACAGAATATCTTAAATCTTTAATGAAGATTTAATTGTGCCAGCATTTTTTTTGAGTGGTATCAACTTCAATAAAAACATTATGTATACTTCACATATATAATTKGCTCTGCACAAAACTGCTTATGAACAGATAATAATTTTATTGTTTGTGCTTTATAAATTCATTCTTGCTTACGGCTTTGATGATTTGGTATTTGCATTCTCCATAGATCTTTAAAGAGTTGGTGCTATATGAAGTACAGAGTTCCAATTATGTTTCTAAAAACAGAATTTAAATGTTTTGATGTTAAAAACTATTTATTTATAATTCTCCATAAGCTAAATGTCAGACCATGATTACTTAATTTTGCTTTTTTACTTCCTTTTTTCTTTCTGTCTGAAACTTAAGTTATGATTAATTGAATAAAATATTACTGAAGGAGATTAGAATCCTTAGGGGACTGTTTTTAGTTTCAGTTCACATCATTTTGCAGTTGCAGTCATCTTTCATAAAAAGGTCATGCAGCTAATAGTAGTATTTTTATTTGCCCCAACAATGTTTTTAGAAGTGAATGAGCTTCTCAAGAGAGTAGTTTCAGTTACTTCAGTAGAAATGCAGAACTTTGTGATAATCAGACCTGTTTTTTTTGAAAAGAAAATACCTTTTTATTTTTTTTCTTTCTGTTTTCTTACATTTTTCACTAAATATTTGAAATAATTTTGAATCCTTGCTATCACTCTCACTATTGTGTAATTGCTGCTGTAGTGGCAAATAATTGAAAATAAGGGGTTACAGAGAGGAAAACTCATCTGTTGGAAATAAATTTTCAAGACAGTAGATTGATTTTGTGTATAACCTTTTCCATGAGATAAAGTAGAATTTAGGCCGTCAGAATTGATGTATTAGCACATCTTAGTGGAAAGGGTTGGCATTTTCAGTTCTATTTCATATTTTGTTTTCTGTCTTGGATATTATTGTCTGAATTGACAGATGATTGACAGACAAAGTATTCTTTGTTATGACTGACTCAAGAGATTTYCATTAAAAGCAGATTAAAGATGGCAGAATTAATCTAATTGTAGTGAGTTACTCTAGTTTCATTTTTTAAAGGATTTTAAATGTAGTGTTTTATTTTATCAATATATGATTTTATTATTCTGTTGACTTMTATATTTTTAATTTCACTTCCTGAGGGAGAATTGTTCAAAGGCTGTGATTTATTTTGATGATTTTTTTTTTTGACATGTTTTCAATTTTTTTTTTCCTCTGATAAAGGTGAGCTGCAAAGGTATCCTCTTACTATGAGTTGAGTCAGCTTTTTTTTTTTTGGTGATAATTTTTTTTAATTTTAAATTTAATATTTTGCTTTACTTTGTAGAAGGTTTCCTGATAAGCCCCTGGTCTAAATTTATTTAATTTTTTATTAGTTTGAGTGGCAGTGGGGAGAGTCTGGGTGGATTTCCTGTTGGACTTCCTTTGAGATTCATTGTAAGCTCAGCTATAAAACATAGTATGCAATCCACGGAGAGGAATCTCATTATTGAAGTGGAAACCTGCAACAAGGTGGTATTTTCAGGATTTTGACAGTACTCAAGATTTTCATCAGAGGTTTGAAAACTAGAGTGGAGAGGCAGCGGTCTTGAAGGGGATCTGCCAGGGTGTAGGAGGAAAAGAAAASTACAGTGAATATTCAGAGAGGATGGGAGGTGCCCCTCAGGAGGTGCCAAAGCAAGGTGCATGGAATTGTGGGGAGGGAGCAGCTGGAGCAGTAACAGGTCTGCCAAAACCCCTGTGGGGATTGCAGCTAATGCGAGATGGGTTGGCTGTGGAGTATTGGTACTGAAGGGGGGGTGCTGAACTGAGAAGAGGAATATAACCTTAGGAGAGGTGCAGAGTGCTCACTGTGGGCTCAGGTGATGTATCCAGTTTGGCATGCTGTGCTGGAGAGAGCTGGTGAAAGTTTGAAGGAGGGTCGTGGAAGTCTCTGGAGGACAGACTGAGTGAAGAAGGAATCCCCACAATTAACTGGAGATTGTTTAAGCTGAGGAAGGGATAGTGTGTACAGAGCACTGAAAGTATTTTAAGTGAAGAAAGAGGCAGCAGGCAATCTGTTCTTGGTTTGGCAAGACTGGGTATAACTAACCAGTTTGTCCTGAAAAGGTGAAGAGTCAGATGAGAGCTTGGGAAAACCACCAGCAGTAAAAATATCAAAACACTCAAATCTGACTAAGTAGCCATGGATAAATACACATATCAGAAATGTAATCGTTATCACTGATGCCTCAGGGACAGGCACATTTATATGGTAATGTCAGATGGCATCTCAAGATATGACTCAGTGATTGCTGAGTTTTTGATATGCTGTCACAAAACTGCAGTTTGATTGGTTTTGCAGGCAGGGGGGTAAATCAATCCACTTGGAAACATCACCTTTTTTTTGGAAAGTATCTATTTTCCTTTTTTGTTCTCCATGCAATATTCTTGCTGGTTAGTTCCAGATCAGTTTGGAAGAAGAGACCATAAAAGTAAATAAAACTATTCATTTTTAATGAAACTGCTSATGAGATAATGGGAAAATATTGACTTTCTCCTCTGAAAAGAACACAAACTGAATTTGACAGTTGCCGAAGCAATTGTGTGTGTYGGACCAACAATGTTCATGTAGCTCTGGACCCACTGCAGATTGTGAGGGCCACCTGTGCCCTGGGGGGCATCAAGCATAGCACCGCCAGCCAGGCGAGGGAAGGGGTTGTCCTGCTCTGCTCTGCCCTGGTGGARCAGGCTCCCCAGGGAAGTGGTCACAGCATCGAGCCTGACAGAAATGTTTGGGCAATGGTGCCAGGCACAGGGTGTGACTCTTGGGATGTCCTGTGCGAGGCCAGGAGTTGGACCCTGTGATTCTGATGAGTTCCTTCTAATTCAGCATATGATTATATGGTTCTGTTTCTTGCCTGATCAGAATTTCTTCGGGTGTTAGAATTAATTTTGGTTTCATAGTAATAGAAGATGGTTTAGAAGCCAAAGACTAGCCAAACATAGGGATTTGAGTTTCTTTTGAGTTATCTGAGCAATAGAATTGTTTTAATTCATGAAGTGGTAATCCCAAGTATTCACAGAAAAAGTGCCTCCTTCATAATACTCATATACTTACTTTCATGACCAACTTTATAATTCTTTACTCCATCCATATTTTTCCATTTTTGCTGATTAGATATCATATGTAATCTGTAGCAGATAAAAGAAGAACCATGTAGAAAATACCAATGGCTTYGTCAAAGTTGTAACCACTGACTTCCAATATGTAATTTAGATGTTGAGCTGAAATGTTGTGACATACCCAGCAGGTATCTGTAAAGGGGGTCTGTTTACAGTTTGTGGTTTTAAGGGAGAGCTGTAAACACAATGTAATGGCTTCTTGTTTACTGGTGATTTAAACATGTTAACTTGTATTAATTCTGTATTGAATGCAAGCTGCCTCCCACGTTAGTTAATAATTGTAACACATCTGAGCACGCTATATGCAGATAATGTAGGGGGAGTGGAAGGAGTATGTCTTTCTTGCTTTTCAAGTRGATGTGAAATCCCAGAAAGCTCAGATCGCCTGATCCTCTCTCTGTCAGAATCTGAAGCCTCTGTGCTTGCCTATGCATGTTAAGTATTTTCACCTTGACATGCATCCTGTGGGGTTGATAGTCCGAGAATCTTTGATTTTTGATGGAGCATGAACTGGATTAGAACATATTTACAGTGTGAGCACTGATAATGGATTCTTTCCTGCCACTTCACTTTTTTCCCCTTTGAATGCAAGTTCTGTGATGCAATTTAAAAGGAGAGTAGATGTTTGCAAATTAATGAAGTCATAGCAACACCTCAAGCCTTCAGTAACAAGTTCTGCAGGCGGATGTTACTGTTGCTCAGTTTTCCTRAGTGTTTGTCTCTAAAATGAGCTCTGCTCTTGCTTTCTGCTTACTGAGTCATTCTACGTTAGGGATAATGTCCAACGTAATTCCCAGAGGAAGTGAGGAAATTTGAAGGAGATTGGTTTTGTGCAAAATACTGCTCTATATCTAAGTAATTGAGAATAGCAATATAATTTCATTCATGTCACMAATAGCATGCTGGTCCTGAGAGAGCAGAAATGGAAATTGCTTATGCMGGGAGAGTGAACTGCGACATGTTGGGTACTAATATAATACACAAATCCATTCTGCTCCAATTCTTACACTATGCCTTTCTGTAGTATAACGGGGTCTCAGTATAAAMAAATGGCTAACCTAATCAGTCTGTTTCAGCATTTCTATTTGTTGAATTTCCATCCAGGTTGTACCTTGGCACAGCTGGCTGCCTGTTGCAGTGTAATGTTTGTAGGGCTTTCAGATGGAACAGTATAGTTAAACTTACGAAAGGTTTCAAATTGGAATTTTCTTTTAGAGTACAAAAGCAAAACAATAACATATTAATAGCACAAAGTAAATGAGTACTAAAAATAAGCAGTCAGGAATTATTYTTGTTCAACACTTGGGTTACACAGACTGATAGAGCCTTCAATGCTGAATATATGTAGCTATTTCCCTTTGACTAACATGTAGCAGAGTGTATTCTCTGCCCTTGTCCATGAAGATGTGTTTACAGAATTTAAAACTGATGCCTAGTACTTAAGCAGTAAATTCCAAGATGCAGTAGTCTAGAGGGCRTCAAAGGTATTTTAAAATATGTAGAAAAGAAGCCAAAATAATGAAATCTATGCAAGTAGATATTTCATTCCTCTGAGTTGTATCTTTACCATGATCCTGCCTTTATGGGTCCTTACAGGTTTTCTAAATTTTTTTGCAAATTCTGTACTTCTCTTGCCTAGTGACCTTTATCTGAAATTTTAATTTTGATCCTTCGGAGGTTTTGTGTTCAATGCTGAATTGGTGCATAAATTATAGACCAGAATGATAAAACATTGCATTCAGAAAAACAGTCCTCAGTGTATTTCTGATGTGAGAGCGAAAGAGAAGGAAACAAGGAACTTTCACAGCATTTTTTACAGTGCTGTATTTAAGCTGCTTCACACTGAAAGTATTTCAGACTAAACCCCTCGTATTAAAGTATATTAGTAGTATTATATTCTCTATAGTGTCTATTTTTAGGACAGTGTAATGCCTGCATTACAGTTCAGCAGTTTCCTTAACTGATATGAAAAATTGCAAAACTCATAGAAGGAAAGGATAAAATAAATGTGGGCTCAAAAYGATTTGATTTTGAATTCTGAAACTTAATTCTAACCTTGGATTTCTTTGCAATTCTATTAGGTAGAATTAGACTGCTTTTTGCAATTCTGTTAAGGTAATACCTTGTCCTCCAAGGCAGCTGTAGGTAACAAGTAGTGCAGAGCAGTTCTAAGAGATTTTGGGAGTACTAAAGATCATGGTTTTTGTGTTCTGCTGCATTAAAAAAATGCAGAGAAACTTAATTTTAAAAAATGCAAAGTATCCTCCATAGCTGTGATCATGAAACTTGCAAGAACCACAAGAGTCTATGGTGGCTTGTCTGTRCTATTTTTGAATACATTATTTATTGAAGGTGTAATGGTTTTGCTTATTTCATATTCACACATTTGGTAGAGAGGTGTCATTCTTAATGTTTTTAGTGTCTTGTCACAGAAACTGTCATTAGAAATGAAAGTCTACAAAAGTCAAAGTAAAGGGCCCTTCATTTACATTTTATTTAAGACAGCACTAAGTAAAATAGAAACGAGTGTAGATAAGAATTTTGAAGATTTAAATCGCCAATGTTATTGTTGTATAATAAGCCAGGCAAGGTGATTTCAGAGGGTTTTTTGATTTATTGGTGGACAGTGGTCTGGAAAATGGGCTTTTCAGTGCCACGACAGCTGGCGGATTGAGAAGACCAACAATATGTGTGTCTGTCTTGGTTTAATAAAATTTAAAGAGGTCGACACTTYAAAATTAATTACCTCCCCTTAGTTTCAACCAGGCCCTTTCCACCTATTAGGAGAAATACAAATAGATTTATAAGAGTCAAAAAGTAGCATTTACTAACAAGCAAAACTGCAACATACAAAAAAATACAGTAAATAATCACGYGATACAGAATTTCTAAGTCTCACAAGCTTCCTCAGAACAAAAAACAACCCAAAATGCTGGCAATACCCCTTCTAAGATGGTGCCTGCCGCAGGGAGACAAAGGGAAAGTGGCACCAGCTCGCTCCCACAGGATGGCGCTGCCCAGGAGGCAAAGGGAAAAAAGATGGCCACAAAYGCTCCGGGGGTAAATATTTTTTTCTACTCATGTGAAGTCGATTTCCCCCATATTTGTGTTAAAGTGAGTTGAATATATGTCAATACTGTTTTCATAATTATTATTTTATTTCACTGAGCTTGMGGCAGATTGACCTTCCCTGGCTGCCGTCTCTCTGCCTGTCTCTTGCTTCTCCTCCTCACTAGGATCCTGAAGAGAAAATAATATGGAAAGGTTTGTAAATTGACATAAAGAGCGGGATTTCCAGTTGCTGTCATGGGCAGAGATTTGATTTGGAGAAAATTAATGTATTGCCAATTAGAATAGAGTTGCATGGTGAGAAACAAGGATGGAACATTTAAGCCACTCCCCTTGCTTGGGTCACCCTCAGCTTTTTTCATGCTCAACATTGCTCCTTCATTTCTGACTCTTCCACCTTCTCTTTTCTGGAGTAGGCCCTGCACCCCATCTTGACACTGCGGCTCAGGAGGGAACAGTTGAGATAGTTTCTTCTTAAATTATGATTCAGATTTGGCAAGTGTTTGTGCTTTGAAGCTTAGAGCCTACAATCAGTTATGGCAGTGGGCAGCTGAAGACCTCTGAGTAGCCCTAGGTTTGCTTAGGGGATGCACAGTTGGGGGTTTYGGGATTTGGTCGAGGAGACCATTGCCTGTGACTCTGGGCAGGGTCTTTCGATGAGGTGACAGGAGAAATACAGGCCTTGGGACCAAAACGGTAAGAAGTGTGGTTTATTGGAAAAAACCTAACAAGCCGCCTAGCTTGGTAGGAAATCTAGGGAAGCTAATGTGCTTGCAGATGGTCCTTCAGTACCGTCATGCGAATGCTTAGGTCTGTGGTTGGCAAAGCCCCAGCACCAGCTGGTGCTGCACATCTTGTCCGGACATGGACTTCTGCTGTCCCTGCTGCCAGCTGAGTTCTCACAGAAGGCACCCGTCTCCCCCACACATGTACATGGATAGGAGGAATTGCCCAGTGTGTGACCAAAAGAGTTACTTGTGGGGTGAGGACAGGAGAGAACAGAAACRTGTTGTGTCCATTTTTCTTTAAGTCTGTTATTTTGCGGAGTTCAGATTCCTCTGGGCAAAACGGTGCAGAGAGCCACAGCTTCATTTTCTGTTATGCATAAATGAGGCTGAGGTGAGGAAAGCCTGGACTGTGGTGGTACAGAGGCCACCCTCTCTGAGACATGGGAAATGTGTGGGGATGGGAGTTGTCTGCACTTGCCATGGCTGGGAGCCAAGGGAGATGTCACTGCTGCTCAGCAGCCTTTGGCTGCTCTGTTTTGTAGTCACTCAGGTGCTGTTGTCCTTCTGTTGTGAGGTACCAACAAACTCTCTCTTGCTTATTTTCGTTAAATGTTTTTTGATGGCTTAGTTCTTTGCAGCAGGTATGAGTTATTGATTTTGAGCTTGTTGGCTCTTCTTCATTGCACCTTCAACATCTCTGTTTGCTGATATTTTTTTMATTTGCTTTCCAGTGTAGTAATAAGGTTTCCTGTATGAGCCCTCTAAATATTTGTCTGCATGGTGTTACTCATATAAGCTGTAAAATAAATCTGTATTTGGCTTCTCAGCTTGCTTGGTTAGCTGAACTATGATTGTTACTTAGATTCTCAAACCATCCAGAATTAAATAGCATAGTACAAAGAATTATTTTGGTGGTTTTAGAGTTTTTTCTTGGGTTTGGGTTTTTGGTTTTTTTTCTGTTTGTTTGGATTGGGTTGGCTTGGGTTGGGTTTTAYTTGAATCTTTGGGAAGGAAAAGGATACTCTATGTTTGGGGGTTTTTTATAATGTATTGTTTTTTCTGTCACTACAATTATTTATTTTTCTTTTAGGATTTTGCTGTTATGTTAGGTTAATCTATTTTGCAGCCATTCCCCTGCGTTTCTTAGCTCAAAACCTCTCTTCTGCCAATTTTGATAGTTGTTTTGAAGAAATCTATTAGGTGATCTCCAAGTCTGCTCCACAATGTGTACTGAAGTACAGTCTGTGGGGACCATCACAAATTGCCTTCAAAAGCATCCTTCAGATCCAAGCTAAAACACATAGCTAAACCTACTCTGAGAAACTGTCTCTGACAAGTGTGTAAGACAATCTATTCCCTTTCCAAACTGCAGATTTTTTTCCATGCTCCCTCACCTTCCTCTCTGCTTCCRTTTTTTTCACCTAAGTCATGGAAAGACGTTTTTTCCCTTAGAACTGATGTGAGTTAGAACTTCAGTGTCTTTTAGAAAAGCCAAACCCCTGGACATAGGCCTGAAAGATCCATCATTGTTTTCCCAGGAGTAATTTTAATTTTTTTAATCATGGCTTTAATCAAATTTTTGAAACATTCAGCTTGTAGTGACACACATTTTGTTCCACAGCTTGGATGATGTGTATTTGAGCTCAGGATCTTCATGAGTAACTGTGAGCTGTTTGAAAACTGGCCTGAACTTTTGAAAGGCTTGAAATTTGGTTGTGTAAAATTCCTATTGTTRACCAGCTGCATTTATACATAAAAGTTGTTCTATTCAGGTGGCTGATTTAACGTGTTTAGAAGTGTGTGGCAGAATAGCATCTTGGAGTCTTAGTTTGTAGTAACCTTTTTGGCAGAGTTTCAGAAGACTATAATGAAGAGTATGYTGTGTTAATACTTTCAAAAGTAAGTGAATGTCTAATACTTGTAGCTTGGTAATTTAATGTAAGTCCCCTGTAGGATAATGGAAAGGATGTTTTGGGTTGACAAACTTTGAAAATTGCAGGGCTTTCTAAACTATATATGCAGCAGTTCAGGCAAGCAAGAACTTATGGGATCATCATGGTTTGTGCTTCTTAGGACCTTGTATTTACTGATCATGGGTTTTACAGCTTCTATAGAGCTAAAAGTTTACTTGTCCACAGAAGTTAATGTAACTTTATACTGACAGTAGCYATGTGCCTGACTGATTTGAAGCACGGTACTGAATTCTGTTGAAAAGTGTTAAACTTAGAATAATTCTGTAGAAACCAACAAAGCTATAAGAAATATGTAGTTCTTTTTTTATTTTCATTGCTTTTACGATCTAGTTCCATGTTTAGAGTTAATTCAGTGACTTCCTGGCTTCATTTTAAAACATGAGAGAGATAGCATCCTCAGTACTTTTTGTCTTGAATTTAAGAAACTAAAAATGAAAGGATGCTGTAGTATAGCAATGAAAAGGGAAGTTAGCATGTACAGTCTTATCATGTCACATGTGCAAAGCTCAGGTATTTGAAGAGAAGTCAGACCAATGCTTTGCCTGRTGGATAATAGACACCAGGGCATGGATTTTAATTTGAGTTAAATACCAACAAAAAGTAGAATACCAGTTAAGCTTGGATCTCAGATGAGAAAGACATTCTGTTCTTGGAGGAATGGTACTTCCTTGRAAAGGAAAAACCAACCCAGAATAATTTCAAATATGTGATTCCCTGGAATTGTAGAATCCCCCCTCTCTAGGTTTAATGGAACAGCTAAGAAATTCCTTATCTTCACTTTATAAAATATAACAAAGCAAGATAATTAGGGCTCCTGTTTCCTGTAGAGAAAGGGTTATGGGTATCTTTGAAATGCATTGCCTTARTAATAACTTCTGAGGGTAAGTAAAAGGAGCCATTGACAGTCTGACTGCAATCAAAAAGGATAAAAATACTAACCAGTGAATAGCTAAATAAGTACTTCAAGCATTGAAACATTTCAGGATTGTTCTGTTCATCCTTTAATTTTTTTTCATGTTAAATAGCTTTTACCTTAGAATCACCCTTTTTAGTTGCCACTTTACTGTAATTCCACTGGTTGGGTGTGTTAATAATATAAAAGGATTTTGTAATGTTAGGAATGCATAATAAAATATTTTAAATGGAATACATGCTTCTACTAAAATCTAAGTATTGCTATGTAAAAAGAGAAGAAAAAATAATTTCTTTTGGTTGTCGTTTGTCTTTCAAAGGTAGACAAAGCTATTGTGGGGCAGGGTACAAATAATTTTTAAAACTAGGCAACTGCTACCTTGTGTGTGTTGAGAAAATTTTTAATTTATGTTCTGTTTTGCCTGTGACTTTATCTTTAAATGCTGTTACACTATATCCGTTTTCCTGTTGTCTCTGTAGCCGGACTGGAGCTGGTCTGTGTGGAGGGTCTAGCTGTAAATACTGCATAGAGATGTGAAAAGCATGCTTGGGTGATTCTCCTCAATTTTCTTAATTTTCTTCCAAACTCTGCTGTGTAGCTGCGTTCTGGTCAGTTTATTTCCTTAGCAGGTAGAGACTGGCAAGTGTATGGGAAACATTGTGCCTTTTACAGAATGCATCTGCTTTTGATTTGCACTGTCTGGTAGTAGTGTGTGTGATCTAGTTAACTTGATTAGCATCAACAGATTTTTTTCTTAACCTGATGGGACCCCAGTGGCTGCAACCAGGCATCACTTCCATGTCCCTTCTCAGACTGTAATTTCTGAGCAAGCTGTGCATCTGAGCACCCCTGAGCTGTGAGCAGTGCAATTGCTAATAGTCCTCAAGTTCTGTTATAAGCTGCAGATGTGSAGAAATGCCAGCCTTCATTAGGGTTTAATTATGTCTGGGGAACAGATTTCATGTGTAGTTGCCTTGGAGCAGCTATTTTCAGTAACAGGAATGTGCTTGTGCTGAAAAAGTAGGTCTCAATCAAGATCTTCCTAGTTCAGAGAAACAAATGATGTTGATGTCCTCATCAGCTCTGGGGGGTAGCACAGGTTGTATCTTGCTTTCAAACTCATAGAAGGCACAGAATTGCTAATGTTATGAGATAGGAAAAAAAATAGTTTGGGGAGACTGGAGCAGGCAGATTTGTSTGGTGAGGCCAGTCAAATGCAGGTAGGTGCTGGTCTAGCCACACAGACCACTCCTGCTAATGAAAACCTGGTGTTCAGTGCCTTGTGGTGCATCTGCTTTAGTGCTGACAAGTGGCCACAGCATTKCAGAAAGGTTGTAACGGTGGAAGATGTGCTTGAGAGTTTTTTACCTCTTTYCTCAGGACTATGCTTGGAAATAATTGTGACATCTTCCCATATGGTTTTGGAGATGGCTGTGGATGGAGATCTGTATGGTAGGGAACTGGAACACAGCTGCCAATCCGTGAGAAAATACAAGTGGCAGATCAGTTTTCTTTGGAGCCTTTGGAAAACATGTGAGCTGAACTGTGTAGCTTTGATTTTCTTTTTTTAATGTGGATTGAATCAGCAGCTTCTTCATGAAACAGAAGTAGTAAAATGATCTGCAAGTGTTAGAAGTTGATGGTTGGAGATGAGATTGTGCTTATTATATGGGCTAATGTGGTAATAGAAAATAGAGTAYAAGAGACAGCTGTCCATGTAGAGAGGAGAAAAAAGTTAAATTTAATCTCCTGTAACCTACATGTATGCATTCGTACTTCCCTCTCTTTTGCATCTGTTGTTTTGTGTCATAGTTCTTCTTTCTTTTGAGGTGTTTTTTCCCCTCCTAGATACCTACAAGTATACCCAGAAGACTGAATCTGTTGAATTAGCATTTAATTCCAAGAATACTGCGATTTTAAACCACCAAGGGTTTTTTTTTTTGTTTTTTTGGGTTTGGTTTTTTTGTTGTGTGGGTTTTTTTGTGGTTTTTTTGTGGGTTTGGTTTTTGTTTGTTTGGTTGGTTGGTTGGTTTTGGAGCTTTTTTGTGGTTTTTTGGTTGTTATTTTGTTTCGATTTTGTGGGCGTTTGTTTGTTTTTGTTTGTAACTTCAGTTGTGACTCTAAATGAAATACTTTTGTTGGTGGGATTTCACTGTTCCTTCACAAGTTTTTGTTAGCCCACAGCCCATGCTCTTGCTTACTTAATTTCTGTGAATGGAAGCAGATAACCTGATGTCTTGCTGTCACTCAGAAATAAGTACTAAGAGACAAACTAGCTAGAACTTGAAGCCTTCTTCTTAATAATGCAGTCCAGATATATATCAGGTCCTTTAAAAGCTTATTGTATCACAGATAAAAAGTGTTAGTTCAGTTGTTCTGATTGGCGAGAACTTGTATGCTCATGACCAAATACTGTGGAATTTTAGCTATCTCATCTCTGACTGGCTCGTACTTCCCCACTCTGAATAATACCTCCACATCCTACATTTTGTCTTCAACAATGACTTTCTCAGAGGAAGACTTGGAAAAGTCATTGTCAAAAAGACATATAGTAAAGTGCAAGTATAATAAAAATAAAAGTTCAAATAATAGCTGTCTATTTTGAGGTGTTTCCTTTTCATAGTATCAAAATARGGTGGAGGGTTGGGGTTGGGAGTTGTGTAATCCAGTGTTTCTGGTAACTATGTGTTACAGTTGCCAGGCAGTGGTACATTTTTAAGTACGTGAAAGGCAAGGAGGTTCTGTATCCTGTCTATCTATCCCCATTTTTTAGTTTAATTCAGGTATAGCTCCTTTGTAACTTCTGAAATAAAATGAATTAAAGGAGAATCAGATCTTTTAAATCTATGCTGTCTGAACTATGACTGCTTTTCATGAGGAAATATCCTTARCTTGAAATTCTCAGGAAATAATGTGTCTCATAACAAATGTATTTGCTGATTGAGTGACTGAAGTTATTAGGGTTTCAGCACTATTTCTGTACCAATTCCATGAGTTGAAACAGTGTTCTGTGACAGCTGAAGAAGCTGATGAGGTTGACAGACTTAACTAGCTGGACTTTTGTCTTTGGTATTCCTTGGTATTCTTTAAATTTGCTGAATTCTATGAATTTGCTGAAAAGCCTTCTGTCACATTCTAGCAAACCCTTGAAGTGATCTCAACATCATCCAAATGTTTCTGTGTACCTGACACAACCTGTGGATTGATTACATAAAATAATTTAAAAAGCTAGAGTTTAAGTCAATTGAAAACTTTGCTTCCTGTGACAGAATTCGTGTTTTAAGGAGGGAAAGTTGAGGGGCAATTCAGTGAATCCTCTGTCTTGCTTGCATCCAAGGTAGTTGTATCTAGACTGTGCAACACTGGCCTAGAATGCAACTGAGTAAGCCTRTTATAGCTAGAAAGGTTTGATCAAGTCTTTATATGTAGCCAGAGGAGGAAAATCCAAGGATTTTTTGGACATATTTGTTCTTACTCTGTCAGTAAGGTTTGAGGCCTTCTTATTCACCCTGAAGGTAGCCAAAGCAGGCATTGCATATGTTGTCAGTCCTGCAGTTCACTGGATCATATAATTTAGTTTTGTCTACATTTATTTATATTCCACTAGTAATGACTCTTAAGGGGATGGAAAGGGTATTAGGCTTCCTRGGCTGATTTTTWAATTTTTTTTCCTTTTGGTAGGTTAGATCTAATCCCTCTTTGTTCAAATAGAGAGAAAAGGATTGTCTTCATTGCTATAAAAATACCACTAGTGTAAAGATAATTTGAATTCATAATTCATCACTGAGGACCCAGCATTTTATACTCTATTCTCTGAGACAGTTCTGCCCTTTTACAAAGGGGAGAAAGAATGGAAAATTACAAACAGCCATGAACTTAGATTTGGTATAGATTCACTTTTCGTAGTTGTACTTCTAACATTAGTTTCACATTGTAATACCATTTTAAATGCTGTGATACTCTGACAGTGCTTATGTACTTTTTAAATTTTTCATTCTTATTTGAAAATTGATTTCATTTGTAACCATGGTTTGAATACCAGAGTAACAATTCCAGCATTCTAAGTTTTGGATGATCTGTCTGCTACTTAAAGATGYAAGACCTAATACCCGGGAATAAACTCAACAGTAACGTGTCAGAAAATGACACCAGAGTGAAAGCAAACCCCAAATTTCCTTAGTTTGCCTGTTAATAGGACTATTGCTTAGGAAGCTTAATCATTTTGGTGGTGACAATAGTCAGTTTTATTCCCTTAACCACTTTTGATCTGGGATTTGTGATGTATTTTTAAAAGTGTTTTTGGTCTTGTGTGTCTAATTGTTGYACTTCAATGTAGAGGTTGCCTGTGATTCCTTGTCAAGATTTTTTCTCTAGTGCTTTTAGTTAATTTTGCCTGTTTGGGCCATAATATCTATTAACCTTCTCTGGCAGCAGATGGATGGCTTCCATCCATGTATTGCCTCTATTTCTTGTCCAGGCACGACTTAAGTGTTAGGTGGTGAGAAGGATCTGTTCCTTTTCTAATCAGAGTGCTCCCCATCTCCAGTGCCCTAAAGTATTYATGAGATCTGGACTGCCTGCATTGAAGATTACTGAATGGTGTTTCTTGCTCAGGAGTGTATTTTAGCTTTGAAAAAGTGTGAATTGGAAGGGATGAAAAGTGTAAAATGTTTTGAGTGCTCTAAATGCTGGTAAAACATAAATTCTAGATCTGTCTACTGTTAACAAAAGTTGTGGGTTCTTGTGTGCAGAGCAATATTGTGCATGCAGCTTTTCTGCTTTATAGTTACTGTAAGTGTTCACAGCTTTTCAGCCTCATTACGAACCGATATGTGTGTGTGTGCGCATGTGGTGGGATGTTAGTGTCACTTTCCAGGTGCTGCTTTTGCTGACTGACAAGAAATATAAGTTTCACAGCTTTTTTATTTAAAGCTGTTTTGGATGAGTTTACTTAGCACATGGCAGCAGTAGCAATGAGGTTTCCCAAGCAGGTTGCAGTTCAGAAAAGAGTTACCTAATATAGGAGGAGAACTCCTTCAAAGCAGGTATTGCATATGTTGTCAGATTCTCAGAAATTTCCTACCATAGAGGYTTTTTAAAGAAAAAAAAATTAAGATGTTTCTCAAAGTCATCTGTTTGCTAAAAGACYATGTTGGTTTTTTGAGAAGTAGCTTGTGTTGTATGCCTTGTTGAGATCTGTACAAGAGAAGCATTGATGTATTGCTGAAGGCAGGAAAACAGAGATGCTTTATGAAATTCCTCAGAGAGTGTGCCAAGAAGATTTCCACTTGAGGTGAGATGCCTTTGAAAATTCAGTCAGAAGCCCCTGTATTCCTAGTTTCATTTGGAGTTATGTGTAAGTATGTTGAAAGAATAGCTATTTTTCATGGAAGACATGGGTGAATGTGGCTGAAGTATTTTAAGGAAGACAGAACTATTTTGCTCACACATTCAACTGCCAAATAAGAAGAAACAGTTATGCTTCYTATAAATGAAATAATTACCAAAGAACCCAGTATGTGTGTATGTAAATACCCCTCATGACGATACAGGCTGTGTCTGGTGGGACAAGTAGCAGATCYGGGAAAGGCCCAGGCAGTAAAATAAGGGTCAGCTGCATGTGGGGCAGTATGAGACAGACATGATCCTGAAAGCCAGGGTAGGATAGGAACTATCCCMTCTACTCAGGGCCTGCCAGAACCCACCTGGGTACTGCCTCCCTTTTGAGTCCCTGATACAGGAATGATACTGGTGGGAAATGATGGGGAGACACAGGAGAGGCAGGATCAGGTTGCTTCAGCTGAGAGGAGCGATGGCTTCCATGTCAACTGCCCACGGGACAGGGGAGATGCAGCCAGGCTCCTCACAGTAGTGTGTGGTGGGAAGGAGAGTTAGAGGCAGTTGAGACATGCTGAAACAGGAGAAAATGAAACTGACTGTAAGGAAGAAACATTTTTTCTKCAGGGACAGTCTATTGCTAGCATCAGGGCCCAGACAAGCTGTTACCATCACCAGTCTTGCAGGTTATCAAACCCCAACTGGATAAGGCCCTGAGAAACCTGGTCTTAGCTCAAAGCTGGCTGTGCTTTGGGAAGGGTTGGACTGGAGACCTCCTGTGGTCCCTTCCTGAGTTTTCCTGTTATCCTTGATGTGACAGAAAAACGTGTGTGTGTGTGTAGTCTAGTTCCATGGGGCACACAGCTTTGTTTTGAGACATTAACTATAGCTGACAGAYGTATCAAGAGTGTGAGCTTTTATTGAAGTCAGCATTAAATTGTGGAAATATAATGCATTATGCTCTTATAAAATAAACCCTTAAAGTAATATTTATAATAATAACAACAACAATAATAATTATYTCCTTTCTGTCTGCATATACAAGAAATCAAACAATTGTTCATCTGGACTTGGATAAGAAAGAGCAAACCAAATTGGAATMTGAATACTCACGCTTTCACATTTTCTTACTGCATATCTTTTCCTGAGYAGAACTTGGCTTGTGTGTTCAGTTATTGCTCTAGGATGATAGTCTGCCCTTTGATGGTGTTTTAAAGTAGCAGAGAAAAACTCTTAAACTTTCAACTTTATGTTGCTTAAGAAATATATGGATATATTATTTTTTTCTTCTTTACAGATAGGAAGATAGTTTAACCTTCAGCAAAGAGTTAGTTGCAGTAGTAATCAACCTCTGATTTCTCTATTGKGGAGACACATTCATCCATCAAGTCCTGTGTGCAAAGCTAAGAGTGCTTACAGAGCACTTTCCCAAATATGTTTGATTACCAGTGCACAGCTGCTGTTCTGGGTAATTAATGTGAGACTATAATAGCATTCAGATCAGTGCTGTGTCTATATTTCCAAGGTCAGATAACCTCTCTTGCTTATATTCTCTTCTGTCTGTGGTATTTTATGTAGATTATTGACTTTTGTTTGCTTGCAGGAAATAAAGAGCTTTTTGCTTGTCTGGTGAGAAAGATCAGGCGGGCCTTGTATTTGTTTGAGGAAAGGGCTGCTAAGAATAAATAATGAGTGGGGTTTGGTAGTCTTCCAGCTACCTTGTATAAACAGGGTTTAGTAAATTCTAACCTCCAGTCTTCATGGGTGTTCATTAATTCACTATCCTAAAGACTGATTGTTCAACAGTAAAATAAATGTTCTTGACTCGGAAGCTTACTTTTCATTGAAGGTTACTGAGACTGAGGTGACCTGGGGCCATTCATTCAGATCAGATTTCTAAGTCAACTTACTTTGAAACAAGTAACAATTTTTTTAGATTTCAAAATAAATAATAAGATATTGTTTTCAAAGTTAAAAGCTGGGATTTAATTTATAGGAGGAAAGGCAAGCAGAAATGTGTTTTTCAGTAAAAAGCTTTTAGTAAAGCTTAACATTTCCTCCTCTTCCCTTCAAAATAYGCAACCTTGAAAGCTTTGGGGCGTCAGTAGTTGAAATCAAGCTGAGAGAATTCTTTAAATGAGAAAAATTTTACATGTGGAACTTTGGAAGCTATAACTTTGACAAAGGAGGATGATGGGTCTCCCAGGTGTTATTCAGCCATATTTTGTGTGGTTTGTAATCTCTCTAAGACATGCCATCTGTCCATGAAACTCATTATGTTGCAAACATGTATTAAGACTTCTAAAACAGGATATCTTATTTTCAGCATTTACCAGCACTTCTATTGTCATAAAAATTATGGCATTTGATACCTTATTTGACTTGAGTAATCTTCATGTAGCTGATTTTTTCACCTTCTTTTCTAAAAACGCAATTAAGTTAAAGATGTATCAGGATACATGTGATAAAACTTAAGAAAGTTGATCATTATCCTGTGTTTATCTGTATCTTGATTTGTTTTGGCTAGCACTGTCCTTGTTCTGGGGATGACCAATGACACTGAGWCACAAGTCAGGGGCTAGTTGAATGCAACAAATTGAGGTAGATTTTTTAATCAACCATCTATTTTAGCCTAATTCTCTCTATGTAGAGAAGAGTGGAAATTTTATAATTTACTTAAATGAAGGCAGGCCATATAAAAGARCCTTCCCAGCCTCACCATTCATGAGACTCTGACAGTCACACTTCTGTCACCAGGGACTGTCACAGCTGGGACCGAGGCCATCTCCGTTCATGGTGATGGCCACTTCAGTGACCTGACGGGTCCCCCCCTGATTCTTGCACATTCTCACAGGGTCAGCCCAGGTTTCCTGGCTGGTGACCCCAGGTTTCCCACAGCAGAGGCTTGGATGTCTCTTTCCATAAAGGCATTAATTCATGGTGTCATAACACAGAAACAGCTCAAGCTCTGAGCCTCTGAGGGACGGAGCCTGGAGAAAGGAACCCCTGGGCWCTTGTCCCCTCACAGTCCAAGTGTGCCAAAGTCTCACTTCTCCTCCTGAGTCTTTGGCTCTGGCTGTGTCTCAGTATCCATCTTGTCCATCCACCTGGCTGGTGCCAGCATCTTTGTGTCCTGTGTTTTGAAGAGAGTTGGCACTTCCCAGCCTCTTGCCCGAGGCTCCTGCCACCCAGGGTTYAGTCTGCAGCTCACACTGTGGGGTGCAAACTGAGCTACCTGCACTGAATGTATTCCTCTGTTCTAATCTCCTTGGGAAGGACTTTTCAAAGAGCTCTTGCACCTTGGCATCCTCACCCTTTTTGTGGGCTAAAAGTGGAAGGCTGTCCGATATTGTTGTTCTTGCTTTCTTACCCATATGCTGTGTGGGGGGAAGAGTGTTTAGTTCTGGTGCACACTAGTATATACACTTGTATTCTGTCCATTCTTTCCTAATGTCTTGGAAGTCTTAGCTGGAAAAGACTTTATCTTGTCACTGAAACCTTACACATCTTCATTAGCTGGAAAAAACAAACTGGGTTTTTGCATAGTTATTTTGAAAAGAGATTAGTTTGTGTACAACATCCGTATAGGTCCACATAATATGATTTATTAGCTATTACTTTACAACTGTAATTTTTTTAAGGGCTCCTTTGTTTAAAGGGCTAAAACATTAGATGTAACAAAAACAAGGTGTTTACTGAGCTGGAAGCTGCACCCTCTGGATTTCCCGTGGAAGTTTAGTGTAAGTGACTCACRCCTTGGGTTGCCTGCCTGTCAGCTTCTGTAATAGATAGCAACTGAAATTGCTGTTACTTTCTCATCACAGGAATTTATTCCTACTGCTCTTCTGCACAGAGCTCATTTAGTCAGCAAAGTGCCACCTGAGCCTCCCTGCCTCAGTTTACTAGATTTGATCCAAGTTCTATTTCACATTCACATTAGTTTTTTTAGTTGGCAGTTGACACATGCTTTTATAGATCCTTCAAGTTAGCAGTCTTCAAATAGGTACCTTTTCTTTTAGTACTTATCAGTAAGTCACAAGCTAGAGCTGTATTTTATTTATGGATATGTGGCTTGATTTAGGTAGCTAAAAGGACATGACATGTCCTCTTTATGASACTGCATCTTAAACACATAGGACAAGGTTCCAAAAAGCTGAAGCTGTTTAATAAAAATAAAACCTTCTGAGCTAGRTGGGCCTTTTTCTGTTCTGTTACCTGCATATTTTTTATTATTGGCATTATTTTATTACTTCTCTAGTAACCATATGACCTTTTGAGATTTTTACTCAATTAGCAAGGCTGAGATGCCCCACTAGTCTTAATGCAGTCATAGTTATGAATATTAGAAATGTCTTCACCATGTTTTAGGGAGGAAGCCATCTTAAACTGATTATAAGTAGATTCCAGGAAGATAACTGTGTTGTATCTAGGAAGAAGAAGAGGAGGCACCTGTTTCTTTTTCTCTAGGAATAAGAAACAGGTGCTTCAGATGTACTGTGCCCTGAAAGTAGAACTTTAATTTCTACTGATTTTTTAAAAGTGCATAGGGTGACTAGTTCACCTGAAGATGTCGTACTGAAAGAGTATTGAATGCATAGCTGTCATGTATCTGAGTAACTTTAGACTCCTGTGACAGGACTAAATCTGCTATTTTACATTACAGCAGCCTTCCTCTGCTCCAAGTTAGTGATCTGTGGGGAAAGTGCTGGAGCAAAGGTGAAATATTGCCGTCATCTCTGCCATGGTAAAATCTCAGCTCCTGGCAAAAATTAKCTTTTCTAATAGGCCAGCATCTTTGCAATGCTACTGCAGTGCATACAGGTATCTCCAAGGGGTTGTTTGGAAATGATACTTCCATAAAGAATTTGTCCATGGCAGAGAGAAGTGCAGTCCCCAAGGTTGTTGTTATTGGTTGCTGCTGTTGGAGATCATTTGCATGGGAGATCATACTGTTGTGCTGTCTATTACCTGATTGCAGAGCTTAGTCAAATGTTCGTCTGCTGGGAAGGAAGGATGCATTTTGTTGCTTCTGTTTATTAACTCTACTTTTTAATTGGGAGTAATGTCAGAATTTTTTTTTCTTTCCAGCTGTGATAGACAAAATGTCAGCAGAATAAGTGACCTACTGTCCAAAATTTGCCATGAACCATTTGGTTGGACCACCTGAGGGGGAGATCAGTGAAGAGCCAGCAAACAGAGCAGTAGGTGAGTCAGTGGAAGCTGACCTGGAGCACCCAGAGGTGGAAGAGGAGCAGAGGTATGCGGTTCACTACCCAAGGCACACCAACAGCAGCCACGTGGGCCTGTCTGGACAGGAGGAGGAAGGCATGTTAGCTCGATCAGCCAGCACTGAGAGTGGTTTCCACAATCACACGGATACTGCAGAAGGGGATGTGATAGCCACAGTGGAGGACAGTTACGATGTTGAGAGAGTGCAGGAAAATGAGGATGAGAGTGCATATGCAGTGCAGTACAGGCCTGAGTCCGAGGAGTACACGGAGAATGCTGAGGCTGAGCATGGTGAGGCCATTCACAACCGAACACTGCCCAATCACTTACATTTCCACTCCATCGAGCACGAGGAAGCCATGAATGCAGCCTACTCGGGTTACGTCTACACACATCGCCTCTTCCACCGAGGAGAGGATGAACAGTATGCCGAGGCTTACGCTGACTATGGGCTGCAAGAGCATGTGTATGAGGAAATAGGAGACACACCAGATCTTGACGTTAGGGAGGGCATCCAGCAGTATGAGCGGGAGAGGGAGGAAGCTGACAATTACCGCAAGGAGGCACTTGGTGCCCGCCTTCACCATTATGATGAACGGTCTGACGGAGAGTCTGACAGCCCTGAAAAGGAAGCAGAGTTTGCACCCTACCCAAGAATGGATAGTTACGAACAAGAGGAGGACATTGATCAGATTGTAGCAGAGGTGAAGCAGAGCATGAGCTCCCAGAGCTTAGATAAGGCAGCTGAAGACATGCCAGAGTCAGAGCAGAGTTTGGAGCATGGCCAGGCTCTTGTCAGTGGTGGGCATGAAAGTAATGGCCAGCTAACATCTGGTTCTCGAGTTACATCTGGCTCGGGAGAATCTGTCCAGAGGTACAGCAAGGAAAAGAGAGATGCAATTTCACTGGCCATCAAGGATATTAAAGAGGCTATTGAGGAAGTGAAGACAAGGACCATCCGTTCTCCTTATACCCCTGATGAACCTAAGGARCCTATCTGGGTGATGCGACAGGACATCAGTCCATCCAGGGATTCTGACGACCAGAGGCCACTAGATGGGGATGTGAGTACACAAAGCTTTCACCTCTCAGATTATGTGTCTAATTTTTTAACTGTGACATGCATGGCAGTGAGGGAGGGTGCATTATATTTTTGTTCTGTGTCTCATTATTGAAAAAGGGCTTTGTTTTAAATTTGTACCYTGGACAGCATAAGAGAAGTAAATGTGCATTATCGAGGAGCCAGATTTTTCTTTATTTAACACTACTGACCCCAGGTATGCTGGATAAGAATTTGTCACATGAAGCTCTTTATGTGTCTTTTTTGAAACAAATGCTGTTATGTTTTCTACTGCCATAATATATTTGAGATTAGCAACCAAGCAGTTTTCCACTGTCTATCTTTGTATGCTTTGCCAACTCTTAAGTTTCTAGATTTCATGTTCTGTCATGTAACAGTTCCAACAGTTCTATCAGAAATCTGGTAATATTCTTTTTGATGATATCRTACTTCAGATTCATATTCTAGAAAACTTGCATGTCAACTTGCAGTGTCTAGAACTCAGTATATTACATTATCACTGTAAAATGGTATTTACAGCAACCTGAGTGTTGAAGGGAGTTGTTCAGATTTAAGCATTAGCATTTCTGAAATTTTGTGCTTTTGGCATAAGGTTTATCTTGGATCAGGGCTGTCTACCTAGGTTGGGGTTCCAGCTGTTAATTTTTACTACAAGTTTTATGAGTTTTCTGCATTATTTTATATAGTAAACTYATAAACAGCTATTAAATGGATTAAATTTATGCCTGATACAAAAAGGGCTGGGAGGCTTAATTTACTGACCAAAAAGTATGTATTACATGTACCTATCTACTATTTCAAGGGCAAGTACCTGCAAACATTGCTGCATTCCTCTATATTGCTGTGTAATGGGTTTTGTGACCTTTTGTTTGGGTTTGGTTGGAGTTTTTTGGGTTTTTTTGGGTTTGTTTTTGTTTTGGGGTTTTGGGTTTTTGTTTGTTTGTTTGTTTTCATGTTTTCTTTTTTCTTTTTATTTTTTTGATTTGGTTTAGGTTGGTTTTTTTTTGAAGAACAGCAGGAGTAGAAATTATTGTGTATTATTTTGGTATTTTAGACTGAATTATTGTAACATTCTAGGAATGCATGGGAACTATTCAAGACACCTCAGTTAATGCAAAGAGAATTCAGATAGTGAAAAAAGATCACATGCCAGGTMTATCTATAACAGGCTTCTGATTTATCTGCCTTCAAAATGAGGAAAGCTAGTATTCTACAGATAGGAAGAGATTTTTGGACCATGGTGTTTGGGATGCTGTAAAAACATGCAAGGTGATTGAGACATACAGCTTCCAGATTTTATTTTTCCCGCAAAACTGTTGGAAACACAGTGAGGAGGGTGTTGTAGGGCTTTTTTCTTGATTCTTAATAGAAAACCTAATTGAACCTTAAAAAAAGCCCAAACAAACAACTGTATTGCAAAAGTTATTTCTGCAAATATTTTTAAAATTATGTATGATTTGCAGAGTTGATTTGCAGTCATGTGAGGGAAGAAATCTTCCCGGATTATTTTGTGTGGAATTATTTTTAACTTCATTTCAGAAGTTTACAAAACTAAAATTATTTCTGTCCATATTTTCAAATAGATCACATTACTCTATTCTACACGTTTTGTTTACCATATTGTCCGAAAATGCTGCTTGGAGGATCAAAGAACTTCCTGTTGCTTCCTAACTAATTATAACAGAGTGCCATGATGGTCTTTGTGACATTAGGTTGTGGATCCTGAGAGCACCAAGTTCTTCTGAAGGTGCTTCRCCTGCTCTCCAAAATCCAGGTGCATCTTGGAGAATTGAACTTTTCTGAGATGTGCTGATATGACTCAGCCTGGTATGCTTGTATAGTGAGCAAAACAGGTATTTTTAGTGGGCTCTGCATGCATTAGGTATTGACRTACAAAGAGGTTCCCATTTTGCACAAAAAATTTGATTCTTCATTCAATATTTTTTGCACCATGTCAGATAAGAACCTGACTGAAATTTTCAGGGCTGGCTGAAATCAAAACAGTGATTTATAATGACAGTTATTATAGCTCATCAAAGAGAGAAATGATGGTTGTAGATGTACAAAGYGTCTGTGTTCTTGGAAGGAAGAAGTAAATGGCACAAATAATTTAGAAAATCTATAGCAGATTGAGGAGCAGACTTGTAGAAGGGACTTGGGACTGAGTAGGAATTTTGTTTTTCTCTGGAGAGGAGATATATATTTGTTTTACTGGATTCTTTAATTTAGATGGCAACTCAAAAACTGTCTGCTTTTTTTAATGCACTGTTCCTAGAATTGCTTAGCTGTAAATGGGGCAAAAATAGCTTGTGTTGACTAAGTGRCCATAAATGGTCAATGTAATAAAAATATAGTTGGAGCCCATTCATCTAACTGTAAATTGTTCTTCTGTCCCCCTCAAGAAAAAAGCCGAATCTCAGATGGGGGCTTTTCAGTGTAACCAGTATATGCCAGAGATGTTTTTCAGTCTSATTTATAGTATTGACCTGGAAATGTGAGTGTTTTTACCTTCAGGCAGACACCATTTTCTTGCCCTAGAAGTATCAAATTGCTGCAGATAAATAATGCAAATTTGGTGCTTTTTTTACCTTCAGTTATTTTGCAGGTCTACTTTGAAAACTGTCCTCAAATTGTGTTAAACAATTTTCTTTCAGAGATAGAACTTACCTGAAAATATTTCTAATAATATTGCCTTYTTAATCATGTGATACTGAAACTCATAAGACTTATTTAAACACAAACAACAGTCACTTTTTATTTAGCTAGAAGCTGTCCACTGGAGACCAGTGAAGCAAGAAGAATGATTTGTGGTTGAGGCTCATTAAATACAACAGCCTCCTTTGCTTTTTTTCCCAAGAAAGTGGCTATTACTCCCCAGTGCTAAGCATTTGGGTAATACATTCACAGCAGAATGTTTGGTAGGATGCCATTTAGAAGTGTCCAGAGACTGTTTTAAGAAGTTAACAATTTAGAGGTACTTAGCTAGCCTGCAGTTAGGTATAGTTTGGGACTGTTAGGAAAGACAGGCAAGGACTGCGACAGTAAGAAAAATACAGAGCACTGTATCTGTGTGTACTGATTCCAGTTTTATTCGCAAGTTAATCTACCAGGATTATCAGTTATTCCTGGATATATCTTCTCAAAATAAGTGTTTGTTAAGGTGTATGAGAAAAGTAAATTGCTCACTCCCCATGGACRATTCTGCTGTAATAAACTCTGGTAGTCCTGTGGTGTAGGAGGAAGGGAGCGGACTTCTGTGAATAAATAAATAAAGAGGTACCTGTTTAATATTTAATAATCGAGAATATTAGCTGCCGTGTACCTTGTGCACCTTGGTTTAACGATGCATGCTTTCACTTGAATCAGAGGTGGTCTGAACAGTGAGTTTGTGGGGAAGGTGTACTTGTGTATTTGATAAAAGCTGAAAAATCCTCAGTGTCTTTTGAATAAAGACAGTAAGAGTATTTTTTAATATTTGCCACACAAATGAGATCTGTACAATTGGCATATATTTCCAAAGTCTGTTTATCAGAAACCTTTTRAACTGAAGCAGACCATCATTTGGATATGACCTCATGAAGATCTCTGTTTCAAATACARTAGCAGTTAGAGCTGCACAGCTGCAAGAAGTGTGGCATCAGGAAACTGACTCTTGATGGAAAAGGCTGCGGAACTGCATTGTTGATTCTTGTGGAACGATATTGTGTTTTATGAGCATGAAATGGAGAGATTTTGTTCACTCAAAAAATTATGAAATCATAGAATAGTTTGTTTTGGAAGGGATCTTAAAGATCATCTAGTTCCAACCTCCCACTAGACCAGGTTGTTCACAGCCCCATCCATGCTGGCCTTGAAYRCTTCCRGGGATGAAGAAGCCACATCTCTTGTGGGCAACCTGTTCCAGTGCCTTACCATCTTCACAGTAAAGAATTTTTTCCTAGTATCTAATCTCTRCCTGCCCTCTTTCAGTTTAAAGCCATTCCCCTTTGTCCTGTCACTACATGCTCTTTCATGCAATCTCTCTCCAGCTTTCATTCAGGCGTCCTTCAGGCACTGGAAGGCTGCAGTTAGGTCACCCAAGGCCTTCTCTTTTCCAGGCTGAACAAGGTTTTGCTCACCATTCTTGTCAGATTCTCCACTGGAAACCTGCTGTGAATGTGCTAAGCACAGAAATTGTGGTGTTTAAAGGTCTAAAYAGAATACATGCAGAGCATGGATCTGGATTTGAGGATAAATGTTCATCCACATGTTCAAGTGGAAAGGATTACAGTTTTGTGTAGTAGATAATACAAAATGTGATGAAATATTCTGGTATTTAAAGTATATGGAAAAAAGKATCTTTGTTACAGAGCTTTGAGAAGAGCTGCTTACTTAGTTGGGGAAGTACAAAAACGTACTGAGAAAAGCACTAGAAAGGCTCAAAAAGTCAAGTAGCATTTTTTGAGCTGTGAATTAAACAGAGTAGAAGCAGGCTGTCTGCTTCAACTCTGCCATAATCAGAAGAAAACARTGGCTTGGAGGTAGAAATTGTCCTTTTGAGAACCAATTACCATGACTTTTTTCTGAGCTCTGTTCAGTTATCCATGGGGTAATAGATCTGAAAACCAAGTTTTGTTAATGTCCAGGACCTGATTTGTTTCTGCATGACAAGACTTTGGTTTTGCAAAGCCCTGTCACTGGTGTTTATAATCTCTGTTCCTCTGCAGACATTTGAGGTTGTGGGATGTTAGAATAAACCCTAATACAAAGCAAAATCTCGTATGTGGGTGGTTTAGATTTGTGAAGTAGAAATTCAGAGCTGAAGACAAGTCTGCCAGGTGGAACAGAACTGAGCTGCATTGTTTTGCTTCTCTGGTTTTTTTTTGGTTATGTATATTTTATTTCAACCCTTGCATTCTCAGCTGCAGGATTTTGTCAATTTTGATACCTCTGTTTTCATGGAGATGAATTTGCTTCACTTCTTCCACAGCAGGAGTAATGTATTATTAAAAGGCAATGGAGAAGTCTTTTAAATAATTAAGCAGGCTTCAGTAATAAATGAACTAAGGGGAAAAAAGAGAGAAAGGAAAYAAATGAAATAAAGATGAATTTTTATTGACAGTATGTTGTTGAGTTTTTTTCTGAGTAGGTCTTTTAAAACTGTTCATTGAGTACACAAACTATAGGTCAGCTTTCCATCATTTATGAGAGACCCAGACTTAAGTTTATGCAGGGAAAAAAGCCCCAGATGCCCCAACCAAAAATCAGTAAATAACCAAAGCAAACTAAAATACAGAGCATTATCCATCATAGAGAAGAAAGCTTAAATTAAGCAATTAGTCTGCTTGAAGGCAAACACTCCCAGATGAATTACTGGCTTTTAAATTATGGTGAGCACTGGATACATAACCCCTTGAATATTGTTTTGTTTGATTACATTTTTAAATTATTGAAAGATGAAAGTAACTTGGTTTTTCTGTGCTGTTGAMAACTAAAACAGCACTTGCTATAGTTAAAATCTTCTGAACATGCAGGATGAATCCACAGTCATTTTTTTTCAGACTGACACATAAAACTACACTGGAAGTTGAAGTGAAACTATGGCTAAGGAAGTCCGTACTCAGAGAAGCAGCCAGCATTGAGTTTGATYTCTCAAATGGGATTGTTTTTCATTGTCCAGATGATGGTAAGTGACAGGAGGCTCTGTCTTTGYAGGACATCATCACCTGGATAAGGGAAAATTCCACAAACCAAGACTTCTCAAACTGCATTTGTTGGTCCGTGATCCTATGTGATCATTCCAGCATGTCTGATCTATTGCTATTGCTTACCTTAAGCTACACACAAAACATCTCCTTCGTTAAATGTGTAATAAGACTGTAGTACGTGATGTATTTGCATAGGCAGGAATAATTTCTGATGATTACCAGCAAATGTCTTATCCGTAAGCAAATTGGTAATTTCTGTGGCAGCAACTGCATTAATCAGCTGTTGGATCAGAGTCCTGACCCACAGTTARTTGCCTGTTGACAGAGCCCCTCACTTCAGATGCTAACTACCCAGGGACGTAGTTAAAATGACAAATGGTGCTTATCAGTTGTCTTGGGCACAGGAGGAGCCTTTTGGGGGGATCTCTTTAGGCTGCCTGAAATTCTTCTATGGAGAGGTCCTATAACAGTTAATCAGATGTGTTCTGAAGGAGCAGTTCAGCCAGTAACCTTGTCTCAGGTCATCTTTCCTGTCATGTATGCAGAGACTGACAGGGGGCAGGTCCTGGACCACACAGCAAACTGATGGGTAAGTGCATGGGGTATGTGCAGAGGCAGTTATACCAGAACTACAGTACAAAGTTAAATCCCCATGTCAGAATTATAAATTGAATTGCACAGATTGTGCCACAGTATGCAGGTATGCTTGAAGTGCTAAGTTGGTATCATTTTTATCAAGCCCACCATTTTTAGCACTGTACTTAAAACAAATTTTCAACAAAGACAACTAATAATCATTAGCTTTTAGCTTCATTCTTTACGGATATTTATGCCTACTAAAACCTATGGTCACAGTCTGTATTTTAGTGAACAGAATTTGAGCTGTACAAATGACAGARGACACTGCCATCACATAGTTGGCCTAAAACCTGGGAGATTTACTGCCGTTGTTGTCCTGATAAAGGCAGTTCTTCTGATAGAATGCGTCTGACTATACTTGTGCATGGGACCTGAAGATTCCRTAGTGCTTTGACCTTTTCCTAATGTTTATGTGTTCTTTTCAGAGCACTATCTCTAAAATAAATAAAATTTWAAAAAATAAAACTCTCACTTTATTCGATTGTCTCCTGAGCTAATGTACAAGGACACTTTGCCATACTTGTGCCATAATACCTGTAGGTAGACATTAGTGACAAATAAGTAATGTCCTGATGTTTAAGTGAATCTTAAATTTCAGAAGCATTTGTTGATTTGTCCACACATATGGTACTATAAAAAAACTCTGAATAAAYCACCTTTTTCAAAACAAAAAATGACCGGTGCTATTTAACTTTGTGAGTAACATGGACAGTGGGATTGAGTGCACCCTTGGCAAGTTTGCCAACACCAAGCTGAGTGGTTTAGTCAGCACACTGGAGGGAAGGGTTGCCATCCAGAGGGATGTGGGTAGGCTTGAGAGGCAGACCTGACCTGTGAGAGCCTCATGAAATTCAGCAAGGCCAAGTGCAAGGCAGTCCCAAACACAAACTGGAAGAAGAATTCATTGAGAGCAGTTCTGCAGGTAAGGACTTAGGGATGCTGGTCAGTGAAAAACTTCTTACAAGGGCATGTAACGATAGGACAAGGGAGAACCACTTCAAATTGACAAAGTAGGTTTAGATTAGATACCATGAAAAATTCTTTAGTGTATAGGTGGTGAGTTTATTCAGGTGCCACATCCCTGGAAGTGTTCAAGGCCAGGCTGCCTGGGGCTTTGTGCAACCCAGTGTATTGGAAAGTGTCCCTGTCCATGGCAGGGGCAGTAAAATTTAGATAAGATCTCTTCCAATATAAAAGATTCTATGACTGTATGATTCTATGATTTCATCCCCTCTGCCCTAGCCTATGTGACCAGCAAGCTGTACTCTCTTCAAATGATCTGCTGCTAAAAGCACATAAAACAACACTGCTTTTATAAGTTTCACTATTTCAGTGTCAGTTACATGTCTCTTCATGAGCTGTATAGGAAACAGCTGATTGACCTGGATAGGTTAGATGCAACACAATCCTCTCCTTTCACAAGTTCCGTTACTAAATCCCTCTGCACAAGAGCAAGGAAGGTTTCTCAGGTGGAGCGGGTTGCATGTTTGTTAGAGTCGAACAACTCCAAAATTGAGATGGAGAATTTTTGGATGTACCAGGTTGAGTATCGTAAGAAAAATGTAAGTAGAAATTCAAGAGAAAAAGGGATAGCTATCAGGTTTTTATTGCTGTATGTAAAAAAAAAAATCTAATTCCATGATAGACCTCTGTGCCTCATAACAATGTGCATCATGTGACCTTACTGTGTTTGTTCTAATAACAACTTTGTTTGGCTTCTAAAACTTGTTTTGTTAATAACAAATGGCAGTGAAACAGTTGCTAAGCCTTTATTTTAGACTTCGTTTAGAGCAGCTGTGCAAATTATCTATCCACTATGATCCATCAAAATATTTCTTGTTATTGCTGTGAATGCATTCTTTCCTTGTATATTATATACAGTACCTCTAAAAACACGTTTTGGTGTCAAAGAGAACTGAGTGTTAATTCTTCAAAGACTGGACTTTCCTGTACAAATGTTTTCAAGGACAGCTGTCATGCCCTGTCATGCAGCAGACTTTGTAAGATGTTTGATACTTGGGTTTGGTAGTTCTGGTTCTTGGTTTGGTTTTGGGGGGGGTTGTTTGTTTGGTTGTTGTTGTTCAGGGGTTTTTCTCATGCAAAACACATATTTGAGCAGCAATTCAAAGCCACATGGAAAGCCATGTAATAACTTAGTTCTGATACTTTATAGATAAAAGTACCTGAGTAAAGGCACTTATAGTGCTACTGGAGTAACTGCTAGTACATTTCAAATGATGTGCAATTTCTTAATGCTAATTGTCTGGTTTAAATGAAATCATTAATCTTYATCCTTCAGTATGAGAGTTTTCAGCCATTGTAAAGAGCGCTTTTGTGTGCATGCTTACACATGCCATGCTTATCTTGATTTCTTTGTTTCTTRTTTAGAGAATGCTCTTGAATGCTACAATGTCTAGATGCCATTATTGCATTGATAGTATAATGCACCTTTTAAATTTATTCCTAATGCAGAAATACTGCATAATAATAAGAATGTGAGCACCTTGAAAATTCTTCCTTATGTAAATAGGAGTTGCCATTTGTGCAGTTGCATCACTGTGATGACTGGTAATTACACAGCAACTCAAGGGAGCCTGTATCTCCCACAGCCCCTGCTCACGTGCTCTGTGTGGCAAGTAATTTTTCTGTCTGATGGTGCAATCACATGCCAGCTTTCTGGGGATTGTTTCACAGCTGCATCATTTTCTCTCTTGCAGTTGTGATTCAAAATACAGGAAGATGCAGGGACTGCTCTTTAACACAGGAGATATCTGTAAAGAATTGCTTCTTAACTCTTTGGAAGCATTTATTAGTTAACTATAATTTTAATATTTAGTTGTTATCTGAGATAGAGGAATGTCTGTAAAGAGAAATAAGTGGAGAAGGGAGCTATGTTTTTTTGTTTCATTTCATATCTAAGGGAGGCTAAGAGAAACTTAAATGTTTGGAGTTTTAGTTATTGTTCCTGGTTTGGTTTTGTGGGTTTTTTGTAGACTATTTCATGGAACTCAGTTTTTCAGCTACAGTAGATGCAGAGCATGAGGGTGGAGCTGCTGCCAGCTCAGACCACTGGAAATGTATCCCTTTTCTGATATGACTCATTGGCTCAGAGAAAAGCTATGTCATACTGTTTATGAAAAGATAAGAATAGCATTTGACTTATTTTGCCATCAGTAATAAACTGTTGAACTGGCACAGCTAGAGCTGCATTCTTCCTATGTTAAAGGAGAGTGTAGAATGCCAGGGCTATTGGGCTGAATACCCAGCTGTAGGTAAATGCTAAATTTCCCTTTTGAGGATTTTCATTTTTTGCTTGGGCAGATATATGTTGTAAGTATCTCCTTAAAATCTGCCTCTAGAAATGCCTGCTGGGTTAAAGCTTTGTACTCTTTTATTTTGGTCACCTTCATTAGTTCCACATTCTGTGTTCTTGTGTCACACCCTCATACCAGGGCCCCTACTCTGTACTTCAGATACCTTGCTACAGTTTTGTCTCATCACCAGCATTCATTAGGAATTGTCTGTGRTTAGAATATCCTTTCCCAGAATATTCTTCCCCTTTATCAAGATACTTGTTCATCAATCACATAGACAGTTTCTCCATGAATTGTTTATGGAAAAAGGAGAAGAATGAGGAAATCTGATCTAAAGAGCACGTACTGGGCTGACAGCATGAACTGTTGAATATTTTCCAAGTCTTTACTGTATCTATATTGAGGAATCCCAGTCCTTGATTACACTGGTATTGAATTGTCATTGAATATATTAATAAATTCTTTAATACATCAATATTACTCTGCACAGTTTATGAAAGTTGTTTTCTAAGATAATGGAATAACCCTTATGGACAACCGCTGTGACCTTCCTCTGCTCAGATCAGATTAGTTTAGCACTTTATGTTAGTAATACCTGTGTGCTTTTGGGGAAGTTTCAGTCTTTTATTAATTTCTTCCAGTTTGACAACTAAATGAACTTTAGCTSAATCCCTGTGTGCTGCTTAAGGTCACTTTTCTCCCATCACAGCTTACTCTTAAGTGACTTTACCTTTTCTCTCTTAGAATGTCAGAGCATAGGATGTAGAAAATGAAAGAATAATTTCTACACTGGACACTCAGAATAACTTTCGATTTTCTTGCCATGTCTAGTCTCCATCTCCAGATTCCTCTTCWCCTCGTGGTGCTGAATCATCAAGCAGACAACATCACCAGGATGTCTGCAGTACAGCAGAGACTTCCACTAATAAAGAGGTAGAGTAAAACCTTTTTAAAGGCCACAGTCTGGTTCATGCTGCTTATGCCTTTTAATTTTCCTTGCTCCCTTGTACCTGTGCAATCTCTTTTCTTCTTTTTTCTTTCTTATGCTTCTTTACCTTATGCTTGCCCAGCTGTCTGACTGAACTTCTAACATACTGAAGACTCTTTGTCATGGCATTTCTGACTCTGTGTTCAGCTGTCACTAAATTTTWAAATTTGTTTAACAGGCTACAGGGTACTGATTTACCAAACAGCCAACATCCCCTCTGTAGCAGAGACAAAACAAAGAAGGCTTTTTCTTTTTTCCACCCACTAAGAAAGAGTATTTGTCAGCCAGATGAAAAAGGGCTTAAATTAAATTATTACATAATAAATTATGCTGCTTAATATTTTGTCATTGTAGAAACTGGCCTGCAAGTGATTCTTAATCAGAATTCAATTCCTGACTCAAGGCTTCTAAGAATAAAGCTACATAGTTTGGGATTTTTCCCCTTACCTGGTAGTGCTTTGGGCTGCAGGACTTCCACCAAAACAAAATAAGCGTGAATAGAACTACTCATAGTGTAAAAAAAAAAAAAAATTAGAAAAAAGGAATTGGATGTGGATAGAGTAGCAGGTTCTGTAAACAGAAAAATCTGCAAAAATTTGGTTTATTTGCCTTTTTTCATAAACTTGAAAACAATCTAGAAACTGCCATAATAAAATATCATATTGTTRCTGGTAGCAATGGATGAGTTATTTTTCAAAATTAAAAACCTGATCTACTATGAGTKGATTAAAAATGAAACACAAATAATCCATTTGTTCCTTTTTACTTTTGCAATTATCAAGGGATAGAAAAACTTKTAAGATGTATGTAATTGTGCCACTCTGCATTTGCATTTACAAAATAATGAAAAATTTCAAAAGACTGAAGAAACCCATAATTTTTCATATTCTGAAGTTTTCAACTATAGATCATGCCTTTAAGTTTTCCTCTGCTTTAAYGTTAGCTTATAAAAGCCTTCAGCATTCTTTGCTACAGACTTTATCACTATGTATTTTATATTTCAGCTATTTTTAGCTCTCAGTAAACTTCTCCAAAGAAAGAAAATAAACAAAACACTGTTGATTTCAGTTGTTAGGATGTGCTTACTCAAAGTTCCAGAGGYGGTAAAACAGGTTCTACTGTAGATTATAGTGGGCTATTAGTTTTGCCTCAGATAGGGAATAATTCACACTTTAGTATTTCTAATGCAAGAATGAAAGTGATAAAACAGCCTCATAAATTCTGGATTTTTAGGTCTTAGAGAAACATTTTTATTAAATATAAATTTATAATAGCAGATGGCAACAAGATTATTGAAAGTAATAAAATATTAATGACCTTGATATTTCATTATTCATGGCTATATAAAATTAAGAGGTGTAGGTTTCCACCTATTGGTAACTTTACCTGTTATTTTACTCTTCTAATGGTTTTTGTAGAATGCCTTTCTACCTGGGTAATAAACAAGAAAAATTATGTTTGTGAGTGAGAGCAAAGACATACATGATGGTGGTTTGCACTACTCTATCCTGAAAATTAAGTTACTAGTTAAGGGTGCTGAACAGTTGCTAAATCTGTATCAAAGATTTTCTTTGCTGCTTAAAAAGAAATATCCTTTGTAAAGTATTTATGTATGTGAGCTGCCTCTCGTTTATAGGGGATTTGTCCTCTATGCCTGTCAGACCCCAGTGTTTGAATGCCGTCTTTAGCACTACATCAGCAACTATTACAAACAGTGGAATGCTCCAGTAGGAGCATTCATCTGAGGAGATGAAAGAGCTTAAATGTGTTGGCAGCAGCAGATCATTGATTATTGACATCTTTATTGATGCTAGTGCAGAACCTGATGGACAGGATTCTTGGATTCTCAAACAGCTTAGTAATTTTCATAGGGAATGAAAAGAACTTAAAGCTTTGTAATTTTCAGAGGGAATGAAAAGAACTTAAAGCTTGCACAGACTCAGTTGTCTGTGTCACATGCCTTTTGCTTATAATTCACAAATTTTATTTTATAGCAATAYATGTATCGTTGGTTCAAAATATTATTTGTTACATCAATTTTCCATATCTTACAAAAGAAAAGAGTCCTTGGGGTTAAGTCAGTCAACCTGTTACATGATTGTCACCTTTCTTGTTTTACCTGAGTTTTCTACTAGTACACAGATCCTGGTAAGTTGCCTGTTGCAAAGAAAAATAATKTGGCATCTATTTCTACGTACATCATCTGGAATGATACTTAAAATTATTGAAGATTTTATGCATTATTCTGATCATGTGTATAGATTTTCTTTTAATAGAATGATATTAAGCAGTCACTGGAGGAGTTACTGATAGTACAATCAGTCATAAATTCATTAACTATCCACTTACCTGCCTATGATAGCAGCAGGTATTTCAGTATATCCATTACAAATTATATAGTGCCACAMCCTATTTTGTTTGATAAATTTTTGTATGTGGTTTATGTTATTAATTAAACAAAGTGGTGAACCTCACCCACTGAAAGTTGTAGCCATCTGATATCTGAAGGGTTAGTCTCATAGTCTTCCACAGAAAATACCAGTAGGATGTATGGTATTACTTTATGGTGTGTATTTACATGCACAGGTCAAGGTTCTATTTATTCCTTCACTATTTATGTAATTGGTGCTACMAAATGTGCTTTTGTGCTCCATACTGTGTAAGCCAGTTGGTGCTGAGGTCATGGTGAATCCCATTATCCCAGAGAACAGAGGCTGCTCCCTAACCTGTTAAAATCTGGAAAGCTTTTTGTAGGCACTGTTAATGTGAAGGATACATGTAAAACCATTCCTAATGAATAACTGTATTTTGTTAAGGATGGTTTCAATCATGAATTATAACAGTAAAGTGCAATTTTTATATTCCTGTATGCATTTATTTCTAGTTGGAAGATCCAGTATCTTTGAGGTATTATGTACTTTCCTCCATATTTCTTGATTATTAAAAGGAGTGCACCTATTGGTGGATAATTAATGCACTAGTGAAGACCARCAAGTAAGTGAAGTCTGGTCTTACCATATTGTCTAATAAATAGATACAAATGGAATGCATTGAATTTACCGTAGTAGGTGCTTAGAGCTTGAAAATAATAAATGTAAATAATAAGTAGTGGTTCTATCTTTACTAATAGCTATGGCTAATTAAAGTTTGGGGTTTTTTGGCATGGAGAAATTTTTAATGCATATTTGTGCATGCTATGTTCTGTTTGAAATCCTTTTTGTCTTAATTACAGTCCAGAAAAAGCTTGGCTTCATTTCCAACGTATGTTGAAGGTAAG
Source organism: Sporophila hypoxantha (assembly GCA_002167245.1). Taxonomy (NCBI): domain Eukaryota; kingdom Metazoa; phylum Chordata; class Aves; order Passeriformes; family Thraupidae; genus Sporophila; species Sporophila hypoxantha. The sequence goes on from NDFG01001453.1 coordinate 3,139,366, forward strand.
ATAGTTCTACACTTTCTAAATGTTTTTTTTTGCATCAAAAAACCCACCTATATAATGCATAAAATTTTACTTTTATTTGCTGAATAGAAAAGCTACTAGGGTTGRGTGTACTGATTTAGATTAAGTTGTGTCTAATTCAGAACCTGTGCTAAATCCTACTGTGCTCCTTAAGAAATTCGGAAACATGGAGCTTTTAGTTTTTTGGTGTTTCATTCATTGTTTCTGTRTCAGTTATGCTGTTTTTTTCCCTCAGAGTAATTTAAAACACTGCTTTCTTTATGGTATTTGCACAACACATAAGAATGTGTGTGGACAAGGAAAATAGACTAAGCAAGAAGAYTGTAGTGCTCTGTCTGGCATTGATTTCAGTTGGCAGGCTCARTCTAATCTCAGCTGGATTTATGGACAGGCCTGCCAGTGAAAATSTGCTTTGTTTAACAACTACTTGCCTCTTTATTAAATACTGCATCCCATCTCAGAGTTAAGGTTTCAGTAGTRCTGAATTTTTTCAGAACAATATAAAAAAGCAAGTTACCTGCCCCATGAACTGCTGTTACTTTTTGTATGAGTCTGCATCCTGTCTCTTCTGCAGGAGGAGCACAAGTTGTGTGCAGTAATGACAGAAGCAGAAAATAGAAGTTTTTTGTTTTGTTTTGTTTTTTACTTTTCCATTGACAGTGGATGTTCCATGTGCTTGATGAAATTTTAGAAATACAGTTGATGTAATACTTTATTTGGACTTCCTTGTCACTCTTTGGATTGCTTTACAGTGTACTATGTTTAATTGATAATGTGATCATTTTCTTTAGACTGCAAATTGATTGTTGTTTTAGTCTTCAGAGTATAAGCTGCCTGTTTTGGAATCTCTGGCCAGAATGTCTGGCCAGAATGTCAGTTAGTTCATAGCTAAGCATTYGAATTTTGGAACAATGAAGGATCTCTCTTAGAATTTAAGTTCATCTCCTATTGATAGTCCTATCAAGGGACTGTATATTCTATATATAGGAATATATATCTATATTTTAAAAGTAATTATSTCCACCTTAGGAAAAAAATAAATTATACACTAAAATTTTCTTGGTGCTTGGTTCAGCACAAAATTCCTTAAAAATACAAATGTTCCATTTTTATGCACCAGCAGTCCAAGGAAAAATTTGCCAGCACCTATGCTATGTTTCMTTGAGGTAATAGTTTTGTTGTCAGAGATAATAAAAGGAGGAGGTATTCAAAAAGCAGTGCTGCCTGTGTGTTCACCTCTGATGCAATTGGAGCATTACCTTTTTTGGGGTTTAATATGCACTTTCTTAGAGTCTTATACCTTTGCTCATTTTTTTTCCCCTCATTTTGATCAGAAATTGTACTATAAAAAGTTTTGCACCTCTYTAGTATAGTGGTGGAAGTGGTGAAAAGGCCTTGATGTGTAGAGTAACTTAGAATGCTGTGTGATTTCTGTGTAAATATGTAGTACTTCCAAATGCATTAATTTCCCTAATGAAATAACTCAGTTTCTTTAGGTCATGTGCTTGCAAATGACTGTTCATTTCGAGAATTTTCAAGATACATACTGCCTGAGCAAACTGCACACTGGAGATGAGCATCTTAAATTTGCTAATCATAAATTTTTGTATTTAAAAAAATTATAAGGAAGACAAGCCTGCTCACAAGATTTTTACGTGTGCTTCTGTCTGTGTGTATAGTTTCAGTGTGATATTTGTCTCCAGATCTTTCTTTTTTATTTTAATCATTGTAATGACTTGCTTTTCCTTGAGGCCAAAGCCACCTATGCTCATTCTGAGAGGTTGTTAGTCCTATATGTTATCATTAGAACAAAATTGGCATTCTTAGTAATTTCAAACTTAAAGCCCCATCACCTTATAGTACAAGATACCCCTTGATTTTAGAGGAAAAAAGAAAGACAAACAGAAACACRGGTGTTCTGTGATAAAATGTGAACATATTTACCATGAGCATTCTTTAATATGATTTATATTTCATTTGTCTTGAGGAGCAATTTTTTTTCCCTTACTTTTAAGAATGGGAAGTTTCATAAGTTAACCAGCCTCCCTTTTGGATCATGACAGTTTTAATGTGGTGTCAAAATGGAACATTTTCATGTATAAAATTTTTAGATAAGGCTGCCAAACATTAAAAATCTTACAAATCATAAGTGCTGCTTTGTAAGGATTTGCTTTGCKTGGTTATGAGCACTTTACACCCCATCACTTTCCACTTTTCCAGAAGTTGATGGGTGTTGGATCTCTAAGGATCTCTGGACTAAGAGTGTTGGTTTGCCATCAAGAGAGCCCATGCTCTGTGTATTTAATAACATTTTTATTTAACTCAGTACTTTACTACAGTTTCCTTGTTAACACTACTATTTTTAAAGGTCTGTRGCATAAAAATATTGTGATGTGTCGTATGTGTTGAGCATTCTGGGGTTCTGGGGAGATTGTTCTTGCCTGTTGCACCAACTGTAGTTAATGCACAAGCAAGAAAGAGGCTGATGGCTGCTATGAAACTGCACCTTTCCTCTTTCTGCTTGTGACTGTTGGTCTGGGAGTTGCAAGGCTGTTTTTGATGGGTGAGGAGCAAGCTAAGTAACTGTGTCTGTCCCTTTATCACAGTGAAAAATCATTCTCCAAGCTGATCCCTAYTCACAAAAGAATTGTGAGAAACAGGCTGGGTTAACAATTGTAGCTTTGGCTGGAGAGATGTTGTACTGCRTTTGTGTAGCAAGGTTTTGGTAGTGGGGTAGGTACAAGGGTGTATTCTGTGAGAAACTGCTGGAAGCTTTCTGCCTGATAGAGTCAGCACCAGCTGGCTCCAAGACAGACCCACCACTGGGCAAGGCTTAGCCCATCAGTGACAGTAGTAGCACTTCTGGGATAATGTATTTAAGAAGGGGGCAAAGACTCTGCACCACAGCAACTGCAGCCAGAGAAGAAGGGGCTGGGAATGTGTAAAAGAGGGATCTCTGAAGACAAGGTCAGTGGAGTAGGAAGGAGTGGAGGTGCTCCAGGTGCCAGAGCAGAGGTTCCCATGCAGCCCATGGGAAAGACCATGGTGAGTCAGTTGTGTCCCTCCAGCCAGTGGAGCTCCAAGTAGAACACATACCCACAAGCAGCCCCTGGAGGACCCCATGCCAGATTATGTGGATGCCCAAAAAAAACAGGCTATGACCCCATGGAAATCCCAGGCTGGAGCAGGCTCCCTGCAGAATATGTGKCCCGTTGGAGAGAGGAGCTCACCTGGAGCAGGCTTGTTGGCAGGACTTTTGATGCTATAGGGAGTCCACACCAGAGCAGTCTGTTCTGAAGGATTGTCTCCCATAGGAGGTATCCTATTCTAGAGCAGAGGAAGGATGTGAGGCCTCTTCCCCATGATGAATAAGGAGCATCAGAGACAGCATGTGATGACCTGACCACAGCCCCCATTCCCCTGTACTTCTGGGTGCAGGAGATAAAGAAAATTTGGAATAAAAGTGAGTCCAGGAAGAAGGGAGGGATAGGGGAAGGTGTTGTAACATCTGTTTTTATTTTACATTATTCTACTTGGTCTTCATCAGTAATAGATGAAACAAGTTTCCACAAGTGGAGTCTTGTTTTGCYCATGAGAGTAACTGATGAGTGATCTCTCCCTGTTCTTGTCTTGYCCCATGAGACTTTCACTATATTTTCTCTCCCCTGCCCTTCTGAGGAGGGGAGCAATAGAAGGGGTTTGGTGGGCAGGGTCAGCCCACCACAAATTTTGATACAATTATTGTTTGATGTTTTAGTGCCTTTGAAAGTGCTGGTTGCCTTTTTGTCATGCTAAACTGAAGTATTTCAGAGGAGGATTTGCAGCCATCAGGTGCAGACTCAAGTTGTCACAGTTCTGCTTTTGCTGTGTTTCACCATGATTGTCTTCAGTGATGGCTTTCCTTTATTACAGTTCCTGGACCTTGCGACCCTGAAGACCTAATTGATGGAATCATTTTTGCTGCCAATTACCTTGGTTCAACTCAACTCCTTTCTGATAAAACTCCATCCAAGAATGTGAGAATGATGCAGGCTCAGGAAGCTGTCAGTAGGATCAAGGTGAGGAGTAATTCCTRCTGCTTCTTCTATGGCTGTTTTATGATAGTGGATATGAACTTCTTTCTTATTCAGTATTTTTTTCAGGTGGGGTYATCTGTAGTTTCAGGACGAAAGGTGCTTCACCTTTCCTTTGCAAAATAAATCGCATATGCTGCTTATGGAACAAGACTGATAAGGGGATGTTAYCAGGTCATTTTAATTCCCTATTGTAATACTTATGCTGTGCACACTAAACCAGAATCTGAAGTGAGTGGTGGTCAAAGTTAGATATTACCTGGGTGTGGAGGGAAAACAGGTTAAGRAAATGACTAGTAAGTATTGCAGCTGCTTCTGGCTTGGCACTCAATGGAACTGCTACTGTTGTAGTGACTGCAGTTATTTTTGACCCTGTTGTGGACACTTGTTTCTCCACGCATAACAGCTGTGAGCTGATTTGCTGATTTAAAAAAAAAAAAAGCCTGTGATGGTAAAGAGAGGTGTGGAAAAAATAATTTGTCCTGGAATCTGAAAAATTTTGTTTCAAAAGAGAAATTCTATCTGATTTCAGTACAGGCCATTTCCAGCAATGGGAATGCTGCTGTACTGTAAGTTACAATTATGACATTGTCAGCTGAAATGAAGRTGTGTGGATGAAGTATTGCACAGTTGTACAGGATGCTGCAACATTCCCACTACCCACACATGACTGGCTAGTAGGCATATAGCTTCATGTACTGCTAATTCAGCTAATCAACACAACCTACTCTGGGAATTTTTCTTATTTTAATATCTGTATGTTCTTCTTTTGTATATTTTATTTTGGCTTCCAACCAGATTTGGTGTGCAATTATATAAAAGAGAGAGGAAGAGGAGAGGTTAGCAAGACCAATAATATTGTCTATTAAGGTCAGCTGATGCTTCCTACTCCTTTTATTCCTTCCTCTGCTTTCAATGGCAGGTGTTCAATTTAGTCTCTGTATATAACTTTGACACAGAAGCTCCAAATAGAGCYATTGAGACAACTTCCAAAAAATGTAATTTTGCTGGTGTTCAAATGGATAAGCTCTTGTAACCTTGTCTCTGAAATTCCTAAGCATTCACATTTTAGAAAAGGCGGGAATGTAGCCTTTCTGTTARAGATTATACTCCACCATCTCTGTAGAAGTCTTCACTACCTTGAACTACGAAACCTTTTGCAGAGGAGTGATTTATCTTTGTTCATTGGCGACTCWGGATTAAGTGACATTCTTTAAAAATATGTTTCATGCAGCTTTTTCAACAATGGCAGGTCTTGGTGTGTTCTCCCCAAACCTGCAGTGAAGAGTTTTTCTTATAGAGTCTGTTTTTTTCCTGCTCTGAGCAAATAGGGCTGTGCCCTTCTGTTTAGTAGTCTCTTTGTGTTCCTTCTTGATGCRTGGCTGTGTGTTAGAAAACTTGTCTGATTTGTGTGAACAGGAAACTAAAGGTAAGGGAGGGAAACAAGGGCTTTGGTGAGGCTAGATCTAGGAGGGACACGTCACTGGAGGGTGAAATGAAAGATTAGCATCATCTGTCATAGGAAATAGGTATCAGGAGTGGAACTTGAACTGCAGGGAGTTTGCACCTAGAAGGTAAAGCTTGTGTAGGAATACACTTTAGAACAAGATTGCAGGGATATGGTAGACAAAAACAAAAACTGAATTGATTCAAACTGGGCCTAAGAGGTGTAAGAGTATAGAATCTTTATCTGATACAAAACATATTTTGTAGACATTCATTAACAAAATACTCTTCTGAGGATTCTGTTATGCCTCAGCATTTCTGTGCATCAAAACGGAAGAAATCTATTTAATGCCTTTTACTCATTAACGCCATAATTTGTGCATCTGTGTAAATCAGCAGGCATGCATATCCTTTCTTATAGTGTATTTGCCTCAGGCTTGAGGCCCAAGTGATAGCATTTGTGACCTGGTAAAACCCTAGCTGGTGTATTTAATTTTATAAAACTTGATGTATTTCAGAAAATTATTGACTTGTATTGTATATTGTACACATTACCTTAGAAGACTTCTTGGACAGTTACTGCTTTCTGCTTCTAAGTAAAGCACAGGCTTTAAATCCCCTTGCACCTTAGGCTTCTTGGTTTATAAGGGTTGGTTTTGGCTGGTTTTGTTGCTGGTTGCCATTAAAGCTAATCATTTTCAGAGAGAAATTGATTATGACAGATGGACTTCCTGCTGCCAGATTCATCACTGCATCAGATATCCCATATCCTAGATGTGTAAATTATGGCCCTACTCATGTTTGTTTACAGAGTGCCTTTCTTGTTGTATGTCAGCCATTTCTCCACTGTTGAAGAARACAAAGCTTTAAATTCAGAATGAGCTTTTAAAATACACGGACTTGAAGCTGAGTATTAAAAAGAGGTGAAGAGCTTTGTTTGAGCCCTGTTATTTATACCTTCACAAAAATGTGTACTGTCTGAATTTAATAATCCCTAAATTACTCCTTTTAGCAGAGCCTTCAGACCACATATTCATTCATTTGGAATATGGACAGACTTTGAAAACAATTCTCCAGGCTTCTTCTTTAAAGAAGTATCTTTTCAGGTGAAAGTACAAGAGTTGGGTGTTTTCTTGCTTGGCCTTCATCCCTGTGAAGTCCAGCTAAGTTAAAACAGATGACACTGCTTTGAAGGTGTTCATCAAATGTAGTTAGGAATATTTCATTAGGAGGCACTTTTAGCATGCTGTGGGGTAGGTTCGAACATTTCTAGGTAACACCTGGCTTAATTTCCGAGTGTAATTTAAGATAGGACGCATATGTGGGATATTTAGTTTAGTATTTCACACATTTTCACACACTCGGTGTCCTCTCCATGCTCACTGAGTTGCAAAACATTTTTTGTAGAGACTAAATGGATTGAATAAACTTAGGACCTCTCTGTAGCAAAAGCAGAAGCTTGTTGGGTTTTAATGTATTGTAATTTTGGAAATTGCATCTATATAAATAAATACATTTAATTTAYCTTAAATGAAAATCCTGTATTCTGTATATTTAAAAAAATTGTGTGGATTAGGTATATTCTGTTTCTTTTTTTTTCTTCTAGGAATACAGAAATTATCTTTGATTTGAGTTAGCAAAATAATGTGGTGATAACGAGGATTTGTCTAATAAAGTGTCTTGCATAGAATTGTCCCAATTTTTTTGTTGTTCATGGACCATAACTTCTTTTGTGACATTTCCGTGCAGTGTTAAATCACTTAYTAAAAGTGCTTGATCCATATCATTGCCTTATTTTATGAAATATTTGAAAGTAGTTCTTTAATATGCTTCCATTTGAAGAACAGAATTTTCAGTATATTGAATTATAGTATAATTTGGTAAATTGTTGATTCTACATTTTAAAGTTGTAGCTCAAGGATTTTTTTCGCCCCCTTTTTCTTAATTTTGGCCTATACTTTTCTTCTTTTGGGAGGTCCATCATTCTAAAGTTTGGGAAGGGTGAGAAAGAAAGGCTTGATTTTGGAAAGATATTCTAAATGCTCTATCTAAGGAGTGTCTCCTCCTTGCCCAGTGTATGACAGGCAGCTGTTACTCAATATAAGTGTATTATTTCTGAGTATTAATTTAATTTGAGAGTAATTTAATGAAGAGCCTGCCATGTAAGGCAGTTTTAATTGCTTTTACAATAGTTTGCAATCACCTGTTGCAAAATAACCTACCAGGCTATAAAATACTTCTTAGTTTGAAAAAGGTGACTAAAAGCTATTTAGAGAATGTTTCTATTTGTAAACAAGGAGCATGGCCTAACCTTTAAGTAGCTGCTTTCAGATTTGTTTAGACAAAATCTGACAGATTTAAGTTGTGAGCATCAGTATTAAAATGTTTGATGTGTCTTATGATTCAGGCCTCCTATTTGCTCTTTGTAGAAGTAGCTAGTGCTGAGTCTGTCTGAGGCTTGTAACTACAAGCCTCCTTCCCACCATGAGCACACCTGTAAGTTTAATTAAAAAAGAGCCTCTTACTGTTGGAAGTTAAGGGCTAATTGCCAGCCTGGTGAGTATTGCATTCCTTCAGTAAGCCAGTCTGTAAAGTGTCTGTAAAGTTCAGTTCACCACTGGTTTGAATTCATGATTGAATTAATGACTCAAGACTGTAAAAATTATGTTTGTTTGGGTTGTTAGTAGAAATGTTTTTTAAGGTGTTTCTGGAGCTGAAACACATGCTCCACYGCTTGCTTGAAAAAATGTGATAGTGGGGACATATCTTTGTGTAGGTGTCACAGGAAGGTTTGTTGACCAGTTCACTGTGTGAATATTGGTGCAGATAAATTTGCTCAGAAGAAAGAGAAAATGAAGGTGACAGTTACCTTCTGTCATTTCATTTTTGCAGGAAAAAGCAGCATAGTGTTAGGGAGGTTGTTTTTTTGAAGTCTGTTGAAGCATGAGATCTGAAAAACCTGTAATAATAAAGCATACAATTTTTCTCTCACCTTTTATATTGGTGTACCTTCAAAAGAAATAACTTCTTGTAATGGTTTACACTGCTGTAAGTGAGGGGAAGATCTCTTCTGTTTCTTAAACCATCCTCCCCTCACCAAGCCTCAAAAACAATTACACTCAAAATAACCTTGTTTGTTGCAAGTAACATTTTAAGTGGAAAAAAATCCTTTTGTGCTCTTCCTGACTCTTTTGGTGCTGTTTCTTTTCATTTCTGAATTATTTGTGCTAAACATGAAATTTTACAATTTTTTAAGCTAAAAAAACAAGGAGGAAGTTAATTTTAAGCAGGGACTAATTTAGACCAGCTAGTAGTCTGTGAGCCCTGACATTAGTTTGTAGATTCCTGCTTGACTTGGAGTCTCTGTAAGTTCTTCTCTAACTGTTCTCCTGTCTCTGTTTGTTCCATGCTAAGCAGATGGCCCAGAAATTAGCCAAAAGCAGGAAGAAGGTGCAGTACAAACTCCATCAGCTTGATGTTATGCTTGTTCTTTTGTTTTCTGGGAGGGTTTTCCCTTTCTTTTTATTTTGTGGTTTTATTTTCTGCATCCAGCAAGGTTTTTTCAGATTTGTTTCTGAGCCACCATGACATATCTGGGAAATCAGTTGTCTGATTGGCCATTTTTTGTTGCTTCTCATTARCCATTTCATGTTAGAAATAGAAGAAAGATTGGATCTATCAAATGGTTACAGGCAGTACCCAAAATGCATATTAAAGAATCAGGACTGACATGGCAAAGGTTTAAACATTGTAAAATTATGGATTAAAATAGAGTGTGGGTTTTTTTTGTTTGTTTTGGGTTTTTTAAACTTTTTTTTAGACTTTTTTATTTTAATTTAATCTTTATGTTGGAGTGCTTTGTTTGACTCACAGAGATGTCAAATTGCTGGATGCAAAAAAAAAGTTTATGTCTATACATACAGTAATATACTGCGATTGACTCATCTTTGTAATAAGTTTTGTTTGTGGAGCTTTCAACTACCTTTTAACAAGTGTAATTTTAAAAATATTACAAATGTTTGCTTTCTATTAACAAAATATTACTTCTTAAGTGGGTTACTGCTTGAAAAGTATCTTGTCTGACTGTGAAGGTCTTCTTGCCAGAACTGCATTATGAATAGCTCAAACAATACCTCCTGTGATACAGGTTTTTCCATTGGTCTTGGCAGCCACTGCTAGCCCAAACAGAAATTCCTCAGGCAGGAGATACTATTAGGCCTTTCTRTGGCTTGTATGAAAACCTTATTTGAAGTGGGATTCATAGTGTGCAGAAAATGGTAAAATCATACTRCTTTTCAAGAAATCTTTATAGTTCATGTTGCAGTCAGGTATAATTTTACTGAATCAGGAAAAATAGCAGGCAAGCTTTTATGAGGTTAACTTTTTTTTCAAACAATACCCAATTCACTTTCWCATATATGATATAGTTTCCACATCTTTGTGTTTATCTTTTGCTTCTGCAGTCTAATACTCTATCCTGCATTGCTGTTCTGGTAACTGTGTCTTAGTGTACCTCTGTATGTGAACTAACATCATTATCAGTAAGTATGTTACCTAATGTGTTTGTTTGACTCTAATCCATTTATTTGCAGGCTCCAGAAGGTGAATCTCAACCCATGACTGAAGTGGACCTCTTCATTTCTACACAGAGAATTAAAGTATTGAATGCAGACACACAGGTATAGACACCTTTGCTAGTATTGTTGGAAAAGACTACAGGAATAGACTTTCACGTACATGTTAAAATTTGTCTTTAAAATGTGCTGGATCTTATATGCCCTCTAGGCAGAAATCCATGGTCAAGTGCCATGTCATAMAAGCAATTATTCTGGTGTGTCTGACTATAGAAATAATTAGAATTTGTGGGTAAGATAATTGCAGTCAGCTTATGTCTTCTAAGCCATGCTACATCAAGTATTGATTGTGCCCAGAGTAGCCCAAAATATTTAGCTGCAATAATTTGCTTATAGTCCTGTACACATACATGCTCGGCATATGCAGGTTCTGCAATTCAGGTCTTGATGTGCTTTTCCAGAGAAAAAAACCCTGTAAAACTTTGTTTTATTTTTGGAAAGTGAAACTCTTGGTTTCTGTTGTATTTCCCTTAATGCATGACAGATGTTACAGATTTCACSTAACAGAGGTCTTACAGCTATTTGTGTGTTTTGATGATACTAGATGTCCAATAAGAACCTAGTTGAAGCAGCTGCTTATGTTGGTTTTCTTATTCCCCAGGAAACCATGATGGATCATCCCCTGCGGACCATTTCTTACATTGCTGATATAGGAAATATAGTTGTTTTGATGGCTCGTAGGCGAATGCCACGCTCTAACTCCCAGGATAATGTGGAAGCATCTCACCCCTCTCAAGATGGAAAGAGGCAGTACAAAATGATTTGTCATGTCTTTGAGTCTGAGGACGTAAGCAATTACATTGTCTTGTAGTTTTCTAGGARTGGAAAAGTAAGCAATATTGATAGGCCCAAAGCCCATTGTGAGTGGTCCGGTATGCTTTTTAACTGGACCCAGTATTTTGTCTAAGCAGAGGAACTTGCCTGCCATTTATATGTTTGGACATGACATGTCACAGGAAGTTGGTGTTTGTAGAAATGCTTACTTTTTTAAAGTTTCTTTAGTGCCTTCCAGTAACAGTGATAGGAGGGTCCAGTTGCTGCAGGTTACAAATACCAGCTCAAATTTTGCATAGGAGAGGGAAAGTCTATCAGAGATGCTTATTTTCACAGGGAAATTCTAATCCCGTTTTGCATTGAGGATCAGTCACTGATGCATACCAGAAAGGTGATTTTTTATTTTTCAGGTGGTTTGTGTAGGGGCTGTAGTTACTGTCATCATACCAAAAAGCCAGCAAAGAAAGTTTGTGATTTCAGCAATCCCAAAATATGCTGAATAGAGACATAAATGACTAAATTTTAATCTGCAGCACAGTTAAGGTACTTTACACGGGACTAAGTTACCTTAGACAGGACTTGATCTCCTGTCTTCACAATCAGTGTTTATAACTTGCCAATTTTATGTACTTTTTAAAAGTAACTTTCCGTAACTGAAAAGTAAAATCAAACTTACTAGATTGAAGTGGTTAGATATGCAGTTTTTAGGATCATAGTCAAGTTAGCCCTAGTAATCTGGGAAACTAACATACTCAGGAGAAGTAAGTAAAAATAACATTTTCTTCCATGTCCTCCAAACTATAGTGTACAGCGAGGACTTTGAGATGGGAAGGTTTTCTTGAATAAGGAGCTGATTTTATGTAATAATTTAATGTAATCTGCTCTAAACTTCTGTCTGAATATATTATCTGAATATATTATTGCACATGAATATACTATTGCACATGAATGTGTATACATGCCCCACTGCTGAAGTTAAAAAGTAAGGATGAGCACTGATGAAAGTAATCCTGGGCCAAAATTGACAGCATATAAAAATTCTGGATTATTTCCACAAAATAACGTGTTTTGTAAACCTGTTTTGTAAAGCCTTTTAAGAATCTGGTATGAAATACAGTAGCCAATGTGTTTTTTGCTTAATAACATTTGACATGCTACCCACTTTAAGGCTGCTGTTCCTGTGTTTCTAGTCACAAGTTGGACACTGCTTGCTCTTTTACTGGACAAGTTGAAAAAGCAGAAATCAAGCTGTCAGGTGCCAGAGTCTTGGGCTTATTTTCCTTTACTATGGGGTGGTCTGACCCTTTGCATGATCCCTACTTTCCAGATCCKTTTCCTAGGCTGCTGTTAATACTTTGGCTAGCTAAAATTTGAACTTCCCAGTCTATGGTTTGTTTAGATCAGCCTGTATTTGTGTTGTGTGTGATCCTCTCTGTGCCTGTAAATCCAACTGGCTTGTAAAATGCCTGTAGATCCAATAAAARCTCATTGATGGGGAAAATATGCTGAAAACCTGCAGATTATATCAACTCTCCTTAGTCATGGTAYATAGCTCGCAGGTAACTTGCCAAATTTATCTCAAATACTGAAGTGACTAACAGTCAGAATGGAAGGACTGTAGCAGCAACAAAATGGCAGCTGCAAAGATTTTGTACCTCCAGTGAAGTCAYGTGGCCTGTTTATATTATAAAACCTGTCTTTTCTTCTTCTGGGATGGCTGGGTACTTGGCAGAATCTACACAGTAAGTGAAACAGAAGCTGTAAGCCTGTGAGTGGGTGTTGGCCAGAACATGTCTCTGCTTGGATGAGTCTTTGTCTAAAGAGGACAGCACCAGATTTTCAGCTATTTAGAGGTGTACCTTTAAATGAGTTGAACCTTAGTGATGTGTCCAAATGCTGGGTGTCTAAGCGGGAGCTGATCTCTTCCTGGGAGTRAAGATGCATGTGTATGAATGTAAAGTCTGCACTCTTCACTTATGTTACTGAGTTATGGAGGTGCAGTTTTCCCAYTTTCTTGCTGTCATTGCTGTCAAAATTTGGTTGATCTTAGCTTTGGTAATATACTACTGGTCTACATATTGGTCTTTTCAGCGCCAGCAATCATGCTGTTCTCATCAGCAGGTTTAGTACTAGTTTGAGCTAAGATACAACATTTTTATTTCTGTGTTGGGAACCTTTCCTTTATTAGGGACCAAACTGGACTTTAAAAATGGCCATCAGACTGTATAAAAGTACACCTGAGCAGCATTCATTTGTTACCAGTACTCTGCCAGGCCTTCACTGTCAGCTGTGGAACGCTCCGTTTCTCTTCCCTGCCTTTGCCATAGGCAGCCCTGTGTTTCAATGCACACCACAGCCACCTCCTGTGCACTACACAGTGCTCACTGGGTGAATCTCTCCACCTATACACAGCAGTACTCTGCACCATGCTGTCCTGCCCTTTTGCTTTGCCACTTTGCTCTCCTGCCCTTTATTTGCCTGACCATGATTACTGTGTCAAAGGCGGGCATCCCTCTGGCCTTGCTTGGCACAGAGCTTTCCCCACGTCTGCCTGCTGCCCAGTTTCAGTCCCACAGCTGCAGGAATCAAACAGCTCATGGTGGGAGCAATGCAGTGTAGTGAGAAGTGCATTTGGTGGCTTTGGGTGCAGACAAGACTCTGGGAAGCTGCAGGTGCAAGAGGGTGCTCACAAAGGACAGAATGAGTATGAAGGAGGCAGAGAACTCCCAGGATCATGTGAGTTGGAAGGAGGGAAATAAGTGTAGGGGGTAGAGGCTAGTGGCAAGTAGTAGCAGGATGAAGAAGGAGGTGCATATGACCATTTGCAGTGACTTTAGGGCTTGATCTGGTCCCTAGTTGCTGCCTTTTTCCTTTTTTTGTCTGAGGCTGAGATAGGAATCACTATCAATGTTGTAAAGGATGGTAGGAAAAGTTGGAAATACCCTTATAAATGTGGTTGTGTGTTTCCTAGTAGACATTTTCTTTTCCATTGCCTGCTTCAGAGAATGACATTGCTTCTGCTGGAAGGGAGTGCCATCTGGGAGCAGCATGTGTGGGAAGAATGATAGGTGCAACCCACAGTCACTGCAGTGGCTCTACCTTTACACTTATATTAGCAGTTCTTATCTKTGAAAGGATATCTTTCTTTCTCATATTTGTAATTTATAATTGCTTACTGAGCTAGATTCATGGCAGAACTGAATGTGTTGAGATTTTGTGGGTCTTTAAAATTAATTTGTAAGGCACAAATATTTTTTAGACTGGATTGCAGTAACCTGTAGGTTCATCAACTTGATGATCCATTTTACAGTGTGATTGTAACAGAAAGTGTCAGTGGATATGAGCATAAGAATGTTTCACTTTTTTCTTTTCTTTTCCCTTTTCTGGGAACTGCTACAGGCGCAGCTGATTGCACAGTCCATAGGTCAAGCATTTAGTGTGGCCTACCAAGAATTTCTGAGAGCAAATGGAATCAACCCAGAAGACCTTAGCCAGAAGGAATATAGCGACTTGCTTAATACCCAGGACATGTACAATGATGATCTGATTCACTTCTCCAAATCTGAAAATTGCAAAGATGTATGTATCTTTTTTTTTTCCCCACAAATATTCAGCTGCTCTTTATCAGTTGCAGGCCTGTGTTGGCAGAAACTAAAAAACCATTAATACTTCCTATAAATTATCTCAGTTAGTCTAGAATATCCTCCCTAGTAGAACACCCTGTCATCAGTTCTATTTCAAATGCAAACAGTGAACCCCAAATTTATCTGCAGTCAACTGATTTACCATCTGTTCCTGTTCTTTTTACCAAACAACTTTCAGACATGTTTGGACACAAATTTAAAGCAGATTAACAGATTAATACAATTWAAAAAATTACAGTCAACAACATAAAATTTATAGAAGCAGCAGTGTTTWTGAGCATGATTGATTCCAGATTTTAAATAACTGTGTGTGCCAGAAGGCTTTGCAGCTTGCTTGATAAAAATGAACCCGTGTGCAACTGGAACACACAGGTAATGTCTTTCCAATGCAAAGTTGTAAAGTCTTGCGATCTCTTCTTATTTAACTTTGTCCACCAAGCCCATGGCACCAGGGTTTCCTTCACTGGAATTTCTTCTTTTCATAAACAGAAATTACTTCTGAGGGGTGTTCAGCACKAAGTCTGTATTGTGTGTCATTTAATGTTTGAATGCAAATGTAAGGTAGTAAAACATGTACCCTATCTTGTTTTGCCTTTGAATTAGGAAGGCAGGTTGCAAATGAAAAGGGGTATATTTGTTGGGTTTGTGAATGTTTGGGGGGGATGATATTAGTTCCATGGGTGTAAAAGAAACTCTTTTTTTAAACACTTTTTCTTACCRTACAGGTTTACATTGAAAAGCAAAAGGGAGAAATTCTAGGTGTGGTGATTGTGGAGTCTGGCTGGGGATCCATTTTGCCTACAGTTATCATAGCCAACATGATGCATGGAGGACCGGCAGAGAAGTCTGGGAAGCTGAACATAGGGGACCAGATCATGTCAATCAATGGGACCAGCTTGGTTGGTTTRCCACTCTCAACATGTCAGAGCATTATAAAGGTAGGGAAAATGTTTCTGGAAGCTACACATTTTAAAGAGACATAATTGAAAAGCAGAAAGTATAAAACTGAAGTAAATTCTTACCAAACGTTTGCATAGCACTTTGCATTTCATGATCTGAAAAAATAGTGTAAATTATGCCACACCAGTTTTCTGACTGGGACCAATGAAAGTAGTGTAATCTAACATCATTGATGAGGTCCCCTCTCAGTTGTCTCTTGTCGATGCTGAACAGGGCCAACTTCCTCAGCCTTTCACAGAACCGTGGCAATTTTAGATTGGAAATGACCTCTAAGATCATTAAGTCCAACAGTAGACCTTTTCCTCTTAAGTGAAGTGCTCCAATGCCCTAATGATAGCCCTCAACAGGACCTGCCTGCTACAGGAACTCCATGTCCCTGTTGTGCTGAGGAGGCCAGAGCTGGACACAGCACTCCAGATGAGCCTCACCAGGGCTGAGCAGAGGGRCAGGATCACCTCCCYTGAGCTGCTGGCAGGGCTCTTCCTGAAGCACCCCAGGATAACACCAGCCTTCTTGGCCACACAGACACACTGCTGGCTGATGGACAACTTGTGTTGGGGCCTGGGATTATTCCTCCTCAGCTGCATTTGCTCTTGTTTAATTTCAGAAGGTTCCTTTCTGCCCACCCCTCCTGCTTGTCAAGGTCCTTCTGAAGGGTTGCACAGCGCTTGGGTATCRGCCACTCCTCYCAGCTTTTGTGTCATYAGTGAGCTTTCTCAGTAGGCACTACATCTCTGAGGATAAGTTAAATAAGATTGGGCCCAGTATTGAAGCTTGGGAGACACTGCTAGATACAGGCATCCAAATAGACCTGTGCCACTGATCCCAACCCTCTGAACTCTCATTCAGCCCGTTCTYAATCCATCTCACCACCCACTTCCTGAGCTTGGCTATGAGGTTATCTTGAGAGGCAGCATCGAAGTCTTGGTCAAATTCAGAATGACAGCATCCAGTGCCATTCCAGACTGCTGTGCTATTTACTTGTGTACCAGGGCTCTGTGMAGAACTTCACAAGGGAATATTTTGTGCAGAAGAAAGATATTATCAGGTACACAGTATATTGAAATTTTATATCACAAATGGAGGCACAGGTGCCTAATATTGTCATAAGTCTTACTAGCTGTCAAATACTTCTTAATATTTGGATGAAACAGAGTAAATGCTTTTTTGTTTGTTTGTTTATACCTATTTTTAAAGCTTTAAAACTTTGACTTAAAGACATACCCTCTGTGGYATCTTTGCCCAAGTTATTTCAAGTGCTTCACTTATTTGGTTCTTCTCTTCACTTGCATAAATGGGGCATTTTAATTGGAAGAGCTTTCTTCTAGTTGTCAGAAAAGTATGTGACAGTGAAAAGCTTGCAGGTCATCTGGAATTGAACAGTGCCTAGGGCAGCTGTRGCATACAAAGGAATAAGTATTTCAACATCAGTGTTTAAAGAGCAGGAAAGATGCATCGCTAGAGAGTGCTTGAGACAAAGTTAATTAGTTATTTATTGAAATTAGTTATTTGTTGAAATGGTCCTGCCTAGCTCTGCAGATCATCACATACAGACACATAATGTAATGCTGGTGGTGCATTATACAGACGTTCTTCCCTGATTTTTAGCAATGTACCTGTTAGACTTATTCATTTAGGCAAGTTTTTGGTAACAAGTTGTATTATGCAAATTTTTCTTTCACTTTGTATTTTTTTAAATTGAAAAATAAATTTCCATTTAGAAAGATAAATTTGCCATGTTAAAAAAAAGTACAAAGTAATTTTTTTCCTTCATGGATTATCTCTTAATATTTGAACTGAGATGTTTGTTATAAAGACTTTCCATTCATGCTTCCCAAAATGTTAATACTGAGTTCTGATAAGTAATAGATGCATAAGTCACCGAAGCAGTAATTTTAGATTCAGTCAGTAAAAATGACAGCATATGTGACAAACTGAAAATATGGCAAAAACAGTGTTAAATCTGTAATGAAAGGAAGAAAAAAATTGTATTAAATATCTTTGTGCCAGCATCATCAAAGCAAAACACCCTGCAAATTTAGGCTCTTTGTAATTGCTTCCTATCCCACATAATTTTTATTTTTAAAACTGTGRTAAGTTATACATCCCTTATTCCAATGGAGATTTTATTGTGCTCATCAGTATTTTGTCAATACAGAACAAACTAGCTTTGCTGTTTCCAGCTTCTGCATGCCTTTCTCTTCTTCCCTGATACTTACCGCAGTTTCCACAGGAACTGCCAGCCTTTTTTTTTTTTTGTCTTTCTAAAGAGATGATAATCTGTATGTTTGCAGATCTTCACAACCTCACATCTGGAGTTATTCATATAGCACTTTTGGAAACAAATATGTATATGAATGATCTAAGTGCAGATGATTAAATGTGGTGGAAATATGCCAAATTTCAGATTTCCTTAGCATGCTGGAAGGATTCCTATGAAAAGATGATAATATTATGTGGATAAACATATGTCACAAGCACTTCAAACAAGATAATTCAGTATTATGGATGTAATCTCTGCTCCTAATTTGCCATAAACCAATTGCAAACTGATGGAGCTTGGAAGAAGCTTTCCATGTGTAGTGGCTATTCCCTAATAGGATTATGCTACTTCTGTCTTTTTCAAAAGCATCTGGTTCTGGCTACTATCAGAAATAGACTCAGGAACTAGATAAACAAAGAAAGGTGGTGAAAATACWTTTTTTTTTGTTTCTGATCAGTTTATGTTACCAGTCTGTATACTCCTGAAGATCTCCCACTTCTGAAATATATACACTTTCTGTAAAATTAAAAGGATTTTTCATTAGGGATGACATTATTTTTTTACCCCAGGGAATACATGTAAGTAACTTGCACATTCAGCAGGGGAGTAAGGGCATGACAGTATCGAATCTATTCTGCACATGTACCCTGAGTGAATTCAGATGGCTGAAGTTAGACACTGAAATTCCTCATAGAAATGGGCACCCCCAGTACTCTGCATGACTCCCACCTCTCAGGATTAGAATGCTGAGTCAAAAGCCCCTTAGACTTTTCCATAAACATCGTGCCCACAGTGTAGTTCAATTTGAGAAGTCCCTCTTCTCTGCAGTATGTGGTGTTGTCAAGATCTGCTTTTAGAAAGTGAATGGCCCTTGAGCATGTGAGGTGCACTGCTCATTCCTCACCGGAGTAGAGGAGTCCATAGTCATGGAAGAGGTGGAGTTCAGATCTTCTTTCTCCTGAGTATGGAGTACAGGCAGCTCCCACAGCCATGAGCTTTGTCATTTTGTGGTCAGACACCCATTCATTGTCTTGCAGCARCTTTCAAGAATGAGCCAAGCTGAGCTCAGCACTGTGGGGACTGCTGTTAACACCCAATGTTGATTACATCTAGTTTAAGGCACTGACAAGAAAACAGACTTCAAGGTAGTTCATCATGCCAGGATGCCAGTTTAGTTACTTAAGTCACTGCTGAATCTGGAGCTCAGCTCAACAGAATCAGCAGTAGTAAACTCTATGTAGAGACTTCAGTATATTATCTTAGCTACAGTAGAAACTACTTTCCAGAATTAATCATTTGAAGTCAGTGTCTGACACTTTGATTGCAGTGGGACCTAGATTTCTACTTTATGTATGAAAGGAATTTTAGAAGCAGATACTGGAATTGGCAGGTGTTTAATTAAGTGAGCTGAAAGTTGCTGTATTTTTTAGAAAGCATTTAGTTCTTTATGTGAATTTTATTTATAAATGGATTTATGGCTTATATTTTGTGTGAATTAATAATTTCAAAAATCTCTCTTAACAATCTCCAAGAGCTTTGAGTACTTAAAGATGTACAAAGGGTCAAGCTGGCATTTATTTGTGGCTTATTACATTTTTGTTTTCACTGAGCCTCATGAACACAATCCCTTGAGTCTGGCAGTCACTCCTATAGCTGGACTAGACCAACATTTTGGTTCAAAATAGAGCAGGCTTCTTAATGCTGTGCCCACTAKGATTTGAGTAACTCCAAGACTGGATGCTCCACAGCCTCTCTGGGTAATACGTGTTTTACCACTCTGACAGTAAAAATAAATTTTTCTTATTCAATTTTCTTCTAGTAGCAAGGAGTTCATGGTGAATGTGATATAACTCAATTGGAAGGGAGGAAGAATACTTTGAATGTATCAACCTCTATCTTGGGATAGATGATGAGTGAGTAGATAATTTAAAGGTTAGGATAAAAGGGTGGACTGGTAAGGGTGACACTTGTGAGTATGTGCTACAGGATGCCTAGTCAAGAGATGGATGAGGCCTTCTACAGACAGCTCACATCAGCCTTGAAGTCACAGGCCCTGGTTCTTGTGGGGGACTTTAACTACCCTGACATCTTCTGGAGAAGCTACACAGCAAAGCACAAACAATGCAGGAGGTTCCTGCAGAGCACTGGTGACATCTTCCCGTCACAGATGGTGGAGGATCCCACAAGAAATGGGTGTGCTGCATGACCTCACCCAACAAACAGGAAAGGGCTTGTTGGAGGTGTGAAGATTGGGGCCAGCCTGTGAGCAAGTAAGACTGTAACCATGGGCTTCAGGAGAGCTTATTTTAGCCTCTGTAGGGTTGTTGACAGAATCTCATGGGAAGAGGCCCTGCAGGGGTGGTTGATATTCAAGGATCACTTCCTCCAAGCTCAAGAACTACACATCCCAATGTGCAAGAAGTCAGACAAGGGATCAAGAGACCTGCATGGATAAAGGAAGAACTCCTGTCATTACTCAAGCATAAGCAGGGAAATACACAGGAGATGGAAGCAGGGTCAAGCCTCTTGGAATTAATATAGAGAGGTTGTCRGACTAAGGAGAGCTGAGACAAGGAAGGCCAAGGCCCATTTGGAATTAAATCTGACTGARTATGTCAAGGAAAACAAGATGGGCTTCTTCAAATACATCAGCAACAAAAGGAAAACAAAGGATAATGTGGACCTGTTACTGAAGGAAGGGGGCACCCTGGTGACAGAGGACACAGACAAAGCAGAGTTACTGAACAGTGCCTTTGGACTGGTGTTTGCTGTCAAGACCAGTCCTCAGGAATCTCTGACYCAGGAAATCAGGGTAAAGAAATGTTGGAAGGATTATTTTCCCTTTGTCAAAGAGAATTGAGTTACTTAAGGCAAACACCTAGGCAAACTCAAAATCTGCACATCCATGGGCCCTGATATGATGCATCCATGAGTGTCACAGACATGTTTTATGAAAAATCCTTTCCTTAGGATTTTGTCTCCTGAGAAGCCGAGAGGCCTCAGAAACAAAATGTAAACAATAATTATCTGCTGCTGTGGAATGCAACAGGTTCATCTTTGATTGGTCCATGTTGGTTGTTTCTAATTAATGGCCAGTCACAATCCAGCTGTCTTGGACTGTCTGGTCAGTCACAAGATTTTATTATCATTCCATTCTTTTCTATTCTAGGCAAGCCTTCTGATGAAATCCTTTCTTCTATTATTTTAGTGTAGTTTTAATATTATATATATATATAATAACAAATTAGCCTTCTGAAACATGGAGTCAGATCCTCTTCTCTTCYCTCTTCCTGGGACCCCTGTGAACACCACCACACATGAGTGCTGAGAGAGCTAGCAAACACCATGGTAAGGGTCCTGGCCATCATCTTTGAAGTTCATGGCAATCTGGAGATTTGTCTGAGGACTGGAGAAAAGCAAATGTCACYTGGTCTTCAAAAAGGGCAAGAAAGAGAACCAGAGAACTACTGTCCAGTCAGCCTCCCTTTATCCCTGGGAAAGTGATGGGACACCTTGTTCTGGAGGCCATCTCTATCCACRTGGATGACAATAAGGTGATCAGCAGTAGTCAGCATGGATTCACTGAAGGTATATCATGCCTCATTAAATTAATTGTCTTCTACGGAAAAACAACTGCCTGAATGGATGAGGGGAGAGCAGTGGGTGTTCAACTTCTGCAAGGTTTTTGATGCTGTCTCTCTCAATATCCTAGTAGACAAACTCAGGGAATATGGACTCGGTTAGTGGATAGTAAGGTGGATAGAGAATTGGCTGAATGGCAGATCCCAGAGGGTCATAATCAGTGACACAGGGTCAGGTTGGAGGTCTCTAGGTAGCAGTGTCTCTCACGGTTCAGTAYTGGTGCAGTTTTTTTGAGTTATTCATCAATGYCTTCAATGAAGGGGCAGATGCCTCCTCAGCAAGTTCACTGACTGAGCTGGGAGGAGTGGCTGACACCCAAGTGCTGTGCATCCCTTCAGAGGGTCCTCARCAGGCAGGAGAGRTGGGCAGAGAGGAACCTTCTGACATTCAGCAAGGGCAAATGCAGGATCRTGCACCTGGGGAAAAACCACTCCATGCACCAGGGAGGGCTGGGCCTGACCTGCTGGAGAGCTGCTCTGTGGRAAAGGACCTGGGGATCCTGGTGGACAAGTTGTCCRTGAGCCAGCAGTGTGTCTGTGTGGCCAGGAAGGCCAATGGTGTCCTGGGGTGCTTCAGGAAGAGCCCTGCCAGCAGCTCAAGGGAGGTGATCCTGCCCCTCTGCTCAGCCCTGTGAGGCTCATCTGGAGTGCTGTGTCCAGCTCTGGCCTCCTCAGCATCAGCACAACAGGGACATGGAGCTCTGGGAATGGGTCCAGGGGAGGGGTACAARGATGGTTGAGGGACCAAAGCATCTCTCTTATGAGGAAAGGCTGAGGGAGTTGGGCCTGTTCAGCCTCAAGAAGAGAGAACTGAGAGGGAACCTCATCAATGTAAGTGTCTGCAGAGAGGATGCCAAGAGGATGSAGCCAGGCTCTTCTTGGTRGTGCTGAGCGACAGGACAAGGGGCAAGGGGCAGAAACTGATGCACAGGAAGTTCCATGAGAACATAAAGGAATAACTTGTGTAGGTGATCATGCACTGGAACAGATTGCCCAGGGAAGCTATGGAGTCTCCCTCACTGGAGATATTCAGGACCATCTGGTTCAATCCTGTGCCATGTGCTCTGGCATTACTCAGCTTGAGCTGGAAGGTTGGATCAGATGACCCACAGTGGTCCCTTCCAATCTGACTCATCTTGTGATTCTGTGAATAATAGAAACTATGTGAGTGCTGCTTATACAAGGATGATACAAGGGGGACCTATTGTTCTACTGTTTGCTTCACAGAATTTAGTATATTAGTATAGGGAAGCAACTGTTTGGTAACTAACTTAGCTATTTATTTAAAARTCATTGATCATTTGGTGAACTGCATAGACCTGATTTAATATCCTTTTACGTATGATTTCTGTTATCAAATGAAGAAACTGCCAACAGGAATCTAATTTTCCTAACARAACTGTGCTGGATTTTTGGCAAGAAAAATCTGATGTTATCACTCATCTCATGATGAATGCCCTTGTGTCTGGCATTCAGTGATGGGATTCTGGTACAATGCATACAAAGATCAGCATTCTAACACCTTTTTTTTTTTTGTTCTGCTCATGTTACATGTTTAACTCCCAGTTTGGTATCTTTTTTCAGGGTTTGAAAAACCAGGCACGGGTTAAACTGAATATAGTTAGATGTCCTCCAGTAACCACAGTCTTGATCAGAAGACCAGACCTCAGATATCAGCTGGGCTTCAGTGTGCAGAATGGGATTGTAAGTAGCTTCCACTGTTTCTGATCAAGCTTTAACACACATGAAGCTTCCTCTCCATTTGTGGTTAAGTTCTAGTGTGAGGAGAGGAAAGCTGCTATTTTCTCCCTTACAGCAAGC
Source organism: Sporophila hypoxantha (assembly GCA_002167245.1). Classification (NCBI taxonomy): domain Eukaryota; kingdom Metazoa; phylum Chordata; class Aves; order Passeriformes; family Thraupidae; genus Sporophila; species Sporophila hypoxantha. Next base: position 3,162,640 of record NDFG01001453.1, read on the forward strand.
AAGATTTTGCATTTGTCAAGTCTGAGATATAAAAGTTGTGTTAATATGAGGTTTTGTTTTTGACTTCACTTACTTCACAAATTTATAGTCAGACAGAGGAATAAAAAAGTTGTTTCAGCTTTAAAAAAACAAAAATGGGTGGAAGAGTCTGCTTTCAGCATGCATCATATATGTCTTTAACCAAGCCATTGCATGATCTCAAAAGAAAAAGCCTGTTCTTAATCCTTTTTGTTGTAAGGCATCTGCCTAATGAACTTCATTAAACTGAGGTCCTTCCTACACTCAAATTTCCAAAGCAAAAGACATGTAATGTACAACACAAACAGCCTTTTCTGATAGTTTGTTCTGCTCTTGGAAAAGAATATCCATTAGTTACTCGTCACTAACAAATTTTGCTTTGGAGTCAGTGATAGATTGCATCTTAGAATTTGCTGTTGCAAGTCTGCACTTAAATGTTGATTCACGTATTGCAGGCAAAAAACARGTAGTCAAAAGTCTCTGTTCCTTACCCAGCCCATGATAAATTTGTGCTCTCCCTTGCAGATCTGTAGCCTTATGAGAGGAGGCATTGCAGAGCGAGGAGGTGTGCGTGTTGGCCATCGGATCATTGAAATCAATGGGCAGAGCGTTGTAGCAACACCCCATGARAAAATTGTTCACATCCTCTCAAATGCTGTTGGTGAGGTAAGAACCAGCAATGTGTGTAGGCAGTATAGCAGATTTCACTCCTGTTACCAGTAACAACCAGTGGAAACCGGTAACAAGCAGTGTCCTTCAAGGGACTGTACTGGGASCGGTACTCTGTCTGTCATGTCTTCATCAGTGACATGGACAGTGGGATTGAGTTGCACTCTCAGCAAGTTTGAAGGTGACATCATGATCAGTAGTGTTTAAGGAAAGGGATGCCATTAGAGGGACCTGAACAGGCTAGAAAAGTGGCCCATGTAACCTTTGTGAAGTTCAGCAAGGCCACGTGTAAGGTCCTGCCTCTGGGTCTGGGCAATCTCCTACATCGATAAAGACTGGGCCTAAAGGGATTGGGAACAGCCCTGAAGAGAGGAACTTGGTGGAAGGAAAGTTGGACATGAGCCAGGAATGAACACTTGAAACCCAAAAAGCCAACTGTATCCTGGRCTGCATCAAAAACAGTGTGGCCAACAGGGAGGTGATTTTCCCTTCTGTATTCTGCTCTTGTGAGACCCCACCTGGAGTCCTGTGTGCAGTTCTGTGGCCTTCAGGATAAACAAATGAACCTGCTTGAGCAGATACAGATGCAGGCCATGAAAAGGGTCAGAGGGCTGGAGCACCTCCCCTGTGAGAAAAGGCTGAAAGGGGTTTCATTGTTCAGCCTGGAGAAGAGAAGGCTCCAGGGAGACCTGACAGCAGCCTTTCAATGTGTAAAGAGGGCTTCTAAGAAAAATGGAGAGAGGCTTTTACCAGGATCTCCAGTGCAGAACAATTGGCAKTGGTTTTAAACTGAAAGAGAGTAGATTTTTAGATCAGGCATAGGAAGAAATCCTTCACTATGAGGTTGGTGAGCCACTGGAACAGATTGCCTGGAGAAGCTGTGGATGCCTCATCCCTGGAAGTGTTCAAGGCCAGGTTACATAGGGCTCTAAGCAACCTGTTCTAGTGAAAACTGTTGATACCTGCAACAGGGCAGTTTGGACTAGATGATTTTGWAAGGTCCCTTCTAACACAAACTGTGTTGGAATTCTGTTCTACCACTATTGGTCYGTTGCTAATCAAATCTAAGAAGCTGAAGTGAGAGCAAGCCTGTGCACCATTTCTTTCATTATTTGCCCCATACTTCTATGCTTTAGAAGAACTGTACCTTGAAAATATGACATGTGGACAATTTTAGATGGTTCATCAATACTAAACATATTGTTTCATAAAATCATCACCTGCAATACTTTAATAAGGGTATGAAAACTCTCAAGKTTTACCTTTTTTCCTGCCTTGTAAGGATGACCTTATCTGGGTCCTTAACGTGAGGTATGCATGTTTAGGAACATGGATTAATTTGGCTTATTTCCTCTAGATCCATATGAAGACTATGCCAGCTGCCATGTACAGACTGTTGACTGCACAAGAGCAACCAGTTTACATCTGAAGCCGGCACCTCACCGCCACAGTGTGCATGGAAGATGTTTTTTTCTCATTAGTGCTTGTCTCTCTAGTGCTGCCTTTYTGTGTCTGCAAAGACATTTCTTTCTCTCTCCCCCCATCACAGACACAAATACACTGTTGCTCTCTCCTTCATCCCTTTTCCTTCTTCTTCCCACCATTTTGGCAAGGGGCAAAATATATCTGTGGAACTCTTGGTTGCAACTTTTTACAAGTGAAACTTCATACAGCTCCACATGCAAAACAGGAAAATAACAGCAGCTAAGTTTACAGCAGTATTCACAGATGGCTCTATTTCATGCTACATAATCAGTTTTATTTCTGTGGCTGTAATTTTACAAACTGAGTAAATTAAATGTTGCTGAATGAAAAATTACTTTACCAAATAGATAGAAGTATAGGGTAAAAGGCGTTCTCTTGGATATCCTGCCTGTGACTTTGGTTCTCTTGCCCTGTTTTCTCACAGGCACCAAGCTCAGTACTAAAGGTTTGTGTCTGTGGGGAAAGTAGAATACCAAAAGGATTATTTTGCCCTCAGGAAAAATTGCCTGCTTATGAAGATTCAGGAAATGCTGCTGTTGTAAAATTAATTGTCCAAATACACACCTTTTAATTTCCCTCTGTCATCTGTTCTTCATGATAGTAGGACTCCAAAAGATACTCCATAAGTTCCTGAAGCATGTTATTCTTGCATTACTTACACTAAGAAATTTGGGAGGCATTTTTCACAGCTGCCTCCCTCTCTCTGCCCCCAGGTTTCTATCTCCTAGTTTTCTTCAGCTTTSTGTTTTATAGTCCCTTCCTGATTTTAGAGGTTAAAGAAGTGGGGGGGAGAATCTTTAAATAGCCACAAGAAAAATACTGAGGGGATCTGCTGAATAGCTACACTTTTCTAGGCTCTTAATTCCGATTTTGGCGCACATAGCCATGTGTGCCAGTGTATATAGACATTTTTAAAATTGTGCTTCCTATTTATGAAGTTTGAATATAAGAGATCTGCAGACTATTCTAAGTAATTTTGTTCTCTGAGCCAGTTTTAACATATATTTTTGTCCAAAGACCTGTCTAATTTTATTGACTTCCTATTTAGTTCRTGATATGTAGGTAACAGTTGAAAGGGTGAGGCAGGAATAAACTTATTTATTTTGTTAYATAATTTAGCTTGTGATTTTTTCCCATATATGTGGCACTTAAAAGAGATATGTGTGTACTATATGCACTTGTATGAAGATGATTAACTGTAGGGATGTATGAAATCTTGTATTTGATTAGCCTCTAAGTTGCATGCTAGAGACAAAAGGGGAAAAGGGGGCTGGGTTGGGTCCTTTGGTTTTTTTAAGAGGGTTCAAAATAAAAAGAAGCAATGTCTTTTCTTCCTAGTGAGAGAACTCTACATTCTCTGTTGTTACTTTTTTTCAGGACTGTATACTGGTGTTTGTACTGAAGTTGAACCATGCGTTTAGTCCAGGCTAGTATGTTGATTTCTTTTAAACAAACAGTTTGTGCTGTGTTTTGCTGTGATGGAAAGGCTCAGTGAGATGAARACAAGAGCAGACAACACACAGCCACACGCCACTTCTGCTTTGCAAATGCGGTGTTGTTCATAGTCACTTGTGTCTCACTTGTTGTGACGTGAGCTGTGCAATGTAAGCGTTGCTTGCAGTCCAGTGATGATCCTAGACATTGCTATGGGGATTCATGGAAGTGGGTGTGTGCATGTGCACTTGTTACAAACACTGCTGAGAACCACTGAGCACTCTTGGGTCTGCTTTTTGGCTTTCTAAAGTTAAGGATAGCCATGGCCTGATCAGAGAGGATGAACTGTATTTCTGTGGGAAGCAGATATTTAAGGGACATAATGAAGTGGTGCATAAACTGTTGTAGTAAGGGGATATGTTTTAGTGTTGAGATTAATGTACAATGACTTGATTTTACTGCATTTATTGTTGTTATATAATTTAATCCAAGGCTCCAGAATAGCAGATTGCACAAGAGAATGGTGTTAGTATTCCAGGTTAGTACTTAACTCTGCTGCCTCACTGATACAACAAGATAATTAATGGCTTGTGAGTATATTGTTTAACTGTAGACATCTGGTTTATGGTAATTTGAACCTTTTTTCTAGAACTTTCCATATATATAGTAATAAATGTAAATATGGTATATAACCATGTACAATTTAGAAGATTCTATACAGTGCAGCCTTTCCATAAATTGCCTGAGGAAACTTAGTGAACTCTTGAAGACACAGTTATCATGCTTCTGGTTCCTGCTATGTGTATGCCCTCCACTTCGCTTGTTTCTGTGGTTCTGTCTAGCCCATGTGGTGAAGTCTTTAGCTCACTTCACGGGGAAATGATGAAAATCTGAACATGCAAATGTGTTAGGAGAGGAAACCACTGTTTCTTTGGAAATCTTGCAGCTGGGGGTTTGTGAAGTTACTGTTCATCCTAAATAGGTGCTTAAAATGAAGCAAATGAATGCTTGCAGGACCAGAGCTTAGCAAAAAAAAAAAAATCTCATTTTTTCAGTTACAGTATGTGCATAGAATTTCTAAACTGAGAGGTCCATAGTGTGTGCACACTTCTGAGAGCAGTCTTGTAAACAATCCCATTTTACTCTGTAAACACAAAGAGTTTCAAGAAAATGGAACTCAAATGGGAAAGCTGGCTGTTCTCTAGACTGTTGCAGCGGTTTGATAGATCAGATATGGGGATTTTTAACAGATGTAAAGGAACATTCCTTCAAAGGTTTACATTCCTTCTTCAGTGACAGACCTGAATTCTTTTTCTTTCATCCTTGCTGCTTCGTACAGTCTAATTAACTCTTCAGTGTTTACATTAAGGATGAAACATCCCTTGTATTTTTTATTTTTGAGAAGTTTCACRTTTGTTTTGAATCTTGTTTGAGTCTCAGTTTGGATTTACAGGTTTGCTAGCTTTCCTTCTTTTCTAAAAGAAATGTATTTCTCAAGACAGCAACATGGTTGAGATCTCTTGTATATATTTAGCGCAGTACCTAGACTATGAAGTTGTACTATTGTTCTGTAAAGAGGATGAATAGAAATTATTGTAAAGCGTTGGGAAAAGCATAGTATTGTATTTGTAACAATATTGTTCTTTGTAAACATTTAATGATCTCTATATAAAAATATAAATATATATATAAATATATGTGAGCCTGGAATGTTGATATTGCACATCTACTGAATGTAATTACTCTGATGTTTTCTGCCACAGGTCTCTGACCTCTCTAATGAAGCTGTGCTGGTTTGATTTGGGGGAGAGACAGAGGGGAGAAGAGTGGGCTTTTTGCTTTGGATGGGATAGGGTAAGGGGTTTCTGGCCAGTTATTTTGTTGTGATGTATTTACTGTGCTACATTCCTTTATTTAACAGAGCGCTAATGTCTGTAAGATTTGCAACAATAAACTACAAAACAAAAATACCTCAGACAAGGCTGAGAATTTGCTCATACTGACCTAGAGGCTGACTTGCCAATGCTGAATGCATGCATTATTGGAAGGTGTCTGAACTTTTTTTGCCACTTAGTCTGGAGTAATTCTTATCCATGTTTCTGCAGGCATGAAGCAATGTTGTTACCTTTATTTTTAAAACRGCATTCTTTCAGGCAATACATGACACTAGTGCTCGTAAACAAAGGTGATTCCTAATCTACTGTGATTGTGACAGAAATATTATTTATTTGACTGAATAACTTTAAGTAGGAATTTTTCATAAATGGGGCTTTGATAAAAATTCTTCACACTTAGAGTAGTTTCTGAAATCACTGTTTTCCTTTAAATGTCATCAGCATGATTTATTATTAAAGACCTAACACCATTTCAATAAATAAAAGTAGAATTCTGATATGTCTGTCCCTAGAATTAATCCTGGAACTGTCTGTGCTAAGGTTAATTTTTTTTTTTTAAATATATAATCATAAAATAAAAATATATTATAAGAGATTATGAAAAATATTATCATATTTGAAAGTCAACAAAAAAAGTCATCCAGGGACTGTTGCTTCTGGTGAGGCTTCATAGGATTTTCTGTGCCTCATAGGTTCTCATGAGTACTTAGAAAGCACAAAAATTACAATACACACCACAGCTGATTCAGAAGAAAACTAAACATGAGTATTCAGCCACTTAGAGGCTGTCCATAACATGAAATACAAATACCATCAACATGAGAGAATGAAGTATTTCACCTTAGTTGCTTAAATGACAGATGGAAGAAATTGCAAAGTCCCTGGTCAAGGGCGCAGTAGACAGGCTGAGCTTCTGTTCTGTATTCTGTTCTGTGTACCACCCTCCATCCTCCTATTTATTGTTTCCATTATCTGTACATACCAATTTCTGTGTTACAAACTTTTCTGTATTTTTGTGGATAAACGTAAGCCCTAACTTTAGCAGTACAGACAAAAATTTCAGCAGATTTGCTGTATACACAGGGGACATGTTTCTTGCCCCCTCCTTCAGTGTTTTTAATGGTTGGGATCCACACAGAGGACAAGCAGACCCCGCCCCAGTTGCAGTACCCTGTAGAGCCTCGCAGGCTGAAGAGGTGATGCTGGTGACCTGCGTGGACTGACAGTGTCAGGGCTGGGACTGTAATTTAAATAAATGTTCAGTGCAGAAGCATATGGAGCAATCCTGACCTAAAATCATGGTACATGAAGAGTTTGTGATCCATGTGCCTCTYACCCGAGTAGGGCCAGGCCTGTGCTGTGCTTTGTGCTGCTCCTACAGATGGACCTCCAGGGATGTCCCTTGGCCACAGAATAAATTTAGATGGTTTATTTTAAAAAGGGAGCCTGCAGGCAGCTCCAGGGGTACTCAAAATGTAAATACCACCCAGCAGTACATGTGTGTCCCTGCCTTTGTCTAGATGTGCAGCAGTAAGGTCCCACGTGAACAGCCCTTTCGTTTGTAAAAGTGATGGGTAGAGTTGTTCTCTAAGAAAATTTTTATTATGTCAGATGATCTAAATGGGGTAAAATGGTCAGATCTGCATAACTTGTACCCTGCCTGATGCTGCACAATCTGGGGTTCCCAGCACCTGAAGGAATATAAAATTAGCTATACTAGATTCTTTGTTCATAGCACCTGCTGTAACAGCATTTTAAATGAAACTACCCAGAGAGTGCCTTTCTTCCCAGGACAGGAACAAGCCATCATCACCTGTTGCAAAACACCTGTGCTTTTGGGTTTGGATGTTGTTCCTTCATTAAGACAAAAATAATGTTCTGCCATTAAGAGAGAAGTTCACTGAGCCAAAAGAGCACTTTTTCAAGACAGATTATATTTTTAGTACAGTTTGCACATCAACAGCCTTCCTTTAAAAAGAATAATTTTAGAATTCTGTTCAGCATTTTTTACTAACTTAGTTCGTATCTGAAGGTCTCCATTTTATGACAGGAGACTTTAATTTAAACCAAAGTGCCAAAAATTTGTGAAGTTCTTCAATACTGCTTTTGACAGCTCCTTCCATAAGGAAGGACAGCTCCTTCCATAAGGATGATGTATCATCATACCCCACAACTACACGTTACCAAACTTCAGAGATGCAGGGCACCAATGTATCACAAACAGATGAGCTACAGCTGAGAGCCCAGTAAAGGTCAGCTTTCAATCTGCTCATTGCTCTTTGTAGAATGATCTTCCCCCTTTGGAGTCTGTGCATAAGAGTATTAAAAAAGAAGGTAATTATTGACAAACCCATCCACCCACTTGCCAGAGATGATTTTCCTCTGCAGTAGGTGTATGTCTGACAGAAGTGCTCTGCTGAGGAATAACCAAAAAGCCAGCTCAAAGCACAGTTTCTCTGACAACACCAATAACACTGTGAGGCCGTTCATGTTCTGCTCTTTGGATTCTCCTCTCTGCTAGCTGTTCTCCCTCTGTGGTGAAAGTACTCAGGTCACCACAGCTCTCCAGGTGCAGCAATCCAGGGTGCAATCTAGAAGGCAACACATGGACTCTCAATGATGTGGCTTTCTGGGCAGGTGTCATCACCTTTAAAAATAAAAGAGAAGTTTAAATCAGTTTTGTTTTCTGGTTCTCGTTCCATTAGAATAGTTTTTTACCCAACTAGGAAGAAGCTAGTTGTAGTGTTGTCTGTTATGTTTCAAGAATAATTTTAAAAGCTATAGAACCCCYAGCATTTGCCAAGGAGGCATGGGAAAAGGAGTCCTACTTGGGAAAAGGAGTGGGGTGATTTTTAATTTTGTTGTTGTTTGTGGGGTTTTTGTTACGTTGGTTTAGTTTCCCCCTCAAAAGGGAGAAACTAAAGGTGCACAGGAATTCTCTCACTCCAACCTATGGCATGTCTGGTATTGTTATAGAAGGAACCTAAATGTTGCTTCCTTGCAGAAGCTACTGAACTGTAATAACCTTCAGGCCTGTGTGATAAATTAAATTCTCATAAGGAGCCTTTTTCCCTCCTGTTTCTGTCAAATTTGTCGAGGCTTTTGCTGCCTGAAGSCTGCAGTGGGAAATCCCACTTTATCTGCAGAGCCTAAATGACACTGACRTGTTTTGTATGAGAACCCAAACCAAAACCAGCTGTCATAGCAAATCACTTGTGCTATGCATGAATCAATTTATCTACCCAAATGGTCTCTAAGTTACCAAAACATTTGTTCGATGAAGCCTGCACTGTCTGAAAGTTCTGGATATTCACTCCATTAATGTAAGCACAAATTTTCTATTTTCTGCTTTTCTTTCTTTAGTACTAGGTCTTATTTTTATCCTGASAGCCAAACACAAAAAAGTTGCTTCTAGTGGGTTGACATAAAAATTTCCTTGTCAGCCTGCATTTCTTCTGGTTTGCAATAGCAAATGCTTATTTATAACATCTTCTCCCTCTCTTCTGCCACACTCAGTGTAAAATGCTGTTACGTTATTTACAGTTCATGATTCCTCAATAGAAGACTGACTCATTTTTTAAATACACACATACTCTGGCTTCTAGGTGATAGAGCAGAAAATGTCACAGCCTCTCACACACTCCCTACATGGAACTGTAGTGCTGAAGGAAGCCAGTATGGTCCAAGAACTCTGACACACAGACTGGCAAATGGAAACCTATACTTCCGAACCAGGGGCAACATCTGATCAGTACAAGTAATAAAACTACCTGCTCAAGGATAGTTGCACTGGTGACAGCTTCTGCCATATGTTTCTCATCTGATTTTAAAACAGACTTGATATTTTCCACCAAGTCATGTATGTCTGGGCTCATGCTGCAGGACTGCTCAAGGATCCATGCCACACGCCGTTGAGTGTCCATGTAAGAGTTATAGTCTATCAGAGACTGGGGTCTTCCCCTCGAAGCTCTGGCTCTTGAGCTCTTCTGCAAGGTGACAGCGTTCAGTGGATTTACATCATTGAGTGTTGCAGTTTCACAGCTGAGCACTGTCCCCAAATACAAAAAACAAGTAAACAATCCGCATAGTTCATGGTATTCCCAGAGATTCCCCTCCTCGTTCAATGAGGATGCAGTGCATGGTTTAACCTTGTACAACTTGACAGTCTGGCATGGTCAGGGTGGCTTGGAAGGCTCACTTTATCAGATTTACACAAAATGCCTGTAAAATAGTCATATGTAGCTATGACTGAGTGCACATTACATGTCACAGCGTCTGGAGGGACTCTTCCCCTTTGGAAAGCTGTCATTTTGTGTACAATTGGTTCCTTTCTCTTGTTTCTCATCTGAAGAGACCTGAAATGCCTGTTGAGTGTTAATGTAAACATAAAGGTATAAGGCTTTTATGATGTCTCCTAAACTCTTTATAACTTCTAGTTATTAGCAGTCAAGAGGACAAATTTTACCTGAAAATCACTACTTGTGAAGCTGGAAGCTAGTAATACTACAAAGCAGAAATTCAATGAAAAAACCAAAACAACCTAACCCACACCAAAACATTCAAATTTACCTTGCAAGGACTAAACAAAGGGCAATACAGAATCAATTTTGCAACCTTTGGTCAAAAATTCACTGCCTTTGGTATAAACAAGTTACCAAATTTTGACCCCATTAAAATGAATTAAAAAACCAAGAAAACCCAAAACCACACCTACAGATTATTCAAGAAGCACTTTAATGTTGGCTTCAGACCAAAAACTTGGGAGGAGACGCAAAACTTCCCAGCAAGAAGAGCACTACCTCGAAGCAAATTCCTCTGTTGCAGTGAGTTCCTATTCTGTAGCACTGGTGACTAACTCAGATCTAACTGCTGAACAGACCTAACCTCAGGAACACCGAGCCTGAAGCTTCCAAATGCTCCTGACAKGGGGTCTCTGTACAGTGGAAGCACTCTGCTTTCACAGCTATGAATAGGTTCTGTGTCATGTAACTACTGCTTCAGCAGCAGATTCTCTGGGCTGCMGTGGTGGAAGTTGATAGGAGGACAAGAAAAAGCACATGATACAGCAGAGCCATGAAAACATTCCACAAAACCAGCAAGTGTAATCCAGACAGGCATGCTCCCAATATCCAAAATAAATGGCTGTTACTAACATGCCCCATTGGCACTTACATTTTGAGTGCTGGCGTGTATCAGCAGCTACTGTTGAGATTCCAATATCCTCTAGTAAAAACTGCATGACCCCTGACAGGTGCCTTTTTCAAGACTGTCAGCAGTATCACAGACTGTGTAGTCACATTAGCAGTTTTCCCACAGCAATAGAATTAGATCACTGACACCAAAGCAATTTCATCAACTCTCCACCAAGGGTTGTGTTGAGTTTTTGAGGGKTTTTTTTTGACAATATGAGGCTTGATTAAAGGGGAGCAAATTTATAGGCTAATACAAAATCCCCAAGCCAATTATGCTTTATTGCTCACATTGACAACTGCACTTGTAAGACTTTAGATGTTAGTGCACTGAGGAATCCTGTGTGCTCGCTCTCCTCATTTTCCACTACCCCTCCCTCCTACCCAGACCCTGCTACAGACCCTATTCCTAGATATGAAAACCTGAAGAACAGCAAGATAAGGAGTTAGGTGGAGAAGGTTTGGCAAAGCACAAAGTACTGTTATGTAGGTGCTCTGTTGGGAAACAGCAGCTGATTTCTGCAGGTACGAGGTTCGATGTACCGAACTTCTGAAAAGTTCTTTCAAAGAACCATTACACAATCACTGACAGAGAAAACAGTCACCTTGAGGCAGCTGGCAGTGCAGGAGCCCAGGGTCACTTTTAGAACATTTCCGCAAGGGACTGAAGGCTCTCCTGTTCATTCCTGCAGGCACACAGCGTGCATTTGAAGGGGAAAGGCTCACTCTGCTGGAAGGCTCCTGAATTTCTTCAGCTGAATAATCAGAAACAGAAAAGTAGAAGTAGTCAAAATAAAGCTAATCTGTAGAAGCCATTATTAGAGACTGATTTTTTCCCCCAYCTGTAATGGGGAAATCTGAAAATCTGTAATGACAGAGGTCAGAAAGGTCTAGAGGGGCACGTATGTGTGCACAGACCCACACTTACTGAACAGTTACACTAGTCTAAACCTTGTTTAAATGTTTTAAAAAACCTGTTCAGCCTTATGCAACTGGAGTACCAGTTGCATAAGGCTGACTACAGTCTAGTACACCCTAGTACAAAAACCACCTTAAACTACCTGATCAGAGAGAAGGGAACTACAGCTTTACTGGGGAAAAACTAAATCTCACAGAGCCCCAAATCCTCCTGCTTATAGGCAGTTGTGCCAAGATATGACAGCATATGGTCAGAGAGGTCAGTCAACTTTTGCAATTAGGTATCTTGTAAATCAGTGACCAGCCCCTAAAAAGGAATTAAAATCTTTACTTAAATATTTTCCTGCATTCTTGTGATATGCTATATCCTTCCCACTCCTTCTTTTCCTAAGAGTGAAACTATGAGCTGCAATTTAATGAACAGGACAGGATGCAGCTGTGTACATTTCTCACTAAGCTTGGTTCTGTACCTCCATCTAGTGGCACCTGGCATATTACAAAAATCAATTTTATTGATCATTCAGGAGTTAAAAAATTTGTAGTTGGCTGCCCTTAATCGGATGCCAGGTACCCACCACAGCACACCCCTCTGCAACTGGACAGGTGAGAAAAAATACAATGAAAGGCTCATGACTTGAAATAAGACAGGGAGAGATCATTCATCAATTACTATCATGGGCAAAACAGATTCAGCTCATGGATATTGGCTGATTTTGCTCAAAAACGAGCAGAATAATGAGAAGTAAAACAGATCTTAAAAACACCTTCCCCATCCCTCCCCTCGGCCTTATCCTCTGCCATGCAGCAGTGCAGGGAATGTGGGTTACAGTCAGTTCATGGCACGTTTCTGCTGCTGCTCAGGGAGAGGAGTCCTTCCTCTGCTGCAGTGTGGGGTCCCACCCACAGGAGACAGTTCTCCAGGAACTTCTCCATCTTGAGTCCATTCCACGGCAACAGTTCTACATAAAATGCTTCAGTGTGGTCACTCTTCCATGGGGTCAGTCCTGTTCCAGCGTGGGTCCCCCAAAGGGTCACAAGTCCTACCAGGAAACCTGCTCCAGCATGGGCTCCTCTCTCCAGCRGTCYGCAGGTCCCTGCCAGGAGCCTSTTCCAGCACAGGCCTCCCATGGGKTCACAGCCTTCTTGCACACACCAGCCTGCTCCAGTGCGGGTTCTCCATGACCTGCAGGTGGATCTCTGCATCCCTGTGAACCTCCATGGCTGCAGGGGCACAGCTGCCTCTCCATGGGCTGCAACATGGGCTGCAGGGGAATCTCTGCTCCAGCACCTGAAGCACCTCCTGCCCCTCCTTCTCCACTGGCCCTGGCGTTTGCAGGACTGCTTCTCTCACATATTCTCACTTCACTCTTCTCTGACCACCAATACATCTGCAAAGTAACTTATTTTCTCTTCTTAAATATGCTGTCACAGAGGTGTTACTGTAATTTCTAACTGATCCAGTCTTCTCCAGCAGCAGGTCCATCTTTGGAGCTCTGCCAGGGACAGAGGAAGCTTCAAACATTCCAGCAGCTTCCCTGCCACTACCAAAACTTAGTCATGGAAACCCAGTACAAAACCAAATTCATGTAAATAGTCTTTTATTCAGAACACAGCAAAAATCTGTGGTGTCACTCTTAACAGGTATGCAGCAGTGACAGGAGCATCAAGAAAATTTAGGCTTTGATGATATGTACTTGTTGAGCACAGCACCTTACCGTCTACACAAATGCAACTTAGAATCTCTAAAGAGAAGWAAGAGTGACACAACCTATATAAAACAGGTACCAGCCTAGCAAATCAGAAGATAAGGCACAACAACAAAATATGGCTGACCAAGAATCATGCAAGATTTAAAGAATCCATCACCAGTCTAAACTTTTCAACACCAGTGGAGCTGTGTTAGCAGTAAGCCCTGAAAGTACAATGCTGCTGTTACTTTGGAGAGGTTGTTTGTTTGGTATTTTTTWAAAATTCTAAACAGATTATTCAACAGATTTTGTGATCTTAAGATAATCCTTAATAATGTTAATGTTTCAGAGAGATAACTACCTTATGGTGGTGTGAACTGGAAATACGTACACYTAGTTTTGATGATACAGAGCAGCTAAGCACTTCCTGCCACCAGCAAAATGTTGCATTGCCTGCCTACTGCAGTCAGCAGGGGAAGTCCCCTTCTGCTTCACAGGAGTGATTATGAAGTCAGTAAAATAATTTTAGCTGGCACAGAGAATCTTTAGAGCTCCTCCTGCAGACAGCAGTCAGGATTCCCCTCACTCTGCTGGCAGAGTAGTCCACAGCCCTAACTTCCATCAGGAGCTATGCTCAGTTGATCAGCCCTGATGATGCCAAGGGAATCACAGCRTCATACAAAAATGCCCTGGCATGACAGCCTGCCAGTATAAACTGAAAGATAAGTTTTATTTATAGACTGCTACACTGCATCAGCTGAGACCKCCCACAGACTTCCTCTGCCACAATTCCAACATAAGCCCCATCTTTGTATTTCCCTCCTCCAGTGGTTTAACCCCAGCAGGCAGCACAATCACTCTCACTCTTCCCCGGTGATATGGGGAGAAGAACTGAAGGACAGAAGTGGCAGAACTCATGAGCTGAGGTAAGGACAGCTGGAGTGAGGTGGGGAGGGAAAAAACCCAAGAAACTCAAGGGAAAACAAGTGATGCAAAAGCAGTCACTCACCAGTGACTGAGCCCAGCCAGTCCCTGAACAGTGACAACACTGGAACACTCCCCCCAGGTCACAAATCCAAACCAGCACCATAGGCTGCTATGAAGGAAATTAACTCCATTCCAGCCAGATGTAGTACACCTCTCCAAATTTAAATAAAGGAGGAGATACTGCTCTACTGCTCCGTGTATTTCTTTTTTCCTAAATTCTAGGWAGCCTTGGCATCTAGAAGAAGCAGCAGAGTTAATTTTCTTTCTTAAGAGGCTTACTTTCTTTTTTTATCTGAATTTACCAGGCAGGCTGATAATTAAATGTTTCTTTACAGACATTTTTATTAAAAAAAATACTGGACAAACCAGTTAGGATGATAGAGAGGAGGGTACCCTTTGCGATATGTGCTCAGGTAGGTCTGATTCTTCCAAAGGAAATTTTTAAATACAAATGCCTCAAACAATGTGGTATCAGAGCTCKTTTTCAAAACAAAACAAAACAAAACAAGACAAAACAAGAMAAAATTACTTTCCTRACTGTCGTTCCCTGCAAGTGCATTTTCTATGCTATTTTTTCCTGTTTCCAGTCCCCATAACTTTTTAGCATGTATCCTTATATTTGATAACCTCTTTTTGTTTGAGCACAGGAAGCTCAGAGAAAGCAACAGGACTTTTACCCGCAGGAAAGCTTTGAGAAAGAAATCCAGAGGAGCTGTAGCAAAAGGTTTCATTCTGATTATCACAGCTGGCAAGACACCATAAGCASCCAAGTGCTTGTTTTCAGAGGTTTCAGGCAGACGGTCAGAGTTTAAGGGGATTTCGACAGAGCTGACATTTGGCTAAAGTATGACTTTACACAAACTCTTTTTTTTCCCCTGACTCCATATAACTGGAACAATTCCAACTGATGCAGTTCAGACCCAAGGGTTTTTACAGTTTAGTAAGTAGGCTGGCAGAAGACAGGCCACAATCAAAGAAAAGATTTGGGGCTTCCCCCCAGCCCCAGTCTTTACTCTGTTGTGTGGATATTGCAAATGAGACTTAGGACTTGCCATAATTGCCAAGTCCTAATGAAAATTGGAACACATTTTCATGGGCTGTACTAGAAAAGCTGGAAGTTAATGATGTTCAGCCACAAGCCTACATTGCAACAAACATTAGGCTAAAAAAACTTCGAGCCGTAGGCATGGTTTTCTCAAACAGTGCAGAGCAAACTTGATGTGGTCTCTAACATAAGTTTAGCTATCTCCTGTACCAGGATGCAGAAATTATTTAGTAATTCTTCCGGTTTAGGCTGGATAATGGAGTAATTCCCAGTTTAGCTCCACACAGTACTGCATTATTCAATCCTTTTTCCTATTTTTACCAGCAACAAAATGTTGACAGGCCCCATCACAGACACTAAGCAAAGGGAAGCACCGGATGCGGACATCATTTCTTAAAACATAGTGTCAAAAACTAACTTTTAGGTTACTAAAAAGGAAACATATCCTTCTTTCTGTATCTTGCATGATATCCTTCTTACAACTATCTTTCTTATCTGTATCATGCTGTGCTTTTAAACATTTTAAATATTAATCCTTGCCCCCACCCCCAAAACAATCATGATTCTGTATTTCTGGTTTGCAGTATGGTGGCTGTCAATGCTGCTGCTGCTGCATTAAGTTGTATGTGTTGGAGGGAACATTCTAGAACAAACATTAAAATTAATTTTTACCTTGAGAGGACTGCCTGTCACTTACTTCCCCTGAATCAACCTCTTCCACACCATTTATTTGAAGTGCACCTCCCTGGAATAGAATACAAAAGTTGAAAAATCACAAGTCACCACCTTTCTCTGCATTCTAAGAACTGCAACATCCACCTTAGAAATGGAATACCTGTTCTTAACTACAGAGAGACTGTGTGATATGACTTCAATCCCATGGCAAAATAAAGGCCAGTGCATATATTCATCTTCTGTCTAATATTCATATTCATCATCTAGGTCAGTGAATTTGATCCTATTCAGCATTTTCTGGGAAAAAGTGCCTGTCTTTTGAAAACACCAATGAAAAAGAATGGCCAGTGATGTAAAAACCTTGACCTAGTCCCTCATGGGAGGAGTAAGCAAAGTAAAGCAAGGAAGTCTTTTGGAATAACCAGCAACAGGTGTGCTCCACATTGCTTTCTGCTCCTTCTCCCTATGCCTGGGCAGCTTTCCAACTTGAGAAAACTTTTCAGTTCCAGAGATAACTGACTAATTAAATCTTTGGTGAAATTTACATTCATAATCAAATGTATCCTCCGGATGTACATATACCATGCTTGAGTGCAACCTCTCCCTTAGAATGGAAAAAACCAAATCAGACAWTAAACTCCAGTGGCCCATACCTGCTCAGAGCTTTTCAAGCTGCACACAGTTTCGTAGGGGGGAGGTGGGTCCAGAGGGCAGTACACTTCAACCCCTCTGATTCGTGTTACATAAATATAGTGCAGTGAAATCACATCAGAGACAGGTGTGCTGCAATAAATAACACAGATCAAATCTGTTAGTATGGCCTTACAGCTGCAGAAAAACATCACTGTTACCAAACCCCACTGGCTTTCTGTGCCAGCTCAGATTTTGGGACGCAAGTCACAGGTACTGGACTTGCCAAGATCTGCAAGATGTTGTCTCAGAAGATTGCAGGAGTAATTCCCAGTTTAGTTCCTCAGGACGTGCCTCTCTAGTGTGTTTCCCAGAGTTCAAACATCCTTGGGCAGTACAGGGCCTAGGAACCCATTCCAGTTTTACTTCAGAGATTCAGTTTTGTGACAAAAAATTAAAGTACAGGTTGTCRCTCAAAATGTGACAGCCTATCTCTGAGTTTTGTGAACCACTGAGTTCTTAATTATAACCTAAATTCAAGATACTTCTGAGCTGGTGCTTTATGCTCAGATACAGCTGCACAGAAAAAGCCAAATCCAAACTAAAGGCTGTTTTTGTGAAAGGCAACAATATTATGGCTGATCAATTCCAAATTGTTTGTATGAGGCAAAGGCACCTCATGGCTAACCTTACTCCTCAGTTTCCAAAGAGCTCTCTGAAACCTTTACCACAGCAGAAATCCCAA
Organism: Sporophila hypoxantha; assembly: GCA_002167245.1. Classification (NCBI taxonomy): domain Eukaryota; kingdom Metazoa; phylum Chordata; class Aves; order Passeriformes; family Thraupidae; genus Sporophila; species Sporophila hypoxantha. The sequence goes on from NDFG01001453.1 coordinate 3,180,018, forward strand.
AGGCCTTCTACTGCAACATCTTTCTCTGAGGAAGTAGCTCTGAGAAGGAAGAAAATAGAATAGTGCCTGGAGAAACCTTAATTTTGATAAACATACATTTACATTGCCCCAGGAACACTGTAACAATGTGGTGGTCAACAGCAGAGCTGGCAAGAAGACCTTCCCAACAAAATCCTCAGAGAAGTCTGTGACCCAAAGCATCTCAGCTCTTCTCTGCTTTTTATTTTTTAATTTTAGTTGCTGATTTGGTGCTGAGCAGGAACCTCAAGAAACACACAGAAACCTGTATTTTGCTCTCTGAATTTTGGTCAGGTTTCATTCACCATCACTAGTGGATGCTTCTCTCTACAAAGCAAGTCCTTCCTCACAGAATTTAGGGCTTCTCTGGACATTGGCTGGAAGGAACAAAGATGACTGTGAAATTTTTTTTCTTGCGAGCTCAGAGGAAAGGGCAGAATGACAGAAATGCCCATGGAAGGCCACTTGCACAGACAGGAAAAGAATAAAACTTTCAAAAYGAGAAGCTGGAAGCTCTCTTATGAAAGGCTCCTGTGAAGGCAATGGAGGTAATGCACAGAGAAATCTGAGGAAAGGAAAGCAGATATTTTGACAGCTGGCCATTATCTTTTTTAGTCTTAAAAAWGGGGAAAACAAAATATGCTAAAATAGTTTTTAACTACAATCTACTTAATCTGTTCCAAAAGGCTTCAGTATAATTCTGGAGACGGATCCTCCATCAACATTACTTCCTCACATTTTCCTAKTATGTTGATGCTGAATTTACATTCAATGTAAGCCACAAAGTTATATACGTTTTGAATCTTAGTTTTGTTTTTAAACATGCCTGATCTGGYCTACCCAGCTCAGTCATACCTTGAAAATTAACGCCATGCCCAACAATTATGGTAAAACTTATTACAGAATATGCAACTAGAAAATCACTCCCTGGAGTCCCTTAATTGTAAAAGTAATTTCCAGGAGGTACTCAAACAATAATTTAAACTGAACTGAGGTAGATTTCTAGGCCTTGCTRCCCAACATGCATTATCCCTTCCCTTAAATTTACACGTCTTGTGACACTTTCATAGAATCATAGAATATCCTGAGTTGGAAGGGACCCAAAAGGATCAAAGGCCAACTCCTGCAAAACTTCACATTTTATTTTTCACCTGGAAACTCAGCTCTCGCTGTTTGTGTTGTGCCAACCCTGAAAAATAATGTACTTGCTATTTTTTAATGTATGAAACAACAAGAGTAGAGGCAGGAATTGACCAGACACTTGAAGGGCTARGGGTTTTTTTGCTATTAAATACAACAAATGTAAAAGTTTCCCATGAACACATGAGCAAACCAATCGTCTTTGACATCTGGACCCCTGATGTTTCAATTTAAAGAGTGGCAGAGAAGGCCTGTCCATTCCAAACGTGTCTTTGGCACAAATTTTGAAGAGTGTAGTGTTTCCCTTTGCAGAGGATGTATCTGTCTCGGAGCTTGCAGATGGGGCTCACCTCCCTGGATGTGGTTCCTGTCACACCCTCCTTGCACACAAAGGTTTGGGATGCAGGGACCAGGGAGCTGGGCACAGAAAGCCAGAGCACAGGAGCTAAAAGGAGCTCAGGGTACAATCTGGGAGGAAGACGTGTGAGAAGGCTGACTGAGAAATGGCCACATCCCATCTCAGCCACTCCTGCAGGATTCAGCCTGGGCTGAGTCATAATTACTCATCTTCCAAAACAGAAATAAAGCCAGTCTGCTGCTTTAACTTCTGCACTCCTGTATAACTACCCAGAAGACCCTAAAACAAGTAGCCTGACTTCAGAAAGATGTCATCATCAGCATTACTATCAGCCTGTAATTACTATCATTACTTCAGCATTACTATCAACCAGTTTTAACATAGTCACGGGCAAGGTAGCTACTCAATTTTAGACCACAGAAGCCTTAAATACAGGAGTGTTCAGCAGACCCTCCTGTGCCCAAAAAAAAAATATTTATATATATATATATATATATATATATATATATATATATAGTGCTGCTGGGAAAGAGATAACCATCCAGAATGACAAGCTAGACAAAGAACAACTGGTCCATTTTAAAGCAGGAGAACTCTGAAAAGCATAAATAATTATTCTTACAAAGAGATCATTATACATTCCACTCTGTTGTCATAAGCTGCTTGAACCAAGACTTAAATAGAGGATTTCAGTAGTATTTTGAATTCAAATCCAGCCTCTGGTGTTTCAGAGGACSTGTTCATTCTAAATCCTACTGTTGTGCCGTGTTATAATTTTCTAGGCAATCCCAAAATCTGTAATAACTTCTGCCAGGAACATATGGTCTTGAAAGTCATGCATGCTATTTCTGATGAAACAGTGAAATAAGCTAAACACTACTGCTCACTGCAAAAAGGAAGAATTTTGAACAAGAGTCATACAGTCTGCTTGAGCACCATAATACTTTATGAATAAATATTTTATGTTCAGAATAAAATAATGCAGCCCTGAAGGCACTTAAAATACTAGTTCATGTTCTGACTCAGGTGTTTATTATTTATCAGTAAAACAGTCTCACAACCATGAGTTCAGCAGCTTTCCATTAGAAGGCACAAAATGGCTAACAATCTCTTGATACAAGGTCTTTTAAGACTAAACTATCSAATTAATGACACCTAGATTATTTTCCCTTTTAACCCAATGACTGATCCCAAAGACTGATCCTGAAAGTCCACAATGTGGACTTTTCTGCCCAATTACAAAACATCACAGTAACAAACCCATGAAGAAGAAGGAAGAAGAAGGTAAAGAATAACAACCTGCCTCCATCCTAAAACCTCTATCTTGCTTCATATTTATTTCTATATTCTAAAATCCCAAACTCTTAAGTTTTCCACCCTGTGGTATTACACACTCTAACCAACTACACACCCGTTATCTCAGCACTATCAATGAATTTTGGAAGCCTTCTTCACAGCCTCAGGTCAAATGCAGTGTTCTCTTGTGGGTCTGTGCCTATAAGCACAGAAAGTTTAAAAYTCTCAGCATCCAGGATTCCAACAGCCCCACCTGAGTCATAAACTAGTAAAGCCAACCTGCAAGTTACTTTTAAGAGCAAATAACCTGCAAGGTAAGGGATTACTTTTCCAAGCAGCGCAGTCAAAACACACCCTTCAGTCAGCCCTAAGAACTCAAGAGGGAGAAGGAAAATTACTCAGGTCATAGGGGGAACACCATTCAGGGTCTCTGGCTTGCCAAATGGTTGTGTTTGGCTTCCCACTGCTGTCCTCACCCGCTCTTGACAGCATCATGTAAGTCTTCAGCTGGGTCAAGCAGTAGTATTTCTCTCGCCCAAAAATAGTTCCTAGAGAATCTAAACTCAAAACCACAAAATTTACCCCCTTACCCACACTGTATTTATGCTTTCCCCAAACTAATAGGTTTTTCCTTCTTTTTTTTAATCCCCCTAAAATCACAAACCTTTCTCACCAGAGAAAACAATCTTAAAAAAAAAGATTAGGCAGTGTTTCAAAAGACACTAAAAGAAAGGGAGTGTACAGTTTTACCTGCGACTTTGTGCAGTACAAGAATTAAAAGTTGCAAAATAGGAGGGAGGTGGGACAGGCGGGACAAAGTCATCAGGATCCAAAGTGTGATCTTCACCTTCAATCTCACATTCATCCTATTCAAACAAAACTTGTGTTAAAACCCTTCTGAGCTATAAATATTGCTGAACAGTGTAATCTGTTAGTGCTGTTTGTACCACTCGCTATGGCAGGCAATGCCTGGTGCTCACTTACTGTGCAGGATCTTCTTGATGCAAGTGTCAGTAAGTAATGCAGGGCAGCCGCTGTGAAGCAAACTGTGGCAGTAAGAGCATTCAGGGCACTAACAGCTAAGAGAATCTTCTGAAGAACATGAAGAATATCGAAATTAAAAAATTAAACCATGGTATTTGTAAATGTAAAAAAAATAATAATAAATAATAATACAACTAAATAATACGAAATAAATAATAATACAACTAAAACAAATAGAGAAAACAAAGGGATGATCATGGCAATTACTTCTAAAAAATATATGGGATGAAGTCTTCAGCACAATCTTCAAGACTGGAGTAATTTGCAAAAACTTGTTTTACACTATTTACTGTCCTGACAGAGAGATCCAGAAGGGTTTAATACAGCTCAGACATGAATTATCCATCTACTCATCCAAGAATTACAACCTTCCTCATAACTTCTCTGTGGGAAATACAGATTCAAGATGATCACCATTAAAGGCATGTCAAAGCCTTTTGATATTTGAAGATGGTGTTGGTTGGGAGTTTTATTTTAGCAGTTTGTAAGCCACAAAAGGCTGAGAAGTGCAAAAGACTAACAAAGGCATCAAATCATTAGCTAAAATTTAGATCTCATTTATCCCTGTAATCTTGTCTGGATTCAACAACAGTTTTGGTGGAACTAAACACAAAAAACAGGCAAGAACTGCTTACTGGCTCAGCAATGCACTGGTCAAAACCCAGACATGAAACCCTCCCCTCCTGTCATGTTACAGYACCATGAAGAGCTTCTGACTGACCAGAAAAATAACAGTTTTTCCCAGTAAACACTTTAGCTCTGCACTGCTGCATGAGAATGGACATTATAGAAAGCAGTATACTGCACCCATTGGTGGGTGTGCAGGGTACCTTGAGAACAAGGTGAGCAGCACTGCAAGACTTCACGTGGTATAGCTTCAGTACAGCCTTTGCTTCTGTGCAGGTAGTAGGATGAAGTTCTTCACAGCAAAAACAAGTCTCATTTTCATCCATATCCATCTTTAAAAAACAAAACTCTACTTTTTAATTGTTTTATGCAGCATTTTTACCTGCATAATATAGAACCTATTGTCTTAAACTAAGCCTATGACCACAAAGCAGACTGGAAATACAGGATCATATAATTGAACAGTTTGGTATGCCAATGATTCCTGCATTATAAAGCTGTACTATACACTTATTTGAGAGAAAGCATTATGGGTAATGCATTAAAACACTTAAATACAACTCATTGTAATCAAAGCTGCACTGATCGCTAAGCTATTTTACTACTTATGCTTTTTCCAATGCATAACTGCCTAGAAATTATTTCTCTGAMTGTTGTGCAAACCACTCTATATGTACACATTTTCTATGGTTCAAGAATATATCTTGTATTTCTATGGATGGAATGAAACCCTCAACTCTAATTTCAATGCAGTCAAATCATTGTACACCATATCTGTACACCACAGGTTTTTGTAACTTTCACTTTCAAATTAATCTTATAATCTTAGTTTTCAAACTAGAAATTCAATGCTTCCATATCTAGAAATAATTGAGGTTTTAGCTTTCAAACTCTGGAGTCGCAATGTTGACACTCTTCCASCTATAAAAGCCACTCTACAAAATAACTGATGATTTCAGGAATGTCTTTTTGCTGTACCCTATATTTCCAACTACAGACAACTCAGAAATTCCTGCAATATTTGACCACCTCATCTGGAATATCACCATTAATTCTCATTATGGCTTTGGTACAGTGATACTGGATTAATCTAGATTCCCATGGGTTTATAATCTTGGACTCTCACTGCAATACATCTACTGGTATGTCAAGGAACCAACAACAGCTTTCCTGAAAGAATAAATGAATGAAAATATATATTCAAAGATCTGTTCCATTAGCCCACAAAGTCCTTCAAGCTTTTACACACAATCATCTTTATGAACAAGTGACTCAGTATTGTATCCTTAAATTTCAATTATTCCACAGTTTCCAGTTYATCAATAGTGATTCTTCTATTTCTCATGACAACCACTTGAGAAAGACCCTTTTGCATTCTGTCTTGCCTTGTACAGACTGCATCTTCCTCAAGCGGAAGTGTTCTGAAAAGCTACTATGATTTAATCTACCTTATTTTTTTTCTCACAGCCTCTGCTGTAAGGTATCACAGAAAGGTCCTTCCCAGGTGAGGCAAAACAGGAAGAATAATCCCACCCACACATTATAATGAACTGAACATTTTGTTAGTAGCTCACCCTTACCCACACACAGGCTTTTTTCAACGGTTTATATTTTTTACATTACTACAAAAATCTCTTGTGCTAGTTCTTTAATTACTTGCAACTCTACATCAGGACATTTTGTGATCTCAGCACAGCAAGCTAATATGCCATAATGAGAAGAAATCCATGTAAATCAGTATGTGTGCTTACCAAATCACATCTGGGTACCCCAGACACAAACCGAATGCCTTGACATCCYAGTATTAATCCAGTCACGTTCAGCATAAAACTGATCATAGACAGCAGAACAAACAGGTTAACCTGGAACACCAAAACAAAGTTAACTGCAGTGGGCACAGAAACCCAACTCAAGGAACCTACTACAGAGTAAATCCCATTCACAAGCTGAAGCTGGGAATGACTCTCTGCTTTTTCAAAACTGCCCATGACTTCAGTGCCCCGAGGCACCTTAACCTATTCCCAAAATTCTTTGTCTTCTCTCTCCTTATTCTGGACTAGTTATGCAACTATTGAAAATGTCAGTAATAATAGTACAAGAAATTAAAGGTTTTGTTGCAGTGCAAAGCATGATCTGCAAGTTGCCCAACTTCCAATGTGTGTCACGCTCTCCCACCAAGTTTAACTCTCAACACATTCAGAACAGTAAAGAAACCTGAAGAGGAAGAAACATCTTAAGACAACATTCACTCTGCACACTTCCAGAATTATTCTGCAGCACAAATACATGAAAAATGTTTGTTCCAGTGCAAAAAAGATGGAAACACTTTAGAGACTTGAGATGCATGATTTTATTTCCTCCTGGCTACTAAAACCAGAATATTAGGAAATCAGATAATACTTTCAGATTTATAAAACACCAGAAATCGAGCAATGGCAAGAGCAATAAATACATGAAAAAAGGACAAGCAGAAGCAGTGGACAAAATGATGTGTTGCTTTCACCTTACAATCTACGCTYACATGACTTTGGATAAGGATTTTGGACATACAAAAGAACCATCCCTGTCCCCATTCATACAGGCAAAAATATCCTGTACTTCAAGAAAAAGTACTGGGTAAGGCTACTACTTTAGAGACAAATAAAGGTAAGATTATTCTTTCAGCATTCAATCCCACAAAGCAAGTATCAGATTCTTAACATCCTAAAGCATCCTTCTTAATAACAATCTGCTCACTCAAGTTTCTTCGTAGCAAAATGGTCCAAGTAGGACATCACAAAATACAGAGGAAGAGAAGGACACTATGAGGGACATGAGTTCAGTCCTGCTACAGACTTACAGAAGATCCAGTAACAAGGACTTCCTAAACGTGCAAAAAACACCATGGCCTTCCAAATAAATTTATCTGATGTACCATGGTTAGCTACCTAGAATCTGAAGCAGAAAGAGGTAACAGCTGTTGCACAAATTATGTTCCCATTTTCTGAGGCTCAGGGAAATAATCCTCAATGAATGGACATGAGCCAAAGAGCATTACTACGCAAGCAAGTTAAATTCTTCAATTACAACATTACTAGTCATTACTAGTTTGATGATAACATTATCCCTGTAAGGTACATTTTAATCCCAAAACCCCTAATAGTTGATGTAGCTATTAGTGAATCTCTGTAGAGAACTGGGACTACTTTGTGTTAGACACACTAAAAACAAAATAATTTATAAACTATTAAGAGGAAGAGTATTTTGTCCTAGCTTTGTACTAATCACAAAACCACAGATAAGAGGGGTTTCGTTCTAGAAAGCACTCTGTCATTTTTTTTTCCCCATGCAAACACAGAATCTAATGATTTTTTAAAAATTGCATCATGCTCAGCATGTAAATGAATGAAACACATTCCTTATGCTTTTACCTAAATTATCTTAGTTACTCTTCTAACAAAAAACTACTTTGAGAAAAAAAATTGGCACAGGTATTTCATATTTTTCATATTCAACTTTTCAACTGGGTTCAACACAGGGCATTGATAATTAGGAATTAGCCAATATTGTAAGTGAAACAGAAGCTGTTTCAACATAAAATATATTTATAGCACAACTCTCATTAAATTCTATTAAGAAAAACAAGAGGTGTGTTTGTCCTTTTTCAGCTGATGACAAATGGAGAAGTTATGTGGCCAAAGTAAAGAAGGATTAAAAAAAAAAAAAAAACAAGCTAGCAAACTCACATTTAAGTTGTCTCCTGTGGTACAGAAGCTGCAATAGAAACAATTCCATCTATAGTTATATAAAAAGTTACAGTTAAAATCAAGACTTCCAATTCAAAATTTTGAAAAACAAACAAAATCATTAATATATTACTAAAGGAATGCCAGAAATCAAAGAACAAAGAGGAAGAGAAAGAACATTATCATAAATATGAGAAACAAGGTTGATACATTCTGCATTTATGTTCTAATAAATTCTACCATATGCAAATATAATCTTGATCTTTTTTTTTTAAGATATAGTGTATTTTTGACTGAATAAACCAATATTCAGAAAATCCTGCCAAATGAGTAGAAGATAAGAATAATTCCTCTAGATTCAATCTAAAATACTACCATGATCTGAACCATAACCACAAAATTCTCTACCACACATCTTGACAGTTGACAAGACATTGTACTTGACTGTCAAGAGAAAAAATCTTTTTTCTTTCTGCTCCAATCACTGGTCAGCATTTTTACACAATAACCAAGATTGGAAAGGACCTCTTGAGACCATTTAAATCTAATCTGCTGTTCAAGCAGGTGTCACAACAAGGGACCTGGAAGCGTAAGATCCCTTCCAACCCAGAACATGTTACGATTCTGTGACCTACTGTCGCAGACATCTTTTCATTAAAAATCCTTCCTTAGGATTTTTTCCTCCTGAGAAGCTGTGAGGCCTCAGGGACAAAATGTAAATAATGGTTATCTGCTGCTGTGGAAGGCAACAGGTGGGTCTGTGATTGGTCTCATGTGGATGTTTGGAACTAATGGCCAATCACAGCCCAGGTGGCTCAGACTCTCTGTCCAAGCCACAGACCTTTGTTATTCATTCTTTTCTATTCTTAGCTTAGCTAGCCTTCTGAGAACCTTTTCTTCTATTCTTTTAGTATAGTTTTAATGTAATATATATAATCAAATAATAAATCAAGCCTTCTGAAATATAGAGTCAAATCCTTGTCTCTTCCCTCATCTAAGAACCCCTGTGAACACCGTCACAACCTACAGCAAGCTGTTGAATATAATGCCCAGTTAGTTCTGACTATCTCTACACGTAACCTACACCAGTTTTTAACCATCAGAACAGTAAAAAAGTTGTCTTCCATGTTCAGATGGAGTTTCCTATTTTCTCAGTTCTGCTCACAACCTCTTGTCCTGGCAGTGAGCACTACTGAGAAAGGTTCAGCTCACTATTCTTTGTTCCTTCCCATCAGCTATTAATGGAGATGCAGGAGATTTCCACTGAGCCTCCTCTTCTCCAGGCTGAACAGCCACAACTTTCATACCTCTCCAGGTGTTTGAAGGATCACATCCCTTGACCTGTTGGCAAGTCCCTACCTAATCCAGCCCAGGACACCAGTAGTCTTCCCTGCCACAAGAGCACTTTGCTGTCTCATGGAGAGCTTGTTGTCCACCAGGATCCCCAGGTTTTTCTTTGTAGAGCTGCTTTCCACCATGCTGCTCCCTCCTGTGTGATAGGGTAATTTCMCTGCGCAGACAGGACTTTGTATTCCACGTTGCTGAACTTCAAGAGATTCCTTTCAATGCAATCTTCAGCCTGCCTAGGTCATTCCAAATGGCAATATTTAGTGTATCAGCCATTCCTCCCAGTCTGGCATCACCTGTGCTGACAGTGCACTCAGATCCACTGTGCAGAGCACTCACTTCAGTGGTACTGGCCCCTCATTTTCTACCCCTCAGGCTCACCCCTGGTCCTTGGCTGGCTCAGCTTTCACCACTGATCACAACCTTCTGTGCCCACTTATTCAGTCACTCACTGTCCCATCTAACATGTACTCTGTCAGCTTATTTAGTTACTTATATTCTCCTGCAGACGCAAATTTAAACGTCTACTCACCTACAAGTAAAAACAGGGGTTACACTTTATCCCAGCAACAGAAGATCCTACGCAGAGGAGAGAAGTTCTTCTCAATTTAGAAAAAAACAGAGAAAGGCAAACATGGTATTTCAAAAACTAAAATAGATGTAACTGGTGTTGACTGCAGTTATAAAAACAGAAACAACTCAAACCATGGCCTTAGTTTGGCTCACAGCTTCATCTTCAGAGCATTAGATACACATGGACTGTGAACAGCTGCAGAAAGCCACGAGGAACCTTCATATGAATTAAACTACATGAAAGTGAAGTGTATTCTATTCATATTTGCTAAGGTCTTGCATGTATGATTTTTTTTTCAGGTAAAAAAGTCCATCATCATGCCTTTTGAGGACTCCAAGGAAGAATAAATTTGCACAGAAAAGCTCTGACACTATCTTTCATTCTGCATGGGAAGTTCCTTTTTGTCCTGCTGCCGCTGCTGCCCCTGAAGCAAGTATGTAATACCAGAGAGGAACTGCTTTCACTTGAACATGCATGTGCAAGACTGATGCCCGAGCAGGCACTTAAATGAAAGAAAAAACAGTTGCTTCAACAACTCCTATATCAGTTTACAGCCTATGTATATTCTTTATAAACATCCTGTAGAAAAGAGTACATCCGTTTATTAATTGCCCACATGCACAGCAGCAATAGGAATAATTAAAACTCATAAGACCTTATTAGATTTCTGTCAGTTGTGAGAGCTATTCATTGTACTGTATGAAAACCCACAATACAACTGTGAACAAAGGAAAGCCCCACATGAAAAGACAATTTAATTCATTTAATAAAAAAAGACACATATTTTAAATGCAGCACTAAAATGCCCCATGTATGAGAGAAAAGCTTTTGCAGCATATAAATGGCTRTAAGTTTCTAATAGCTTTTCATAATCTGACGCCTAAAAGAGTATTTCTATTTGCTTATAGTGACTTTAAAACCTGTGCATAATTACTACTTATTGACTTAATGCTGAAGTCTAGAGTGTRAGCAAAGAGGTTAATACAGAACTATTTTACTTCTAAAATACAGGGAAAAAAGATACTACTACAGTAGTTCTCACAAGTCAAATGACTGCTTGTCATAAAGCACATGCCTAGGGAGAGACTGGTTTTCAGGGTCAGGGACATGATAGGGAGCTTCTGTTCACAGTTCACTGTTACTAGCAGAGCTAAAATTTAAGAACACTGCCCGAATGAAGTATCTTGATCTATACATTAAATTTTAGTTAAATTAATGAAAATCTGTCAAGGTGCAGATATCATAGCAGTAGTCAGCCCTAAGAAATCTTTATTTAAAGTTTTCTGGAACATATTTTTCTTTGGATAAAAAATTTCAATTAAATACAAAGTTTACCACAAAAAACTCTTCAAAAATTTCCAGGTTATAAATAAAGCCTGAATTCCATAAACTTTGCTGTTTTCAAAGTAAGATCTGTAAATATTTCTCATTAACCAACTATAATAACACATTTAAATTAAAAGTGCTTCAAATAAAAATTTCAAATCCTTATGTGACCACACTGTAAAACATCTGAAGAATCCAGACTGAATGACTCATGCTGGATGTGCAACTCTGATTTTTCTGTCAAACCCCTCAAAGCTTTACGTGAAAACAACGGCATGTACGAACACAAAAGCTGCTGTGCTAGCAAACAATATTAAGCATGCAGTACTTGATGTAGCTGAAAGCCAGTCACAACCAACCAGCCTGCATGTGTTCTGTTGACTTCTTGATCCCATGCATTTTGCAGGTACCAGTCTGCTCCCCAGTACTTGCAGCTGCAGCAGTTAAACKGCACAGCACAACAGACTAGTGTCTTGTTGGGTGCTGGCACTCCTTTCCCTTTCATTCAATCACAGCTACGTCTCCTCTTTACCAGCAGAACTCAAGCACCAAACAGACACCAGAGAGATGCTTAACTTGAAGTCTTTGTTTCAGTTGGAGAAAAAAACCCCAAAACCAGAAACAAACACAGTGAGTCGCCTAAAAAGCACCCTCCAGGGCTGTAACTAATTTGTGTGTGACTGAAAGGAAAGGATGCTTCACTAGCTAAGGGCTTCTGCATTCAGCAAAGCATGAACGGCTCCTGGTGACTCCTGGGAATGCAACATAAACTCCAATCAGTCCAATCTGGCATACAAGTAAGGACAGACACTATAGCAGCTAGCATGACCTGTCAGAGACATGAACTGCCCTCAAAACATACACAATCAAACTAACAAGGGAGAACTGATGTACTCTCTGAAAGAATTTAAGCTCCTTCAGGTAAAACTAAGATTTGAAGCTGTGTGAAAGGAAGGAGCTTAGGAGCAGAGAGAAAGAAAACAGATTCTATGTATGGAGGAAGGTAACACTGAGGAAGATTGAGCCCAGAACAGTTCAGAGTCAATACCCATGTAACTTGGAGGGGTAGGTGGTGAGTTTCCCTTTCCACATTAATGTATTTGGACAGTCCTAAAGAAGAAGAAACATAGGATCGTTAACATTTCCAAGACCACTGAGTCCAGTGTTAACTCAGCATTACCTCAAAGAAAAATCAGCTTCAAAGCACAAGCATTASAAGCTGACTTCCAAAACTGATTGACATTTGATATCGATATCCAGAATGGAAATTCCTCAAACACCTAAAATCAAGGAAGGACTGAAACCAGACTTCTCAGCAGCTGTACTGCTCAAGGTTAGGCCTTCCTTGCAAAAATGTCCTTGAAAATAAATTACTTWATTTTGCCTTGCAGTACCCTCTCTCAGAGATACATTATTTATCTAGTATCATCCCACACTGTTAATACAGCTGTAAAACAGTGTGGGTGGCAAAACACAAATATAGCTCTCCATTTTATTTGCTAAAAGGTCTTATCACAGCCATCCCTCTTCACAGCTGYTTTTTCACAGATGGTGCTACTAAAGGTCCACTACATCTGTAACCAATGTGTTTCCCTTCCTTTCTCCCTGCCAAGCTAAAAAACGAGTGGCTGAAACACCACAGCCCATCCCCAGCTCATTTCTCACAGCACTGCAGCCCTGTGCTTTCTTCAAGCATCAGCAGCACCAGAATCTTGCCATCACAGAAGAAAAAAACCTACAGTCTGGTCCTTTTCTCCATTACCAAGGCCTTGGATTGAAGTGGAAGCCTTGACAGCCTGACCCTTCACAAAAACCCAAACACAGACAGTGAGAAACCATCACTGGGAGTGCTAAGGCTTTACATAAGGAGTTGTAARAGGACAGTCACAACTGACAAATGGGTATGTTTTAGTTCTGAATAAGTTTTCTAGTTTTGCTTATGAATACCATAATTCTAAGTCATGACTGTGTAATGATCTCATTGCTGAGACATTTAGGAAGCTTGCTTTTGTAATTTGTTTAATAGTGCATCTCCATAACTCCCTAGAGAAAACATTCAAGTTAGTAGAGGGTAGACATTATAGATATTTAGCCCAGCATAAATATGCCCACAGCAACTAACAATCTGTCCTTGAAAGACTGTAGCTAGTTTAAGGCATTATTTCCTTACCCTCAAGAAGAGTTTAATGTTTATTTATTTTTATTTTTCCACATAGAACAGAATATTTCAGTTGGAAGGGACCTACAACAATCATCTAGTTCAACTGCCTGACCACTTCAGGGCTCACCAAAAATCAAAGCACAGTATTAAGTGCATTGTCCAAAATGCCTCTTGAACACCTACAACTCAGGGCATCAAACACATTTCTAGGAGCCTGTTCCAGGCTTTCACTGCTCTTTTAGCAGAAATGCTTCCCAGTGTCAAGGCTGATCTAATCTGGCTATCAAAAATCAAACCTCTAGAATACACATACAAATGAGAAAAAAACCCCAAACAGTTACATAGAATCACATAATCACAGAATAATTGTGGCTGTAAGAGAGCTGTAAGACTCCTGTGTTATCTCCTGCTCAAAATAGGGTCAGCTATGAAATCATGGCAGGCTGCTCAGAGCTTTTATCAATTTCATGTCAAAAACTTTCCTGCTGCATAATATCCCAGGGCAATCTCCTTCAGCATGTGACCATCCTAAAGACCATCTGAAATAAAAGACGGGATCAAGAATAATTTGTGTTTTCTATTTAAGTAAAACTAGGAAAGGAAAATAAGGTTTATACAAAGGAGAATGTTAAAGAGTGAAAGAGCAACAACATGCTATAGAAACAGCACAGAACACAGGCAGTATTAACACAGCAGGACTGCGCAAGCCTTAGGCAGTTTGAGACTGACAGCATGTACATTTATCTTGATGAAAATACGGTCCTTCCAGATTGGGAGTCTCTAACAGTGGGCTCCTCTCTATATCTACAAAACTCCTAAAAAATTTGCCCATGTTAACCMATGCACACTGAGAAATAACAATGGATGTTAGGGGCGCTGGTTGACAGCTAGCTGAACATGAGCCAGCAGTGTGTGTGCCCAGTGGCCAAGAAGGCCGGTGGCACCCTGGCCTGTGYCTAGAACAGCGWGGCCRGCAGGACRAGGGCAGGGATCGAGCCCCAGGACYGGGCACTGGGGAGGCCTCACCTCAAGTCTGTGCTCTGTTCTGGGCCCCTCACTTTAAAAGGGACAMTGAGGGACRCTGAGGGCCTGTCCAGCGAAGGGCAAGGAGGCTCCTGAAAGGACTGCAGAACATCTCTCATGAGGGACAGCTGAGGGAGCTGGGGTTGTTTAGTCTCAAGAAGAGGAGGCTCAGGGGGACCTCATTGCTTTTTGCAGCTCCCTGTAAGGGGCTGAGGTGAGTWGGGGCCTGAATCTGCTACAGTGCCTGCAGTAAGAGCACAAGAGGAAATGGCCTCAGGCTGAGACAAGGGAGAGTCAGATTAGATAATAGAAAAAGCTTTTTTGCTGTTAGGGTGGTCATGCTTTGGAATAGGATGCACCGGGGAGGTGGTGGAGTCACCATCCCTGAAGGTGTTCAAGAGGYATCTTGATCTGGCATTGGGTGATGTAGTTTAGGGATTTGGGGCAGTGCTGGGCTAACAGTTGGACTTGATCATCTCAAATCTCTCTTCTAACCTTGGTGAATCTATGATTCTATGATTCTATCCACAGCTCACACATCTAATCCTTGGTATTCCTCACTGATACCCATGTGGACCCCAAAAGAGTGCTGCAGAAAAATTAAACAACTGCCTTGGCCCGAAAAAAGTCTTCAGAAGTGACAGTAARGTAAAAAATTCTGAGCAAATACACAAAAGCAAACAAAACAAAATCAACCAACCAAATGAAAAAACTCCCTAAACTCACACACAAACAAAAGCAACTCCACAGCTCCTTTTCAAATCCCAACTCTGAGGCATTAAGAGCTACACAGCTTCAGATTTCACTTACATGTGGAAAMAGCTTACACACCCTGCACATCAATCTACTCTCACAGCAATGCAACGTCAACTGTATATGAAACTAGCACTGGATCCTGCTGTAAGGTGTTAAATTAGCTCTCAAAACCATTGTCAAAAACTAAAACACTACAAGCTAGGATTTAAAGCCATCTCCTTCATTTCAGTTTAAGCTGCACTACCTTGGAGAACTAAAATTACTTATTCTAAGGCAGCATTTTCTCATACATAAAAAACCATAAAATGTGTGCTTTAAATAACATTAACAATTCTTCCAGACGTGGTCCACTCTTGCCCTTACAGGGGACTTCATCCATGCAGGAATGAATATGGCCTTGCATGGTCTTTGACTTCTCTTTAAATAATTATGATTCTGCAATTTGAAAAGAAAGACTCAACACTATTTTATTTGAAAGAAGAAAGGGGTGATTATTTTTTTACCAAGAACTACTAAATTAGGCTCTTTTTTTTTTTATGATTTCCTTACAAAGTCTAATCYGTACTTACCAAAAGCCGCATTGGCCTCTTCCATGTTGTTAATCCTAAGATTCCACATAAGATTGCCTAAAACATAAAAAAACATGGTGTCACCAAGAATCAAAGAACTGTTTACAAAATGCTATTTACACTGTTTTTATTACTGTACTTTGGAACACTGTAGCAATGCTGGGAAGATACAAAGATGCACTTTAAAGCAGAGARTACCTACGCTGATGAAGTTCTTTGCTCCTAAGAGCATCCTGCGAAATAACAACCAAATTAAATATGCTAGTTTCTCACTTTTGCTTCCCAGAAAACATGCATGGGGACAAGTAGTATATATCAGCAATTCCAACCTCCACATTTGCCTTAAATAACTGCTTTCAGCCAACTAAGTATTTGTTCTCTGCAACATGGCTAGGCAAATCTAAAAATTGTCCTTTTCCTCCCCTCTCTCCACCACCATTTCAGCACTTCATTAAGTGCCTACTTCCCTCTTCCCTTTTGCTGACTTCTGATCATTCTGGTGAGMTAAAAACCAGAGCATTAACCCTACCAAAATCAATAAAGAGCACTAGCACTACCWCCCTGAAAAGTTTTGCTATTTAATCAGATGAATGCCAATATCAGCGTGAGGGAAGAAGTTAAAAGAAAAGCACATTCTTCTGCAACAGCAATTTTTAGACCAAACTTGCTAAATCACAGAACTGAACCTTATGATTYTTTTTTTACAAGACCAAACAATTAAGAAATTATAAAGAATTGCTGTAGAACTGAAACAAACAGCATACMTGAATACTCTCTCACAGAAGAATAGGAACCCTATAAAGAAAGGCAAATAAGTTTCTCAGCATGTCCAATAAGTCAGCAGCTATACTTTTAACCTGATGGACATTGTGACTAAGCCAGCCAAGCTCCTGCCCCAAAAAGAAACAGGAAGACTGGAACAACCAGGAAGTCATCCACTAGTATTTTTAATAAATCCCTTCTGTAACTTCATTCACTTGACATGMTCAATCTAATCTAGCGTAACACGCATATACGACTTGGCCAAAACACCTACTGATATCATCACTGGTGTTGCAAAACCACATACATAACTGCAGTTTCATAACAAAGTATTTTTTGAATTCTCTGACTGCAAAATGGACACATGATTTTATAACAAAGCACATCAATACTGATGTATTTTTTCCCTTAATGACAGCAAATTTATTTCATTACATCTGTTAAAGATAAGAAAAAAAAGTCCTTCTCAAAATTTTCCTGACATGCCCCTCACAAGTCAGCATGTAGCATCCAYAATGAAAAGAAAACCAAACCAAAAAGCACCCAACCAGACACAGCAGGCAGCTTTTAATGGCATCTGCTTTTCCAGGTTGCTTCTGGACTAAAATTTGCACACATATTTTTACACCCAAACAGTATTTTGGTAACTTTTCTGAGTGTACTATTGTTTCAGAAATATAATTTTAAAAACCCCAAACAAAATCAACACCCTTCTTGATTATTAAAAATACTGAATACCTCTATCTTACACATGCAATTTTAAAGCATTTTAAAAGCATACATTCTGTGTGCAGAATTCAAAGAATGTCCATTGGTTACATAAACTTTTGACCTAGAGTTAGAATAATAAAAAAAAAAAACCAAAAATCCCAAACAAACAAAACCAAACAAAACCAAAAACAAAAAACAACAACAACAAAAAAACCCACCAAAAAACAAACAAACAAACAAAAAAAACCCCAAAACCTAAAAGGATGAAAGATCACAAGAGAGATACCAAACAAAGTCATTTGGATGGTCTGGATTTCCCTCACCCCCGAAGGACTGTGTACATTCAGGGATGAACACTGCATTATACAGATGAACAGGAACTACTTAATCCCCAAAAAACTGCACTGAGTGCATTTTTACAGGTGGTGAGCAACATGGCAATTTAATGGAAATTATTAAAGCAAGAGAAAAGCTGTAACTGTTCACACAGGCAGCAGGAGCTGAGTGTCCCAACCCAGTACATGACTTTCTGACTGCTGGAGGGCCCAAACTGGCACTAATCAATCTGACTCTGCTACACTTAGTAATTTCTGCTTACTGCTGCCTAGCTTCTGCAATATAAACTCTTGCAGACATTCCATATTTATAAACCTGTGTTTAAGGCAGGGCCCAACAGGAGATGGAATAGCTTCTTTCAGAAGTCTTTCCAAAACTGTGCTAAGTCCATCCATTTTTTCCYCAGGAACATTGCTGATTTATCTCTACCTTATGCCTACGATCAAAGGCACAAAGCACAAACATTCAACATCTACACAAACACACACAATAATTTTTGAAAATCCTGTGTCTGATAGTGCAAAATAACCGAGTACTTTTTTTTTCCTTCAAAAATGCACGTCAGGAAATAAGACCCCTATTTACTTGTCTCGACGTTTGTAACTCCGTCGGGGTCCTGCAAACAYCCGACAAAGCTGTCAGCAAAAAGCCGTTGCCTCGTTACCCGGAGGCTGTTTCGAAGCGGTCGCGGAGGAGCTGGATCACGCATCCCTCGGGACAGCCAGCCCCGCAGGTGCCGAGCACGCACGGCCGGACCCCAGCATGGCGTGTCCGGCCCGCGGCCGTCACTTACCGAGGAGCCGGCCCAGAGGGGACACGCGTTCTTCACCTGCGGGGCGCTGCTCAGCGACAGCGCCCCGAAGCACAGAGCCACCAGGGCGCAGCCCAGGCCGGTCTGCAGCAGCCCCAGCCCGAGCAGCGCGCGGAACAGCAGCAGGGGGCACGGGCGGTGGCACCGCGGCGCGCCCGTCTGGGGCAGCGGGACGAGTCCCGGGAGAGGGCAGCAGGACCCCGGCAGCACCATCGGCGGCGACACGGCGGGTGCTGGCGGCGGCTCTCGGCGGGCGACCGCTACGGACGGCGGACCGGGCCGGGCGGGACCGCCCCACCGGCGCCCCCGTGCCAGCCCCCTCGGGCGCCGACTTCCTGCGGCGCTGCCGCCGCCTCGCCTCTCGTGCGGGCTGCGCTCCGCTGCCCTGCGGGAAACACCGGCCCTGGTAGCGCCCTCAGCGCCAGGCGGGGCCGGGGCCACCCTAGCAGCCAGTGCCGAGCCYGGCTCAAGGTGCTTCGCCGCAGCTCGGCCTCCGTCCCTGACTCTCCCGGACCCTGAGCCATCCTTCCCGTCCCGGGTCTCCCCGCTGATGCTGCTGCAGCCGTTTTGCAAGAGCTTTGTTAGGGTTTACCCTTCCTCTTGTTCCTGTGCTGCCTCCCTTGCCCTTCTCCTTTGCCCTTTTATCACTGGTCACTGTTGTTACCGAGCACTCTGCGTAAAGTTTTAAAATAACTCTTTACTGGGAGGAGGGTGCGGGACGCCATTGGATTGCATTTCGCGTCGTTGGCGCCCAGCCCGACAAGAGGACGAGGTTTGGCAGACAGCACGGCGTGTGTAGTATTTGCATGAGTGTGCCTGGGTGCTTGCTGATGCCATGTTGTCTGAGACAGGGGCAGAGGAATCTTTACCCAGCAGTTTTCATATCTTTCCTCTCTCCCCACTCCCTACCCACTCTCCCCCAGTACTCTTCCTCATTTTCCCTGGAAAATCTTGCCGTTACTGTGGTCTGTCCTTCTCCACTTGATGCACTCCAAGGAAGGAGGCTCTGGAATTTATTTCAACCGTTGTGTTCTACTCTCTAGCTCAGCCAAAGCAATTTTACACCTGTTTGGCTTGTCTGAACATGGCTTCAAGAAATATGAAAAATAGAGCTTTTGGTACTTTAGGAAAATAACACATGTTGAAAACGGTCATTGGCTTAGATAACAGCCATTGCTCCTTTTCAGAGAAAGGTGCGGAAGTTACTTTTGGAGTTGCACTCTTATTACATCTCTTGGTTTGTTTATTTATTTATTTATTTTAAACAAAAATATTCAGTATTTAGAGTGCTCCTTACCAATAAAAATATTCGCAGAATCACAGGATGTCCTGAGTTGGAAGGACCCACAAGGATCATTGAGTCCAACTCCTGGCCTTGCACAGGACATCCGTAAGAGTCACACCATGTGCTGGAATGTATTGTCCAAATGCTCCTTGAACTCTGTCCGGCTTGGTGCTGTGACCACTTCCTTGGGRAGCCTGTTACAGTGCCCACACCCTTTGTGTGAAGAAACTTTTTCTAATATATAACCTAAACCGCTAACACAACATCAGGCCATTCCCTTGGGCCCTGTCCCTGGTCACTACAGAGAAGAGACCAGTGCCTGCCCCTCCTCTTCCTCTCACAATGAAATTGTAGGTTGTGATGATGTTTCCCCTCAGACTCCTTTTCTCCAGGCTGAACAAACCAAGTGACTTCAGCCACTCCTTGTATGGTTTCTCCTTAAGACCCTTCACAAGCCTCTAGGCTCTCCTTGGACACCCTTTAACAGTTTAACATGTTTTAACATAATTTTGTGCCCAAAATTGCCTCAAGGTGAGGAGACTCCCTGTGCAGAGCAGATCGGAACAATCCCCTCCATTGTCCAGCTGGCCATGCTGTGCCTGATGCCCCCCAGGATACACTTGGCCCTCTTGGCTACCAGGGCACTGCTGACTCATGTTCARCTTGCCATCAACCAAGACCTCCAGGTCCCTTTCTGTGGTGTTGCTTTCCAGCCTCTTGTTCAGCAAGAGGGAAAGTTCATACATATGCCTGAAAATAAATACACGTAAGAAAAGACAGAGCTGTAAGGAATAAGCTGACTTGTCTTGTTGGGGAGAAGTATATTGCTGCTCATTCAGTTGCTCCAAGTCAACCATTGGAATTTCCAATCAGGAAAGTAGCATGTTTTCCATTCCTACATTTTAACAAAAGTGAAGTTATTTAAGACTTATGCTGACTTGCTCTCCTTTATCACTGTCTACATGGTTCATGACATAACTCTTTAATGTTATTCTTTAGTCTGGTTTAACCTGGCTTATTTTTTGAATATTTTCTCTAACAGAGGGAAACAACCTTTATAATACAGGCAATTACTGTTAGTAATTTTGTGTACTCCAACTAGACTTGTCAGCTGGTCTCTTTGTGTCATTGTCACTAAGACATTGATGTATGGCTAGTAAATTTCAATTTTTGTATTTTTAATAGTGAGTTCATGGCAACAGTGTTTATTTCTCCTTAAACATACAGAAACATACATGTTCAAATTCAGTGAAGAAGTTATGTTCATGTTATCAAAAAATTTGGAATTTTGTTAATTAAGAAGTATTATCAGAAGAAATCTTACACTTTGAGAGAATTTTCTATAATAATTTTTTGGTTGTTTTCTCTAAACACTGCATCTGACCAGAAATTTGTCCCATTTATTCATATGCAGATAATGTTGACTTCTGTTAAGTCATAGTGGGCCCCACAGTTGCTCCTTTTTTGTTTACTCAAAGCACTGGCTGTAAGACCCCATGAAACCTTTTAGCCAGCTCTGGCAGGAAGGGGGTGATGACAATTTGCATTCCTCTAGCAAAGAGGAATTGCATGCTCCTTGTTCCTGTTAGCATCAAGGTGTTATGTTGCCTCTGAGAGTGCAAAACACACTTCCATTCAGTAGTGATAATATAATATTTATCTGGAGATTCTACCTATGCTTCTAAATATAATGTGAAAAAAAAAACAACAAGAAAAAGTCAGTTACATTCAGTTACATTCTACTTTCACTCAAAATCCCATTTTTTGAGGATATTTARGCAGTTGGTGTGAACACCATATTTTGAACGCCACAGATGCCAAATGTCTTTGAAAATGTGTCCTTTGAGGTCACATTAATGCTTTTTTCACAAAGCGCATGTCCAGAGCTGTGAAGTAGTCAGCAGATGGGTGGTTTGTTTTTTTCTTCACTGCAGTTCACCCTTCTGCAATTGCTTAGCTGTCTCCACTGACTACCCATAGAAGTGAACCTTCCCGCTCTGAAGTTTCTTCACTGGGTGGACTGCCTGCCAAAACAGCTGGGTTTAGGAATAGCATTTTCATGATCTAGCCTGAGTCTAAAAGTTATTCTACTTTATTGCTGTCACCCTACCACGAATTGGAAAYACCTCTTTACAAACATGCTACTTGATGTCAAGCTTACTGCCTCATCTGTGTTTCTTTTTAAGCTATCTACATTGATAGAGGAAAATGAATGCTTTCCTTTTCCTGCTTTCCTAGATGATTTTCCCTTAAGCCCCTGGGATTTCTGTGAAATCTAACCCATTCTGTAGGGCTGCCAGTGTTCCAATACCTGAGATTCCAATATCTGAGTATTCTAGTTCCTCACTGTGTGCATAAAATAGAGGCATCATTTTTGTTTTGGAGACAATAGTAAATTGACATGCTAGTCATGCGTGCCTTAGTTGTATATGCTTCTGTTAGTGCTTCTATACCCTTCCTGAAACAGTTTTTTACAGAAGGGGTGAAAAAGTACTAACATTGTCTGCCCAGGGATATGGCAGAGTCACCATCCTGGATGTGTTTAAAAAGGATTGGATGTGGCACTCTGTGCCACAATTTAATCGATGTGTTAGGGCATGGGTTGGACTTGATGATCTTAAAGGTCTGTGATTCTGATAATGGCTTTCTTCTTCTGTTGCTGTAATTTCCGTTGCAAAAATTTCTTTTTTCTCTTTTAAAAGTTTCTCTCTTTCTGACATGAAAAMACTTTCTACCAAGAAGGTCATTGGACTGTTCCTTAGGATCAGTCAGGGGCTCAACTTAGGAGAGTCTTCAATGGAGAACATTTCTTCATGAAAAGTGCAGCTCTTCAAGGAGCCTCATAACTACCATTCTCTTTTGCCAGAATAAATCTTCTCTGAGAGTGTTCTATGACCAGTCACAGAGCTCTGGTTATCCCTACAGAGTGGTGTTTGGATGCAGAAAAATTGCGCTCTGAAGCTCCCTGGCCTGTTTTCCCAGAAACCTTTCTGACCATGTAGCTACAGGGCCCCTTCTGTCCCCTCAACTGCAGATGAAATGCAATGCAGGGAGCAGCATGGTTGTGCCATCTGGGCACAGGAACAAGCCTTGATTTTGCACATTTTCCTTTGCAAATGCTCTTTTTCCGGGCTTTTTTGGAAACACTTCTGTTGCTGTGGCTGCGGAAGAAATTCCTGTGGGAGGAGGCACTCCCAGTATCATCCTGGATCTCCAGGGCCCTTGGCTAATGAGGGTGCACAGAGTCAGGGAAAGACAGTAAGAGAAGGGAGTGAAAGCAGCGCCTAGAGATTTTATCAGGGATATAGCAATTTATTTCTTTTTTCTTTAATAAGAACTTACTGAGGCCCTGCTACTGCTGCTGATCRGGTGGCCTCTTGTGGGGCTGGGGATAGTCCAGATGGCTAGCAGCCCTCCTCCTTCTGGAACACCGAGGCCTCCTGGGCAAGGGGTCCCTATGCTGGCTGGGAGTGGAGGGGCTGTGGCTGTCACCTTGGGCAGAGGGACCTGCCACTGCTGCTGGGTCCAGCTCCTCCTGCTCTGCAGGGATGGGAGCAGATGGGTGGAGGGTGTGGAGGACAGCTTCTGATATGCTGGGTTGGTCCTCCATGCTGGACCCTGCCAGGCTGCTGGCAGGGGCTGCCTGTAGGGCAAGATTTTCTTCCTGAGGGCTGGGGGAGATGGGCACAATGCTGTTGGCCTCCTCCCTGAAAGGTTCCTCTGCCACTGCCTCCTCCCCCTGCTCCTCCGGCTCTGCAGGGGTCGGAGTAGATGGGGGGAGGATGTGGAGGACAGCTTCTGATGTGCTGGGTTGGTCCTCCTCACTGGAGCCTGCAGAGCTGCTGGGAGGGCTTGGGTGGGGAGCGGTAGTATCCGTCTGAAATCTGCTGGAGTTGGACACAGGATTGTTCTGTGAGACAGCATAAGAGTGTAGCAGCCGTTGGGCCTCTTGTGTGCACTCATTCACAATGATGCTGATGAGGCCATGGATCAGAGGTTCTGTATGTTCCTCAAGGAAGTCCTGCAGCACGTGGACCAAGACATTCTTAGCTGGACCACAGAGAGACACAGCATGCAGGACAATGCTCTCTGCAATCCTTGCCATCCACCATCTAACCCCATACTTTGCCTCCAGCTCTTGGCGCAGCCAGGGCACCACAGGGTCAAGGAGATGCTCTTCTCTTTGGAAAAGTTCTGCCCACACTCTAGGCAGGAGGCCACCCACGGGCTCTGCTCGTGCACCCCGATGCCCTGCTGTGCGTAGTATCTCCCGTCGAGCATGAGAAGGGGACTCCACAAAGGGGCTGTTTTTAACCAGCTGTCCTAGAGTTATTCCTGTCCAGCTGCTGGCATTTACTGACTCTTCAGAACTTGTGAAGACACAGTCTATATAACTGTCTGTCTGCACAGAAAATCTGACAGCCTCTATCACTTCTCTGCAGAGTGGGCACACTCTTTGCATCTCTGCCCAACGCATAATGCAAGCCAAGCAAAACTGATGGAGACAGGGCATCACGTAAGTGAGGTCATCTCGAGCATCACGGCAGATGGGGCAGTTCCACTCTGTTTCTGTGGCCCTGTCTATAATGTTTGGCAGTCTGGATCGAATTAAGAATGAGAAGATGCTCCCCATCGCTGGCACTGGCACTCCCAAAAGGTGTCACGCACTGCAAAATGGGGATGCTGTGGTCATGASCTGTCCTGGGATGGGGGAGGATGAAATGCTCAGGCCCCTCAAGGAGGACCCTCCCAGTTCCCCAAGCCTGAGCACTCATTCTATGGCCACCCCAGGAGGACATTTCCCTGCACAACTCACCTGTGCTGTGCCCAGCTGCCTGAGCCTGACAGGGCTGGGGAGATACTATTGTGGGCTCCTGGATGGGTACTGAGAGCTGCCAATGGCAGCATGCAGCACTAGAAAAAGCCCGGATTATCCCTCCAGACCTCGTGGACATGTTCAACAGTAGTCCAGGCATAATCCAGACTGGGCCAGGCTCTGGCAGCATCCAAATATACACAGTAAGGGACACAAGGAGACAACCAACGTGGTGATGTCACAGTCCACTGCCAGAGATCCACTTCCACTACCCTATAACATCACAATGGGGTGTCCACCTCCATGGTATTCAGACCAACACAGCATGTCAGAAGTGGGTCTCCATGGGTGTGACAGTAATCCCCTAGAGAGGAGGCCCCCAGGCCCTGGACTCTTCTGCAGCCCTGCAAGTCCCATCAGAGTAGTTGTAGTGCTTTCTCACGTAGACAGGACAATGGAAGAAGTACTGAAAAAACACCAGTCATGCTTGTAGAGGAATAATGAGTGAAAGATTGGCTAGGCATTCCTCATGCAAGATGAGGAAAACTCCAATAAAGCCTAGTACTATATCTGCCTACCAGCAAAGGGGCTTTGATCCCAGAAGGGAAAGTCTCTGGTGGTGGGAGTGTGACTACCAAGAGTGGCTCCTGAAAGGTCAGACAGTAAAGTTTCCTTAATGCAGTTAGAGTTCAGTTAAGGCAGAGGAAAAAAGAAACCCCTATGCATTGATATAAAAATTAGTATTTTAAGAGGAGAGGAGGAAGAAAGGGAAAGATATAGTAGATTATGGATAGGAAAAGTAGGTAATACCAAAAGCACTGTTCATATGAAAACTACAGGGATATTTCAAATAAATGAAAAAAAAAMCAAAATGAAACCAAAGCAGAACCAACCCCAAATCCAAACAAAACAAAACAAAACAACAACAACAACAACAACAAAACAACAAACAAAAAMMCCCMAAAACCTAACAAAACATAAAAAGAAGGTTCATACAATATTGTTTGAAACTTTGGAAACTTTGTTTCCAGATGCATTCAGTTTCTATAGTGGTTGATACTCTTTAGAGAGCAGGAAAAAATATTTAAGGCAGTTGATGAAGGAAAGGAAAAGCCATATTAAGCATGTCATGTTTTTTTCTGATATTTCTTCAAAATACCTACCACGTGTAACTCTGAACACAGAGAATGCTAGTGTGTGGGATGCACTGCAAGAGTTGTAGCTTTGTGACTTGTTTCTTAGCAAGCAGCAAACACCATAACTAAACAGGCATGACTGCTGTGCTGCATCCTCATGGCCATTGCCCCTCATTGGCTTTTCTGATCAAGTGGGCTGCTGTGAGCCCCCAGGGTCACTCTAGTAGAGACACCTGAGCCATCTGTAGCTGTGACTCAGCCCACAGGCCCTGGATGGCAAGAATGCGTTCCCAGAGGAGGTGAGCTCACCTGGCCAATAACCTCACACAGGTGTCACAGACATTTCTTTTATGAAAAATCCTTTCTTAGGATTTTTCCTGCTGAAGCTGAGAAGTTTCAGCAGCAAGATGTAAACAATAATTATCTGCTGCTGTGGAATGCAACAGGTGGATCCGTGATTGGTCCCCTGTGGATGTTTAGGTCCAGTGACCACTTACAGCAGAGCTGGCTCTCGCTCTCTGTCAGAGCCAGCTCCTTTGTTATCGTTTCTTTCTATTCTATTCTTAGCTTAGCTAGCTTCTGGAAACCTTTCCTTCTTTTTCTTTTTAGTTTAGTTGTAATGTAACATATATAAATATCATAAAATAGTAAATCAAGCCTTCTGAACAGAGTCAACGTTCTCGTCTCTCACCTCACCTGAAAACCCCAGTGACCGCTGTCACACACAGGCAAGAACGGGAGCAAACGTACAGCCCAGAGGGTAGCCATCACTGTCATCCCAGGAAAAAGCAAAGTGCCAGAAAGTAGAGGAGAGAGTGACCCACTCCAAGCCCAGCTGTGCGGTGATACCTACTGCCCTTGTGCTCTCTGCCGGCCCTAGCCAGAAAAGGCATCTTTGAGTGCAAAGCCTCTCATGCTTAGCCTGAACTCCATAGCAGTGCTCCACTTGAGAAGCTTAAGGTCTTGCTGGAACAGATGAAGTATTTCTCAGTAGTCATTTTTCAGATTAAAAATGTGAAAAAAAGTTTTCTGATAAAATACACAGAATCATCTGGAATCATCCAGGGTGGAAGAGACTTTCAAGATCATCTAGTCTAATCATCAACAGAGCACCACTATAACCACTCTTACACCATATCCCCAAGTGCCACATCCAATACCTCTTAAATGCTTCCAGAGGTGACTCCAGCACCTTGCTGGGCAACTTATTCCAATGCCTGAGCCCTCTTTCAGTGAAAAGAAATTTTCTAATATCAAGTTGATCTTCCTCTGGTGCAACTCAAGGTCATTTCCTCTAGTCCTTTCACTTGAGACATGACAGAAGAGGACAACCTGCACCTCTCACTACAACCTCCTCATAAGACATGACTTCATCAGCTCTGTTGCCCTTCTTTGGAAACACTTCAGCACTTAAATTTGCTTTTTTGAAGTGAGGAGTCTAAAACTGAACACAGAACTCAAGGTGTGGCCTCACCAGTGCTTAGTACAGTGGGACAATCACTTTCCTGAACTGCTGTCCTGTGCCTTATCCCCTTTCCCTTCAATGTAGTTTAAAGCCCTCTCAATTAGCTGTGGCAACTCATGGACCATAATACTTTTCCCTCTCCAAGACAGATGGATGCTGCCTGTCACCAGCAGGCCTGGTGCTGTGTTATCCACCTTATGGTAATAAAACCCAAAATTCCGCCTATGGGTGCAGCCTTTAAGCCATGTATTAATCAGGTTTCTTTTCCTGTTCCTTTCAGTATTTGGTGCTGGTACTGAAGGAATGCAGGAGAGTAAAACCTTCTCTTTTGACCAAAAGCCCCAATGCCCCAAAGTCCTTTTGGTTATCCTTTAATCTCTTCACTTGGACAAGTAATAGAGGTTAAAAGTCGGAGGGTTGTACCAGATCAGGGATTTTCTTATGTCAGGGATTTTCTCAGGGATTACTCCTGTGCCTTCCCAGAGCACCAGGGAGGCAGCAGACTTCCCTGTGGGGTGGGTGCAGCTGGCACATTGGGCCCTTCTTTTCCCTCAGAAGGGAGTCACCTACAACAATTTGTTTTGCACTTCCTCTGGAGGAAAAAGGAATTTTGTTTGAACATTGAAGTATTTAGGACAATCCAAATAAATGTTTAATTTTGGATAGAAAAAAGCTTAGTCTTGGCCTCCCAAGGTGKTCCATGTTATGGGGTGTTCATGAGGGAGAGATCCCACTTCCAAATGGGTATAACAGATGTAGTCACTCATAGCATTGCAAAGTCGTGTATATCAGTACTTTTCAAACAAATTCAATTACATATTTTCCTTTTGAGATGAATGTGCAGTCTTGATGCTAAGCAGATACTGAAATCCTACTTAATTGCTGTATAAACCATTCTAAATTCCTGCTGATCAAATGAAATTTCAGTATATCCCAGCTTTTTCACATTTGTTTTTAACCTCAGGTCCAGTTGTTCAGTGATGTAAAGTAACTTTACTTTCTCTCTGAAACATTTTTTAAAAAGCCCCAGATCCAACCAAAAAAGTCTTTTTCATTAACACATTTTTTTCTATATCTATGATCTGTATATGTTAACTTTTGTCTTGGCTGATTTTGAAGTAGCTTGTTAAAATTTGTTTTGTAGAACAACTTTGTCCATAAAAAGACATCTGCCTGTTTATGCCAATGGTAGAACTTTTAGTCCCAGGCTAAGTAAACTCTAGTTTATGCCCTTCTGCTGGGAGCCATGTAACAGTGGAACAATGAATTATGGGGGTTTTTTGTGGTTTAATTTTTCTCTAATAGGCAGGTAAGAAAAAMACTGACTTTAGCAGCTAGAGAGTAATTAGAGAGATTAGCAATAATTTAGGAGCTTGTGAAAAACCTAAGCTGAAGATATTCAGCCTTCAGCTGTTAAAGTTCAGATGCTGTAAGTGGAGGCTCTTTACCAGGTCAGGGCAGTTACCTCCACAGAATTTATGAGGGACTGGATTTTACATTTTCAGAGACTAGTATTGCAACTCTATTTACACTAGTAGAGTGCAAATCCTAAATCTCAAGAAATGTTGTGATTTGGAAAGCTGAGGACAAGAGCAAATTCTAAATCAGTACTTTATGCTTTAAGAGGGTTGCTCTTTCTAACATCTTCCATTGAGTCCTGGATGCTCCTTTTTTTCCTATTTCTTGTTCACAGGAGTACAGATCATGCTACTGATTTCCACTTGAACATTGAGACATTGACTGTAACTCTTTCAATGAGGCCATCCAGCCAATTACTTATCCATTGACTACTTCATTTGTTAAACTCATCTGTCTCCAATTTAGCTACAAGAATACTGCAGAAGACTTTGTCAATAGCCTAACAAAAGACCAGGTAGATGACTTCTGTGACTTTTCCCTTTTCCACTGATGCAGTTATTGCATTGTAGAAGGCCCCTGGGTTAGCCAGACATAAAGTGTCAGGACCTCTCTCATCGCTCTCTACAACTAACTGAAAGGAGACTGTAGCAAGGTGGGGCTGAGTTCTTCTCCCAGGCTACCAGTGATAGGACAAAAGGACATAGCATCAAGCTGTTCCAGGGTAAGTTCAGGTTGAACATCAGGAAGAATTTCTTCATGGAAATGGTTGTTAAACATTGGAACAGACTGCTCAGGGAAATGGTCGAGTCACCATCCCTGAGGTGTTCAAGAAACAACTGGATGTGGCACTTGGTGCTATGGTCTAGTTGACAAGGTGGTCACTGGTCAACAGTTGCTCCTTTATTTTTCTCCTGGAACCATGCATCTGTGGCGGGGAGCATCCTATGATGTCATCACTGAGTGGTAGAAGGTGACATCCCAGTGTCAGATTGTAACATCATCGGGGATGGATTGTGACATCACATCTCTCGCTAATTGTATTAGTGTACTGGCAGAGCCTGAGCCAGTCTGGCTCCAGGCTTGACTCCTGCTGAGCAAACTCTGGAGGATGTAGCTAGGCTTCTTGCAGTGCTGGGTGGTGTATTGGGGGCTGTCTTCGGCAGCTCTTGGTGCCCATCCTGGAGCCATCAGTACTGTTTCCCTGGCCCTGCCTGGCTTAGTCACCTGGGCACCACAGGTGTTTGCAGCAGTGAAGGCTGGCTGTGCAGGAAAACATCCCTCTAAACTGGGGTGGGCGATTGGGATCAGGCACCCAAGATGGTTTCCTTCTTGATGGGGCTTGGCATTTCTTCTTCCCCTCCCTGGGACAATCAGGAGGGCTCTCACGTAGTCACACACTGCTCTCTGTGACACAAACAAGGAGGAGCAGCTCCTGGTCCTCAGCTCTGCCCAGCATGCTGCAGGGTACAGAAATGGCCATGGGAACAAACTGGAGTTGCCCTATCTGCCAGGGCACACAGAATGATACGGCTTCTGCTCTGCCCTGTCACCACCGCTTCTGCCTGGGCTGCATCCTGCGATGGGCACTGAGAAATCCATCGTGCCCACTCTGCAGAACACTCGTAAGATCTATCAGGTTCTCTGAGCAGAGTGAATGGGACTATCTACAGTGCGTCATCACTCCCTCCAGTGAATCACCAGCAGCCAGCAGCCAAGCAGAAGGAACTCCTGGAGAGTTGACAGTGGCTCCAATGATGAGTGAAAATGGCTGCCATTACCCTGTGGTGTCCCCTCCATCTTCTCCACAGGAGACTCTATCCCTACCTCAGCAGGCAAGTACAGGGCCAGAGTCCACGGTTGACATCCTGCCTGAGGTATGGGCAGAACTTTTCCAACAACAACAGCATCTCCTGGACCCTGTGCTGCCCTGGCTGTGCCAAAGGCTGCAGAGAATATTCCGGGGCAAGTGGTGGCTGGTACAGGCTGCAGAGAGCAGCATCCTGAATGATCTCTGTGTCTATGGTCTGGATGGGGAGACCTTGGTCCTGAGGCTGCAGAACAGCCTCGGGGAAGGCACGGCACAACTGGTTCATGGCCTCATCAACGTCATTGTGGGCCAGTGCAGCAATGAAGCTCAGAGGCTGCTGCACTCCCACGCTGATGAGGAGGAAACCCACAGACTTTCAGCCAGCAATAGGCCTGCCAGCTCCAGCTCCAGCAGCTCCAGCTCCAGCAGCTCCTATGTGGGAATTTCTGCCAGCAGCCCTACAAGCTCCAACATGGATGAGGAAGCTGGTACACCAGCCCTTCATGGAAGTTGCAGTTCCCCACAATCTGTGCCTGTCCCCACAGAGTGGGACCAACCCCAGGAAGAGCCAGGAAGGGCAGTGGYGGCAGGTCCCTCTGCCCAGGGCTGTAGCCACAGCCCCTCCACTCCTGGCCAGGTCAGGGCCTGCTCACCCAGGAGGCCCTGGCACTCTCAAAAGAGACGGGCCCCTAGTCCCCAGGATTCTCTTCAGTCCAGCGAGAGGCCAAGGCAGGGACCTGCCTGAGCCCTGCAGCCCTCGGACTCTCATCGTCACTTCAGATGAAGTGATGAAACCTGGGGCCACTGAAGTCCACAGCATCTCCAGGAATCAGCCTCACCTAAGGCATTTTAAAGGGGAACACTCTAAAATGAGTTCTCCGCCTTTGTTTTAATCCCTTTCCACCAATAAGGAGAAACTAAATACAAATGGATATAAGTAAAAAAATAGCAGTTTACTAACAAGCAAAATTGAAACAGGCAAAAATCCCTAGTAAATAATCACTAGATACAGAATTGCTAAATCTCACAAACCCCCCCAGAAAAAGAAGAAACCTAAAATGGTGAAATACCCCTTCCAAGATGGTGCCTGCCAGAGGGAGACAGAGGGAAAATGGCATCTGACCCTCTCTTCAAGACAGAGGCCTTCATAGGTGGCCCTGTGGTCAAGGAGACAAATGAAAAGGATGGCAGCAAACCCTCCCAGGAAGATTGGAGCTTACAGAGAAGTTCCAGTGGCAGATGAGAAGAGCCAGCATGTGTGGGGTCAGCACTGCCACCGGCCACTTCCTCCTGCTGCCTACTGGACTCCAGCAGCACTGGCACTGCTGTCCCCTGAGCTGTGCCTGTGGTTAGGGGGGAAAAACCATCTGTTGGCACTGACATGGGGTGGCCTGGCCCTGGGACAGCTCAAAATTCACCGCAGGGTTTGAAATGGTCATTGTGAAGCAGTTTCTGGTTGGGAGATGCAGCCTTGCCAAGTTGCTACTRTTGTGAGCCTAGAAAAACCCACACTAAACACTACTCTGCCTTTGGCAAAATGACATCAGGCAAAAGAGGACCCAAAAGGGCCCAGTCTACCTCAGCTCTAAGGCAAAAGCCAAGAAACAAGTAAGGCAAGAGGTGAGAGAGCAAGCCAAAAGGCAAAATGGGTGCTCTGCCTGGGTACTCCAACCTTGTTGAAGGGACTGGCATCACCTCCACCTCCTCTGCAATTCTGGGTACGCCTGTGCTGCTGCACCTTAAAAACACAGTAGTAGTATTTGGACACAGATAGATATGGAATACTGTAAACTTTTTGGTCACCCAGACACCTTCCCAGGTCTTGCTTACAGAAGGTGCTTGGGGGCAGTCCTTCAGCACCAGGGGTCTGAGTAAATGTATAAATGTCCAACCCTCAGCAACTGAGAGAGCTGGACATACTGAAACATGAGTGTATTTGAAAATTAAGTCCCAGGTACAATCTGGCTTGTCAAAGGAATTTATGGACCAAGAATCAAAAAGCAATGGAAAAATAGGGTTCTGACAAATTTCTCAGTTCTTGCAACTTTAATTTCCATTTAGAATAGCTCACATTGTGTTAGCGCTGCGCTGGACAGAATCCACTTGAAGTAATATATTCCTCTACTGCATTAGAAATGAGTGACAATGTGCCCCATCCCCAGAGCAGTGGTATGGGAAGGAGGSAACATAACTCTTAAGTTAACCCTTTAAACTTTAATACAGTGGCTGATCATTTTGTAATTTAACTCTAATAATTGAACAGCAAGGAGTTCACTCAGGTGGAATAATGAACAAGGATGAGTAGTTTTATAGTATTTTTTTCCTCCTCTCAGAATCTTCCAGTACATTCCCTCTCTTCCTCCTCATCTCTGAATTGCACATATATAGAAGAATTTTATTTTATTTTGAAACTGATGGGAGCTGTGTTTCAAGGTGTGACTTTTGACTATGATATTTCTGAATCAAACTCGAGATTCCCAAGGATGCTTGATTTTAATTCTGAGGGATCCACAGTAGGGATCTACCCTGGAGCTGTTGGTCCTAGAAGTACATAGTACCTTGGAGTGGTGTTTCAGACGTCATTTTGTAATTTAATGGATCGGATTACTTTCTTTTCAAGAAAAACTAAGTTTCTTGTGGGCTCAGTCAATGAGATGAAGCCATTTCAAGAATAAGCCAGACATGACAGTACTGCACATGTATGTGGAAAACTCATTTTCCTAAATGATTAGTTTCCCTGTCCAGTCTTACAGGAAAATTGACTGCTGGAAATCAATTCCTATAATTGGGCTGAAAGGTAACATTTACCTTTCAGCTGCAAGGTAACATTTACTCTGAAGTATTAATAAAGTTACATATAAAGAATAAAATTAATATTGCCAGGGCATCTTTATAATGCTATTCTACATACTTCCTAATGCTGGGAGAAGTTCCTGTGGTCTGTTTTCAGTCCTACAATTATGAAGTATGCTATAAAGCAGAGCACAACTGACTATTTCCATCTCATGCAAGAAAAGTTACAAAAAGTAGCAGTTGCATTTTAGCTGCATTTCAAAAAGATGTGCTTTAGTGCTTAAGGCTAAAGTAGGGAAATGAGAAGATCTGTGAGTTGATCAAAAAGCTGTAAGGAAACTTTGCTCAAAAAGCAGAAGTAAATTTGTAGAAGTTTGAGAAAATCCATTTGGGAAATCCCTGGTTTTGAAAGTGTTGGGTTAAAAAGTCAACCTGCAATACTGTGACTCAGAATGGGCAATCAAATCCTGGGATGTCTTCAAGTCACCACTACTTTTGAAAAACCTCCTCAAAATAAAAAATAGCTGACATGTCCTGGGATGCTAAGGCAAACCTATTTCCTACTCACATATGCTCTTCAGGTCTTCCACATGGCGGAAATGCAATCCAATCCTGTAAATCCAAAGTCTGAAGAGCCCATTCTAAAGCTCCTCAAAGACACTGTCCTGTTGAACATCAGAGGACATGTCTGTGCTGAGTCACCAGGAAAGCAAGCTAAGCCAAGGCTCATGATTCCACGGGTGAACAGAGTTGATTTGCAGAGGAGTTGCGTGCACTTTCTTCCCCCTCCCACCCAGGATTTTTTTCCACTTTCAAGATGCCTCCTGGGTCTGCCTCAAGATTTTGACAGAGAAGGGAATGACTGCATCTCATTTCTACTGGGATGTGGCTATCCAAATTTCTGCAGGTAGTCTTACAGGGAGCATGGAGCTTGGGCAAACATCTGTCCCACTGCAGCTTTGGACTGTTCCAAAGGGGCCTCCTTTGGGCTTGACATCTGCAGGCCATTGCAGAGGAGCGGGCTGAGGGCCGCTGCCAGAGCTCCAACACAACACAAGTGTGGCAGCCCAAGAATCAGCTCATGGCTCTTCCAGATGTTCTGAGACTTTCAGTTGCCAGAGAAACAGCAAGCAGGACAGGACCAGAGGAGCTTTGCGTCAAGAGCTAAGCCAGGGTCACCCTGCCACAAAGGGCGGTCAGCCTCCAAAGTGAGTCAGAGCAAAGGTAGGCAAGCACCCGTGTGCTCAAGAAGTGACTGCAGCCTAAAATACTCCTGGAAATTTATTATCTTTGCTTCTTTTTCCCCCTAAATGACATTGAAGAACCAGCTGGGATGCCACCTAGAAGAAGCAGACTTGCTTTTAGTCAAAGCTTTTGAGACCAAAAGTCATGTTTGCTTGGGTTCCTTGGATGCCACCGACTGTGGGTAACGCTACACATGCTGCTTCTCAGTGGTGCTCGAAGGCCCCTTACCACTTGCATAGACTCCAAGTATCCTCAGAGTCATTCCGCATTGCGCCATCCACGCAATCTCCGCAGTAGAGGGCCTGTCGAGTGTCCCAGTTGTAAAAGCAGGTTCATCGAGTACCATATAGTTTTCCATCTCTCCGCCGCATGGAGCAGTATCTCATTACTCTACTGGATTGATTCCCAGCCCCTACTACCTCTGCTTGACGTGGCAGCGGATATGTCGGCTCGTTTTACAAGCACAACTCGCACCCACATAAGACATAACGGCGCATCCACACTGGGGGAGAGGCCCTACGAGTGCCCCCAGTGTGGGAAGAAGCTTCAACCAGAGCTCTGAACCTAGACCAAAAAACAACAAAGCACCAGTAATGGAAGTCCTGAGAGACGTGGCCCGGCAAAGTTGGTGCAGAGAAGAGCCTTATTCGGCCACAACCCCCTTGGCTTTTTACCATAGTAAGCTTCACATCCCCCATTTTCGTCGTGAGGGATCTCGATAATTCGCGACAAGAAGGACCGTTTGCGAGTAGTGAGCCACCAGTTTTCCCTCTGATCCCTGCTGGGAGGAAGACACGTGGTACCGTTACCGCTGCCACAACAGTGACATGATGTGGCATTGAAAAACATGATGGTCTGGCCATGCCTGTTCGTCCTACAATTAGCAAGTCCCACCTCAGGTCAATGTGACTTCAGGGGCAAGGTAAGGACTCTCTTCTGCTCTCTCCCAGACGCGAGAAGGGTGTTCCTTTACATGGTGGAGAGGGAAAATGAATCTGCTGAAGCAGCCAAGCAGTTTTTTGTTGTATGTTATCCACCATGTAATTAGTGTTAATGTCTAATAATCTTTTCTTGTTATCATATTGTTCTCTGTTCCGTTCTGTTCGCTATATCTCGTTGGAGTAGTTTCCAATAAATTTTTTCATATCCCAGCCCCAGGATCTGTGCCTTATTGTGCCTTTCATGGCATGGCGGAGGGGCAGCGAGGGCAAGCGCGGTTTTTAAGGCGGGAGCAGGAATTGGGGAATCCCATTCCCTGAAGCCACCGCTCCGTGGAAACCGAGCATCCAGCTGGTGCCAGCCCTGGTGGCATGGCAGCAGCTTTGGGAAGTGGTCCCTGGCTGCGGCTGTGGGAACACTGCTTGCCCGTCCTTGTGCCACCAGGCGATCAGGAGTGGAGGGAACGGCTGCAGCTCCTTGGGAGCTGCCAAGGTATGGCATAGTCAAACAGGGGGCTTGGTGATGGTGTCCATGAAAAGGCTAACCATCAGCAACAGGGTCCTGGATGATGTTTTCCTGCTAAAGATCAATTTGTCACAAGAAAAAGCGCAGCTCGCCCGTTCCCCCCCTCAAGAGGGGTTTCCATGGGGACTTTCAAGACGTCTCTCCCAGGCCTGTTCCAGAGCTGGAATGTAACAGGCACCAGACAGGGGCTCCATGGAGCCTCCGCAGGGCTCTTCCCTGGGACTCGTTACAAGAGCCCTTGT
This sequence comes from Sporophila hypoxantha, assembly GCA_002167245.1. NCBI lineage: Eukaryota > Metazoa > Chordata > Aves > Passeriformes > Thraupidae > Sporophila > Sporophila hypoxantha. The sequence continues at coordinate 3,216,214 of NDFG01001453.1, forward strand.
GTCTAGAGGCAGTGGGCGACTAGGTCATGTGGCCCAGTGGGTGGGCCAGTGACAAGCAGCCTTGGCTCCGCAAAGAGCCACACGATACTGTGTCCACACGGCAACATCCACGCGCGGTGGCCCCACTGGGGCCTGACATCCCAGAGTGGCCCAGCTGCCAAAAGAAGCCGGAAGTGTGACCAGACAGCTGCTCATGCCGAACGCGGGTTCCATGGTCACTCAGGGTCCACCCAGTGTTGCTACTTTCAAAGGTGCTAAAGCTTTTTTTCCTTTAATGGAATGCGGAGAATCTCCTCTTAGATATGAGGTAGAGAATATGAACCCGCAACAGCGCACCATGGGGAGTCCTCAAACCCTGCAGAGCCCCTAGACTTCGAGAGAATTCCCTTGCTAAAGCGAGGAGACCGGTAGCACCGTATTGCAGAGCAGCTCATTCTAATTCCAGCGCCCCGAAATTTGTCAAAAGTGTTTTATGTGTATAAAACATTGGCAGGTGCGAATTGAACTTCTAACCACCCATAATGTTGTCACACAGGATTATTGAGAATATGATACGATTCTATATAATAAGCTCTAGATTGACTTTCTTATCATTAATTGGAACCAAAAGATCTTAACAAGAGTTATTTTTGTCACAATTTCAGGAGCTATAAAACAACTATTAGAGTAAGAGTGCTCAGCAGCAATTTTGAAGTCATCGAGGGCGCCTTGCTGGAGTTGCCTGGAGCCCATTGGCAGCAGAGCCTGCCTGCTCCAGCAGGAACTGGCTCTTCCTTGAGGTTCCCGCTGCACAGGAAAAGCCCAGTGTGTTAGCCCCAGCTCACATTTTAAGGTGGTGCCTGGCTAGGCCGGCTATAGCACACGCGCCGGGTGGCCTTTCAATGGCGTTCACTGTTCCCTCGACACTCGGGGAGTCACCAGGTTGGCAGGCTGCTCTTCGATAGCACGGGCATAGCAGACGGTGTTCACACGGGTGCCATTGGTGGCGAGGACGCCGCGCGGCGCAATGGGTAGAGAAATGAAGCCGCCTTAGCAGTCGGCGGCGACATTTAGTCTTGTCCCTGCGGAGGTGGTTGAGAGCCACGATTGGGGGCAGAGAGGCAGTGGTATCGACACACACTACAGGGCATGGATTGTGATGTCGTGGACAGCAAGTCTACAGTACAGAGCACGGGACAAGGGAGAAGTAAAAGATCACGTGTCCGTAGAGTGCACAGTGCACACTCCGTGGATATTACTGGCATGGGGGGGGCAGGGACGCCTGGCTGACACAGCACTCCACGGGGTGAGCCAGACCGTCGCATGAGCATCAGGCAACTGGCGCCTGCCCGATTGAGTTTGAGATGCTCACTCGTTTGTGCGGATAGGGGGATGCTGGCGAGTGGAGATGGGGTGGGATATTGGCGAACTGCAGGTACAGTAGACTCTTTGCTCCAGGTCGCGCAGGCGTTATATCATCGCACAAGAGGTAAAACGTTAAAACATAATGTAATCACCGAGAAACTTGAGCGTTCTTTCTTGAAGGATCTTGGCTGTCACGTTGGACTGAGAGAGTCGCACATAGCAGGACACACAGCGACGCGACAGCTTATCGTATACCATGCAGCCGCGCGTAAAATAGTTGAGTGTATAACCATTGATCTCCACTAGTAACTGATGTGGCTCTGATTGCTATGGCGAAGCAGACTAGTACCATACGGCACCGAGACCTCGCGAGTCGTGCGATTAGGGGAGGGTGTTATAGCATGTTCAAGTTAGCCGCGTAGCATGCTTTACCCACGACTTGAAGATTGAAGTCGCACTCTCAATGGTTTCATCTAGAACTGGCCCATTCTTTGATCCGGGTGTGCCTGATGTCGCTCTGTCGAGGACTCTCCCGGTTGAAGTGCCCACAAGGAGTCCTCCTGCACGAGACACGGCGGCGCCGTGCACGCGGAGAGGAGGGCCGCGTGTCTGGAACGGAGGAAGCAGGGCCTTTAGCATTGAGGCGGAGCACGAGCGGATAGGTTGGCGGGACAGTGGCGTGTGCTGGTGAGGTTTCTGTGTGGTTGGGTTGTTTGTTCCGGGGCGAGGGTGATGGTAGAATTAACGGATGCGGATCACGCGGGGGTAGTGTGATTTGTTAGGTTAAGCGTTGCCGTGTCGATTATGGGTAGAAGTAGAGTGGTGCCGGTGAATACGTTGTCTGATCGTTGTGTGGTCTATATGGTAGTCGGTGGATTGAGAGGGACATTAGTGGATCAATACGCTGTGCTGCCAAGCACTGTGACATGGGCCACGCACCCTTGACTCACATAGCAGCTGCTCTGTGGCTTTCTTGTGCCCGCCAGAAGCCAACCTTCTGTAGCAGCTGAATCGCGAAGAAAAGCCTGGGAAGTTCTCCTACTCCATAAAGCAGCAGAAAATGTGCCTAGCCAAGTACATAAGGCAGTTGCTCAAATGGCAACCTCGCCGGGCTCAGCAAAAATGTGCCACACCCAAGC
>NDFG01001456.1:0-11125 GCA_002167245.1 Sporophila hypoxantha
GCCCTTGCCTCATTATTAGCATAGTCTGCTATTAATTGATTTAGAAAACACTTCCATCCCCCTTTCCACAGGGTGTATTCTGTAGGTGATAACAACATGGTCATAATATATTTTAAATCATAGGTGCTGTAAACATGGCCCTCATTAGGCCATTAAAACAAGGTAAGTCCTTCCTATGGTCTTTAGCTGCCCTACACAGATCCTTGATTTTCCCATAAACCAATGGCTGATATCTGGGATTCTGCCCCCTTCTTTCATAACATATGGGGGCAATTAGGAGTTTCGAGACTATTTGCCAGTCTCCTTCCTTAACTGCTTCTTTCCGGATCCTTTCCTAGGGATCTTCTGGGGTTGAGGGGGGAGGTGGCTCTGGGCAATCCAAACTGTCTTCTGGGGAGGAAGAATTACTTGGAACAGAAATATTTGGATTAGAAATAGTGTGACAGTTGGGCTTAGTATCTCTGACCATGGGGTTATATTGTTGCTGGAGGGTGAGGCAGAGGGCACTGCCATTTTGTCAGGTGTTGGGGAGGTAAAAGGCTTTGATTTAGGATGGCAGACTTCTGGGGCGGAGTTCTGGACGCATGGCCCAGGGTGAAGGTGGAATGATTGACAGTGGGGGCATGACCTGCAGTTGTGGGGGTCGAGTCTGGAGGTTCGTTCAGGGCGGAAGAGAAGRTTGTGGTAGCAGGAAGTGGAGGAGCCAAGATGGAGGGAGGATGGTCGGGCTCCCAAGCCACTTTCCGGCTTATTCCATCTTGAGCCTCCAGGGCATGATGCTTCAAGACCGTGTGGCCATTGCCATCTTGGAGCATCATGGAAGGTCTGAGAAAGGCAGGTTTGAGGGGAGGTCTCGAGTTAGGAGTGACCAACGGATTGAGTTTTCAACACACTGTTTGCTGGTGAAGGGTCTCAAGGATGGTATGGAAGATGGGGAGCATGCAGGGTGCAGTGGGGTCCCTTTTGATCCAAAGGTTGTACAGTTTTACTCCCACTGAGGCCCAAAATTCAGTGGTATGGATTTCGTCTGCAGAGAGCCTGGAAAATTTTTAATGATCCACCTCATGATTGATTTTAATTTGTTCTTTGAAAATATTATGTCATGATCAGTGAGAATTAAAGCATCCATATATGGTCCTTTCTACTTTGCACATCTGGCTGCCCATTTTTCTCTTTCTCCGCCTTAGGGGGAACAGCCATCAGAACACACCAAATCAATAATTGGACTTGGGTGACTATTATAAAAACACAGTGGCAAAATGGGCAATAAATGTCTTGCGTTTTCCCAAACCCACCTGCAATCTTATGCAGGTGAAACCATTGTTGTCTCTGCCAATCCTGGGCAAGGTCCCTCGAAGCAACGATGAATCCGCTGGGCCCAGCACAATCCAAAATCCTGGGGAGCACCGGCCAATCCATCAGCTCACCCCAGCTGACGTGACTGACACAGGGAGCCCTGAATGTCATGGTCCCTGTTCAGGCGCCAAAGGTCACAATGAAGGTGGCTGTGACAAACCTCTCTGGTTCCCTGACTTCAGGGCGAGGGTGGCAAAAATGAAAAGGAGCAGGATCAATGGAGTTGTTTAAAAGGAACTTTAATAACAGGGTGAAAAACAATAAACAGGGAGAAGTCAAGAACAGTACGAGGGGCAGGATCCTAAGACCTGAGACAAAGGGGAACCAACAATATAGACACTTGGGGCTAGAAAACTAGAACAATAACCATATAGAAGAAACAAGTAACCAATAAACCTGTAGAGGAGTAGAACTTGCAAAACTTAGCATAACAACACTAAAGGCTTATGGGGGAACGCTCAAGCTCACCCTAAGTTAAGCAAATGATTCCTAGGACTTGAATCTCACACCCAGTTCTTCTGGGGTAAAATCTGGCTGACTCTGAGTTACAGCTGGGCTAACTCCCACATTGCTGCTTTGCACTGGCCCCTTGGGACCATGCAGCCCAACAGAGCCACAATGATGTCCTTGGTTCCATGAGGCTCCACAGTGTCACAATGGTGCCTTGGATCCATGGTGCTCTGCAGTGTCACAATGGCCCCTCCATTTCACAAGGCTCCCAAATGTCACATTGGTCTCCATAGGAAGGAAACCACGGAGCCCCCATGTTTCAGGAGCTGATGAACAGCAACCACCAGAGGCCAAGGCAAGCCTGACCTGTCTGTCCTGGCAGGTTTGCTTGGAGCAACCCTTAGATATTTGAAATTATGAATGTGGAGTCCTAATTTCAGACTTTTGTGCCTGGAGAAGAGGGATGTTTTTCTTCCATAAAAAGAAAAGCACAGAGCCCTTTCCAGTGTTTGGAAAACAGGTGAGTGCTGGCACTCAGGAGTCAAAGACTGTCGCAGACATCTCTTTGTGAAAAATCCTTTCTTTAGGATTTTTCCTTCTGAGAAGCTGTGGCCTCAGAAACAGATGTAAACAATAGGTTATCTGCTGCTGTGGAATGCAACAGGTCAGTCTGGATTGGCCCATCTTTATAATTAATGGCCAATCCAGAACTGAGCTCTCTCGGACAGAGTCCGAGAGAGTGGCTTTTGTTTTCATTCTTTCTTTTCTATTCTTAGCTTAGCACCTTCTGGAAACCTCTCCCTTTTTTTTTTTTTTTTTTTTTTTTTTAGTATAGTTATAGTATATGTATATATAATAAAATAATAAATCAAGCCTTCTGAAATATGGAGTCAGATCTATGTCTCTTCCCTCATCCTGAAAACCTCAGTGACCACTGTCACAAAAGACCAGCCAGACCTGTCTGTCCTGGTAGCTTTTGTCTGGCAGCAATCCTTGGATACACAGAAATTTGGAGGTGGAATCCAAATTTTGGCCATGGATACCTGGAAAAGATGGACAGTTCTTTTCCATAAAAAGAAGAGCCCAGAGCCCCAGTGTTTCAGGGGCAGACAGGAGTGGCCTTCCACATTCCAAGGTCAGCCAGACCTGTCAAGTGACCCCTGGGAGGCCAAGGCAGCCACACCTATTTCGTGTTCCCTTGGTTCCACAAGGCCCTGCAGTGTCACAATGGTTCTCTTGCTTCCATGAGGCCCTCTGGTGTCATAATGGCCCCTTGGTTACACAAGTCCTTAAGGATCTTAATGGTCTCTGTGGTTCACGAAGGTCTCATGTGTCATAATCACCTATTGGTTCTATGAAGCCCCTCTGTGTCACCATCGCCCCTTGGTTCCATGGGCTCCAGTGGTGCCACAATGATTCCCTTGGTTCCACAACTTCCCATAGCGTCACAATTGCCCCTTCCTTCCAAGAGACCCTGCAGGGTCACAATGGTCTCCATGAATCCACGGTGCCCTGCAGGATCACAACGGCCCTTTGGCTCCACGAGGCCCTGAAATGCAGCAATGGCCTCTTGGTTCCACAAAGCCGTGCTGCTTCACACTGGCCCCTTGGGACCATGTGGCCCAACAGAGCCACAAAGATGTTCTTGGTTCCTCAAAGCCCCACAGTGTCACAGTGGCCCCTTGGAGCCATGGTACCCTGCAGTGTCACTATGTTCTCCTTGGTTCCACAAGTTCCTACAGTGTAACAGGTTCCACAAGGGCCTGCACTGTCACCATGGCCCATTGGTTCCACAATGCTCCGCAGTGTCACAATGGTCTCCATAGGAAGGAAACAACTGAGCCCCAGTGGTGCAGGGGCAGATAAGAGGCAGTCACCAGAGGCCAAGGCTAGCCAGACTTGACTGTAGGGGCAGATTTTGTCTGGGAATAACCCTTGCATATAGAGAATTTTAGATGCAGAAGCCCAGTTTTGGCCATGGGTGCCTAGACAAGAAAGACAGTTCTTTTCCATAGGAATAAAAGCACAGAGCCCCAGTGCTTCACGGTCAGATGGGAAGTGGCCCTTGACATGTCTAATTCAGTGGGACCTGTCAGACAGTCCCCAGGAGGCTAAACCAGACAGACCTGTTCCATGTTCCATTGACTTCATGGGTCCTAACACTGTCACAATGGCCTCCTTGATTCCATGAGGTCTGGCAATGTCACAATGGCTCCTTGGTTTCATGAGCCCCAACAGAGTCACAAGGGTCCATTGGCCCCACGCAGCCCCGCTGTGAAACAATGGCTCCTTGTTTCTRTTTTAAATCAATCACAATCAAACCACAGTTTGATCATTGATCCTTGCTTCCATAGGGCCCATGATTTGCACAATGGTCTCCTTGATTCCATGATTCCTGGATTCCACAGCCTCACCATAGTTTCCTTGGATCTCCATTGTCACTACTGACCCATGGCTCCATGAGGTTCCGTAGTGTCACTGTGGTCGCTGTCAGAGGCTGGATGAGATCGATGTCCCGAGACACCTTGGGATGCTGGGAATGCCCGTGTGGGGCCAGGGCCGGGTCAGGCCTTGGTTTGTGGTGGGACAGAGCCCGGCCCCCAGCCCTGGCCTGGCAGAGCTGTCAATCACACAGCAGGGGGTGGTGTTAACCCAGCTCTGATTGGCTGAGCTGTAAATCAATCAATCAATCACACACTAGCAGCTGGTGCTACCCTGGCTCTGATTGGACAAGCAACTGGCAGTCCCGCCCCAGGGGCGGGCCCATGAAGGCCCAGGGGGTTAAAAGCCAGAGCACGAGGCCAGCCCAGGGTCTGGATCCTGCCTTCTCCTGGGGTTCCTCTGTTAGCGATGCTGGAACCCCAGCAGTTGGTGCTTATGTGTGTGTCTTTCTATTGATCTTCTGTCTTTCTGTTGTTCTCTATTTCTTCTCCTGCTAATCCTACTTACCTGGAACATTTTTGGGTAACATCACATGTTAAGGATTAAAGGTTTTTAGGTTAAATGTGTGGGAATCCAAGGCACAGGGAATATTTCTCTGTCTGCTCTGAGGGGTCCTGACCCCCAGAGAAACGCTGCCTTTAACCTTCACCAGTGGAGAGGACTTCCAGACTTGGAGATAGATTAGAATTTACCAAAGTGTGAAATAGRTAATAGAGAGTAGTATAGTATGTCACTTGTGTGGGAAATTTACGTTTTGGGATTTTTAGTATGGTGTAGAAAGAAAGCAAGATGGAGGAATCTGGGTGTCGTCCCTGACTTCTTCTTCATCTACTCCATTTTCTGCAGTGTTGGTGACACAGGGTGATTGTCAGGGAAAGCACAGTGCAGAGGTTATGTGGACAGTCAAGGGATGAGTTACTGGTAGATAAGTAGAAATAATGTACATTTTAAGTGTTAATGGGATGAGACAACATTAAAAGACATTGAAACCATGCATTTTAGAGACATTTTGAGGTGTTTCTCCAGTGTGCTACTGGTAGGATACAAGCAATTCAAACTTAGATAAGATAACAATATACAAGAAGCTGAAGACTAAAAGCCCTGTTCATCCTCCCTTTTACCTGGCACAGAAAATGGCCTCACAGGAGAGTTCCCCAATCCAGGGATTCCACAGAAAAGGCCAGCAATAAACAAACATAATTACTGGGTGCCAAATGGTTTTGATAAGTTGGCTTTTTTTCGCCGTATGCGATAAGTTGTTTCCTGAGGGTGGTTATCTTAAGTGTTGCAAATCATGTAAATGTTATTCGTAAATGACTTTGAGGTCCACCTGTAGCAACAAGTCAGATATAAAAGAAGAGGATTGAAAAACAGGTGGTTTTTATAGCCTTTACGTTTAATATCTTAGTCTGTTGATCTCTGATGCATAAGGGGTGAACTTGGGGAATCTGTTGGGGGGGGGGGTTTATTTTAGGCTCCTTTCTTTGCACCTCTCAATGACCTAAAGATTCTCTAAATAAACTTTGCCTGAACCCCACTTGTGCCCGTGAAGGAACCCTTAGTTCTTTGGCCATCCCGCTCTTTGGAGCCTGGGCACTCCTGGGATGTCACGTGGAGCCCCCGTGAGTGCCTGTGACAGATCAGTGCCTTTTGCAGCCCAAGGTCCCTGGGATGAACCGATGGAATGGCTTGTGACTGCCCTTACCACAGGGCTCTTTCCATCCCAGAGCCTGGGAAGGTTCCATGAGAGCCCTGTCTCTGCCTGTGACTCCAGCTGGAACAGCCTGGAGACTCTTGGAAAGTCCCCATGGAACCTCTGAGGGCCTGTGGAAATCTGATCTTTAGCAGGCAACCATCACAAAGGTGTGTTCTGATGTCAGTTTTCCATGGCAAACCATAACCATGTCTCTTCGTGCTTGTCCTGAGCTCCACGGGTCCTGAGCTCATGCACAATGCGCTTGCATGGCAACCATTGGCAGCCCATCCCAGGCTCATGGGAATCCAGAAGCACAAGAATTGGCTGAGCTGGGAGGACCCATCAGGATCTCCATCCCAACTGCTGGCCCTGCACAGGACAGCAATCCAGCCTGGGCCTGGCAAGCGCTGCCAAACGCTGCTGGAGCTCAGAGAGCCCTGGAGCTGGAGCCTTCCCTGGCAGCCTGGGCAGGGCCCCAGCAGCTCTTGGCAAAAACCTTTCCTGACATGCAACTGACCCTGGGATTGATTCCTCAATTTTCCTGCTCCCTACAGCGCTGCCCTACTGCCTCCACCCCATGGAAAGCAAAAAGGCAAAGATCCCGGTTGGGATAAGAACAATTTATTGGAACAGCAACGAGATAAGGAACAACGGAACAGAAAAAATATGATAACAGAAGGGATAAGAAAAACTAATTACAGGGAAAATTACAACACAGCTACTGGGTCTACTGGCACAATTTCCCCTGCCTGGAAAGGACACCTTCTCCTCAGGGAGAAGAGAGAGAAGAGTCCTTTTCTGCCCTTGCAAGTTTCTGAGGTTGGAGTGAATGTAATGACATGGCCATGCCAGACCTCATGTTCTTCCATCCCACATCATGTCATTGGCAGGGGCAGAAAGAACAGTGTCTTCCCAGCATGAATCACAGGAACAATGGATACCAGGGCTCTGCCTAACGTGGGTTTCGCCAGGGGGGAGGAGGCTGAGCAGTGCATGAAGCTGTTCCTTCAGTCGGCAGGCCTTCCCCTTACTGGTGACTCTGTTGGTGTCTTCTCAAGTGAGAGCTGCGGGTGAAGCTCTTCCCACACTGGGGACACCCATAGGGCCTCTCCCAAGTGTGGATGTGCAGGTGGGTGACGAGGGTGGAGTTTTGCTTGAAGCCCTTCCCGCACTCGGGGCAGAGGAAGGGCCTCTCCTCGGTGTGAATGCGCTGGTGCTGTAGGAGATCGGAGCTGGTGTGAAAGCTCTTCCCACACTGGGGACACAGGTAGGGCCTCTCCCCAGTGTGCATGCGATGGTGGGTCACAAGGGTGGATCTGTAGAGGAAGCCCTTCCCACATTCCCCACACTTGTAGGGCCCCTCTCCAGTGTGGATGTGCTGGTGCTTGATGAGGTGGGATTTCTGCTTGAAGCGCTTCCGACAGTCAGGACAGTGGAAGGGCCTCTCATCCGGGTGAATGCGCTGGTGTCTGAGGAGATCRGAGCTGCTCTGAAACCWCTTCTGACACGGGGGACACTCGTAGGGCCTCTCCCCAGTGTGGATGCGTTGGTGGATGACAAGTGCGGAGCTGCAGCTGCAGCCCTTCCCACACTCCCCACACTCACAGGGCCATTCCCCAGTGTGGATCATCTGGTGGCTGATCAGGGCGCTGCTCTGCCTGAAGCTCTTCCCACACTCCAAGCACTTGTGGGGCTTCTCCCTATCATGAAGCTGCTCTTGGACCACCAGCTTGGAGCTCTGGCAGTAGCTCTGTCCACCTTCCTGGCTCAGGGTGGGTCTTTCCTCCTCAGAGCACCCTGGGCTGGGTTTGGAGCCCATCCTCATGGGGGATGTCTGGGGATTTTCCTCCCCACTGGAATACTGCACTGTGGAGTCACTGAAAATGGCCTCTTCCATGAGGTTCTGCCAAGGAGATTTTTCCTCCCTGGTCTCCATCCTCAGCTTCTTCCCTGGGGGAGGAAGGACAAGGAGAGGATGGGATTTGCCTCCGTGCCAGAGGGAAGGGGAAGGAGATCCCCCCAGTGCATCCCCGGCAGGACGGGGTTGGCAGCAGGGTTGTCCGGCAGCCGGGGGCTGTGCTAGGCTGGGAGATGGAGCAGGAGAGAGGGGGAAAGGGGCACTCACTTCCTCCTCACCTGCCTGGGTGTCCCAGGGCTCCTTCCTCTTCCTCGCAGCCTCCTCCTCCATCCAACCAAGTCTTGGGGATGGAAAATCCTGCTCTGGGAAGAAAACAAACGGTGCGCACATTGTCTTTTGATCTGGTTTGAAGGCAAACCAGGGGGAGAGTCAAAGTCAGAATTACAATTTAATAAGCAAATGAAGATCTAGGCAATGATATAGAAACACTGCCTTAAACTGACAGAGTCAGGATATAACCTGACACCCTGTTGCTCAGGGGGGTGGCAGCAGTCCCATTAAATGGTGGCTGCAGTCCTGTTGGAGTGATGAACGTGATTCTGTCCAAGCAGTGATCCTGTAGAAGGGTCTGGTCTTCCTCTGAAGGTCCAGTGGTGGTTCTGGAGCTCTTATCCTCTGGGAATCCAGCAGGCAAGCTGCTCCTGGTGTTGCAAGCCTCAGCCTATATCCAGGTAGGAATGCTTGGATCCTCCCCCTGGGCGGAGCATCCCACAATGGGATGATGGAATTTGATCAGTCCTGCAGTGACACTCAATGGCCCATTCCCAGAAGATATCTCCCCTGGAGGGCGTTACAGGGCTGAGGCATGGAAGAAGATAAAGAACACTGCCCACCTGTTGATAGCAGTTGATGAAGATGGGGATTGAAAACATGCATTGGTTACATCTTGCATTGCAGCCTGAAACAGTGGGGTAATCCCTGCTCAGGGGGTGAACACCACCCCCCTTACCCAACTGGCTCAGGTGTAAAACCCCACCCTGGGAAGGCCAACACACACAGGGGACAATGTCACACTTGCCCTGCCCAGGGGGGTCTCTGTCCCTGTCACTCCTTGCTCTCCTCCTTTTCTCTTTCTTTCCATCTCTCTCTCTACTCACATTTACTGTTCAAATAAATCCACTTTGGATTTGGTCTCTTAGCACCTTTAATGGGGCAGAGGCATCTCTAACTAATTTTTCAACCAGATGTGACATTATTGGCACAGTGAGTTCAGGGCACTGTTGCTCTGACCTCCAAGTGCTTTGAAACAGCATGGTTCCCTTCTGAAGGGGTTGTGGTTCTTCGGAGAACTCTTGAAACTGACACAGCCCTCCTTCCTCTGTGGAACTTTAGGGAGAACTGATGAGGAAAATGGCTGTTGTGGTTGCGAGTGTAAAAGAAAATATTTGTTGTCACATCTTAAGCTGGACGCAGCTTTCAGGCTAGATGGACCGAGAGGTGGCAAATGTTTGACGGACGAAGTGGAGCTGGAGAGCTTGTTCACCCCATTGTGAGTAATAAACTGCAAGAGGGTGCTACATAAGTGCCCACAGAAGCCCAGGCTCAGCAGGGCTAAGATTAATCCAAATAATCGCGCGCGAATTTACAGCTGTGGGCTTTGCGAACTGTGAGTGCAAATCATGTATTCTCTTGTGTGGTCGCTGTCACATCTGTGACAGTACAAGCTTCCGCATTAGCTGTTCATAATATCAGCTATTGGGCCGATTTTCGAACTTATCTTGCTATGGGCAGCTGAGCTGGATGTCTGTGCACAGGAGCGGATGAAACCCAGGAATAACTGCGAGACCCCAAGCGACGCCTTCTAGAAGATACATAAGCGTGTTATGTTAGTGTTTTGGGCGTGTTGATATTGCTCTCGCTCGCTTTCATCACAACGTGACTGTGGAAAATCAATATTATCAAAGTCTTAATGAAGTCCCGTACCTATTTCGTGTGAGGTTATTGTGTCCAGTGGCACAGGCGGATTGCTTGGAGGGGCCTATGTGGCTCTCGCGTGGGAGATGCAGAGGATTGTTGGGATGTCCCTGTGTCCTGTCACCCCAGGCCATTCCTGCAGGGGTGACCTGTCGGCCCGTCGTCACCCAAGGACATTCTCCCAGGGGGTCTCCATCATTCTCACACCACCAGGGAATGTGATGCCTAGGTCTCCCCTCCCTCTCACCCCTGTGCCAGGGGGTGCTCGGGGCAGTCTCTGTCCCTCTCAGCCCAGGGGATGCTCGGGGCTCTCTGTCCCCTCGCCCTGGGGGATGCTCGAGGGGTCTCCATCCCTCTGGCCTCAGGCAATGCCTGTGCAGGGCTGGGGACCAGGGGCTCTGTGTCCCTCTCACCGCTGAGGCTGCTCGGGGCTGGGGGGGCTCTCCGACCTTCTCACCCCTGGGGAGGCCGGGGGGGTTTCTGTCCCTCTCAGCCCTGCTGTGACCCCACCCAGACATCATCGGGGTCACAGGGACAGAGACACCCCCAAAGCCCAGAAGGGCTGAACCTGGGATTTGCTTTGGGGCTGGGGATTTAGGAAGGGGCTGGAATTGGGGCTGGGCTTGGAGTTGGGGCTGAGATTTGGATTAGAGCTGGGATTGGGGTTAAGGCTAGACATGGGATTGGCTTTAGGGCTGGGGTTGGGATTGGGTCTGGGGCTAGACAAGTTTGAGTCTGGGATGAGAATAAATACAGAACTGTGAGTGTGTCTAAACATGGAGTGAGATTGAGACCAGGATCGGGGTCAGGTTTGGGACTGAGCTCACCCAGAATGGGGCAGGGGGGATGTCACTGGGGGATAGTTTGGGGGAAAATCCTGGTTTGGGGAAAAACAACGTGTGAATGCCTTGGGCTGGGGATTCGTCCCACCAACGTCCATTCCTAGAAGTCACCTGATGTCCAAAAATCAAGAGTGAATAAAAAAAAAGCCACCAAGATTTTCCCATTTCCAGTCTCATCCCTGTGGGGTTCTGGTGTTCCCCCATCTCAGGGCTGCTGGGGATCCCATGGGTTCTGGGGATCCCCCCTCTCCAGGTTCCTGCTTTTGGATTCTGGGAGGTTTTGGGGTCTCAGGGTGCCCCTCTCCAGCCTCCCCTCAATCCAGACACTTGGGGTTCCCCCTTCTCTCCACCACCCTGTCCTGCTTTAGGGCAAATTTGGTAAAAACCTCCAAAAGGAGTTTCCTTTAGAATGCAGATTCAGCAGCCCTACTCTCACCGCGTTCAGAGGAAAAATCTTTCCTTGGAGAAAAGTGGAGAAAACACTGTATTTAACCACGGGCAAAGATT
>NDFG01001456.1:16077-26103 GCA_002167245.1 Sporophila hypoxantha
CATGAGAGAGCATGAGACTGTGCCGTGGATATGGCAAGGAAGCTCCGAGGGCATATGCCGATGGCTGTGATTGGCCCAACACATGCCAGAATCTCAGCAGTAGAATTCACATCTGCAGAAATTAGAGGACAGATAGAGGAGAACCACCACAGAAGCTCCGAGGAGCATTCAAAGACAGACGCTGCTCCAGACTCGGCAGTACAAGATCAGAGGTTCTAGTACTCCACGCAGGAGACCGTTCCCAGATGGCCGAGAGCAAGGCTACATTGGGGGGGACGAAATACACAACGACTGGTGTTTTCGTGGTATTCTACCTGCGGATTGTGGGGGAAAACATTGAGGACGGTGGGATGGACAACCTACTGCTGTTCTGGCACGACGCACGTGCGTGAACTGAAAGAAGACACGGCTGAGAGAGGGATTCCACCAAAAGGAAAGCAGCTCCAGTTGCCCGTAGCCGAACTGCCAGGTATGATGATGATGACATTCGATCCCCTTGAAGGAACATACAAGACATATGCCCAGGGAAAGAAGATAACCAGGCTTAGAGGGGCCCTGCTCTAGCCAGGTAGAGGCCAGGGAAAACCGTGTTTTCTGGTCTGTGTGGATTCGTGATGGCCTGGCACATCAGACCACAAGAGTATAAAGCTTTGCGTTGATCGGTGCTCAATGTACATTAATTCCGTCCAGACATTGCGGGACAGAGTCTGTTTCTATTGCTGGTGTGACAGGGGGGTTCCAGGATTTCACCTTGGTGGAAGCTGAGGTGAGCCTGACTGGAAATGAGTGGAAGAAACACCCTATTGTGACTGCCCAGAGGCCCCATGCATTTTAGGCATAGACTTTCCTCAGAAGTGCGGCTATTTCAAAGACCAAAGGGACTCAGATGGCTTTGGACATAGCTGCGTAGAGACAGAGGGTCAAGCAGTAAACACTTTTGCCCTGGACTGTCAGAAAAACCCATCTGCAGTAGGATCCTGAAGGTAGAAGACCAACGAGTGCGATTGCCACCTCGACAGTGCACCGCCGGCAGTATCGGACAAATCGAGATGCTGTGATCCCCATCCACAAATGATCGTGAGCTGAGAGCCAAGGGGTGGTCAGCAAGACTCACTCACCCTTCAACAGTCCCATCTGGCCTGTGTGCCAAGTCTGACAAAGAATGGAGATTGACTGTAGACTATCGTGCTTGAATGAAGTGACTCCACCACTGAGCGCTGCTGTGCCGGAACATGCTGGAACTCCAGTACGAGCTGGAGTCCAAGGCAGCAAGGTGGTTTGCCACTATAGACATTGCTAAGCATTTTCTCCATTCCTCTGGCGAGCAGAATGCAGGCCTCAGTTGCTTTCACCTGGAGGGGCATGCAGTACACCTGGAACGACTGCCCAGGGGTGGAAGCACAGTCCCCACATCTGCCATGGACTGATCCAGACTGCACTGGAAAAGGGTGAGGCTCAGAGCACTTGCAGTACATCGATGACATCATTGTGGGGGGAACACAGCAATGGAAGTATTTGAGAAAGGGAGAGGGATCATCAGGATTCTGCTGGAAGTGGCTTTGCCATCAGAAGAGCAAAGTCAAGGGACCTGCCGAGAGATCAGTTCCTGGAGTGAAGGGCAAGACGGACAGTGTCAGATTCCCACTGAGGTCATCAAATCACATCAATGTCTCACCCACCAATAAGAAGGAGACACCAGCTTTCTAGGTGCCATATGTTTTTGGAGATGCACATTCCCAATTACAGTCAGTGTGAGCCCTCTTTACCTGGTCACCTGCAAGAAGAACAAGTTCCACTGGGCCCAGAGCAGCAACAAGCCTTTCCCAGATCAAGCAGAGATCGCTCATGCAGTTGCCCTTGGCCCAGTAGGACAGGACAGAGGTGAAGGAACATGCTGTTACTCTCCCCCGGGAACCATGGCTTGTCTGGAGCCTTTGCAGAAGGTGCCAGGGAACTCGAGGCCGACCACTGGGTATTTGGAGCCAAAGTCACAGAGGGTCTGAAGCAACTACACTCCCACAGAGAAGGAAATCTTGGCTGCCTATGGAGGAGTCCAGGCTGCCTCAGAGGTGATTGCACGTGAAGCACAACTCCTCCTGGCACCCGCTACATGGCTGGGGTGGATGTTTAAAGGAAAGGTTCCCACCACTCACCACGCCATCCAGTTTACATGCGGAGCAAATGCGATTGCTATTATCACACAGCACGCCCATTGCCGCCGCCAGGTGGATGGGGGGAGAAGCACACCGATACGATGCGCGGTAAAAGAGTTAAGCTCCGTTATTGCCTCGATTCAGCGCTACTAATACACGAGTAAAAACTTTCTTGTGCACGCGATCACGGACAAATAGGATTGGATGCCCCGTCTCCGCCTCACGAAGGCCAGCACGCGTGTCCCAACTCCGCGATCATTGGTTGCTTAGTCATGCTTATTGGTTGCTACATAATGACGAGAATTTATCTCTAAGTTTTGCTTCTTGTAACTTCTGGAATTCTGTTAATCTGTGATAGCTTGGCACGTAGCACCGTTTTGATTTTTCTCTTCCTCAAGGACACTGCAACTGCCCCACAGCTTACTTTACACTGCTACTGCATGTCTGCAACCCCCACGCCCGTATCAGGTAAACTGAATTGCCCTGGGATTTTTGGAGGTAAATACAAATTGGCCAAAGGTGAGAATTTTGGTGTCACAGATTGGAGAACAAGAACAAGTGACAGGGCTGAAGAAGCTCCTCCATATAACCAACTGCCCCCAGAGGAACGCGCTAGCTCTTTTCACTGACGGTTCCTGTTCCATCATAGGGATGAACGGAAGTGGAAAGCAGCCGTATGGAGCCCCACATGACAGGTGGCAGAGGCCACTGAAGGAGAAGGTGGATCAAGTCAACTTGCAGAACTCAAAGCTGTTCAGCTTTGGACATGCTGAGAGGAGAGAAAGCCCTACTCTTCTCAACTGATTCATGGATGGTAGCCAATGCTCTGTGGGATGGCTGGAGAGGTGGAAAGAGGCCAACTGGCAGCTAGGGAAAACCAATTTGGGCTGCTGAAGAGTGGAAAGACATTGCCACCAGGGTAGGAGGCTACCTGTGAAGTCTGCCATGTAGATGCCATGTCCCCAAAAGCAGAGTCAATGAGGAGCACCAAAACAATGAGCAGGTAGACAGGCTGCAAAGATAGAGGTGTCCAAGATAGACCTAGATTGGGAACACCAAGGTATTTCGTTCCTGCCCTGAGCTGCTCAGCAGATCAGGCCATGCAGGAGGAATGCCACCTATGGGCACAGACCGAGGGGTGGATTTAACCATGGACAGTATTTCTCAGGTTATCCATGACTGTGAGACGTGTGCTGCCATCAAGAGGCCAAGCGAGTGAAGCCCCTGTGGTAGTGTGGCGGTGTCCAAGTACAAGTATGGGGAGGCCTGGCAGATTGACTCCATCCCACTGCCCCAGACACGCCAGGGCAAGCGTACGTGCTGACCATGGTGGAAGCCACCACTGGATGGTTGGAGACCCACCTGTGTCTCAGCCACTGCCAGAACACCATTCTGGGCCTGGAAAAGCAAATCCTTTGTAGGAGACATGGCACTCCTGAGAGAATTGAGTTGACAATGGACCCATTTCAACAACAGCCTTATCAACACCTGGGCCAGGGAACATGGCATTGAATGGATAGATCATATCCCCTATCATGCACCAGCTGCCAGGAAAGTTGAACGGTGCAATGGACTACTTAAAACAACCCTGAAGGCACTTGGTGGGGGAACTTTTAGAAATTGGGAAATGAACTTAGCCAAAGCCACCTGGATGGTCAACACCAGAGGGTCCATAAATCGAGCTGGTCCTGCCCAGTTGGAACCCTTACACACAGTGGATGGAGGTAAAGTCCCTCTGGTACATATGAGATGTATTTTAGGAAAGACTGTTTGGATTACTCCCACCTCAGGCAAAGACAAACCCAACTGTGGGATTGTTTTTGCTCAAGGACCTGGTTACACTTGRTGGGTAATGCAGAAAGATGGAAAAAGCCTTTGTGTACCACAGGGAAACCTAGTCATGAGTGAGAACTGTGTGTAAGGTTTCTTTGTGATGAAGATGGAAATAGAATAAGGGGTGGATAATGTCCTGGATTGCAAGGCACTGTGTGTATTCTATTTGCCATCTATTAGAGGTGTGGCAGTTAACTTCTGTTAATTGTGCAGTTTTCTTTATCTCTTCCACACACCAATCCTCTCTCTGAGAAGACATCAGCTGCCAATGGGCTATTGAGTGTCACTGCATGACTGATAACAATTACATCATCCCATTGTGAGATGCCCCACCCAGAGGAAGGAGTCAAGCGTTCCTACCTGGATAAAATCTGAGATTTTGGGACACCAGAACAGCCTTTTCCACTGGATTCCCGGAGGAGGAGCAGCCTTTTCCACTGGATTCCTGGAGGAGCAGCTGCCTTTTCCACTGGATTCCCAGAGGAAGACCAGGCCTATCTAGGCCACCACTGGATCTTCGGAGGAAGACTACATCCTTCTACAGGATCACTGCTTCAACAGAACCACATCTGCCACTCCAGGAGGACTGCAGCCACCATTTCAATTGGACTGCTACCAACACCCTGACCCACAGGGTCTCAGGTTGTATTCTGACACTGTCAGAACTGTTTTGTATTACTGCATTGTTTATTTGTTTAATTTTCTTCCCTAATAAAGAACTGTTATTCCTGCTCCCATATCTTTGCCTGTGAGCCCTCCTTAATTTCAAAATCATAACAATTCAGAGGGAGGGGAGTCGGGGTTTACATTTTCCAGTTCAGGAAGGGTCCATGAACTGCCCAAATGTAACCACTGTCCACAAGGGTCCTTGGTGAATGGAAGAGACGAGATCCTTGACTGCCATGATCAGAGAAAAGCTTGATTATTATTTTAAGATATATACATATACTGTATACTATGACTGAAAAAGAAAAAGAAACAAAGGAGAGTTTTGTCAGAACCCTGCTAGCTAGAATAGAAAAGTAAAGAATGAATACACACGAGCTGGCCCCGACAGACTGCGGAGCTAGCTCTGCTGTGACTGGTCACTGAACCAAAACATCCACGCCAGACCAAATCACGATCACCCTGTGTTGATTCCCAGCAGCAGATAATTATTGTTTGACCTTTTGTTTCTGGGCCTCAGCTTCCGAAGGAGAAAAAATCCTAAAATGAAAGTTATTTTTCACCAAGAAAGATTTCTGCACGGGTCCTGCCTTCGTAGCAGACACCTGTCGTTTTCAAACCAAGACCACCCGTCACCTAACGGATAATCAACATCCAAATGAGGTGGTTTCTCAAAAGGCTAAACTGACAGCCGGCAGCCTTCAGAAAAAAACTTACCACTGGAGGCAAGCGGCCTCACGCTGTGACACAAATGTGCAAGCCAATGATGCCTACAATCGACCCGAAGGTCAAGAAAGGCAAAAACCATTCTAGACACGCATGGCCGCCCAAACTCCAGCACCTCAGCTCCCAGTTGCCGAGCCATCTTACCACTAGGGGAAACTGCGAGTTGGTGAGTGGGGAATCTGTTTTTTAACCAACTTATTTTGACCATGCAATATCGACAGGCACAGCTGGGGCCTGAAGATTGGCCACGATGAACTTTAATCTTAGGAAAACTGCAATCGAGGACTGAAGGATTTCTTGCTTATTGCATCCACACTATCAGTGACCTCACAATAGAATTACAGTGCTGGCCCTCACTCTGACCCACCTTGTTTCTATACCCCAAGGACTAACAATTGCCCAAGCCATTAATACTCCCCAAACAGGATGCTGATGGACACCTTCTTCTAGGGATGTGGACCGAGGTGATTAATCGCAAATCGACCGAAAAATCAGCTTTGCAGCCTGGAACTTAACAATTAAGCCATGGAACCTGGCTTGCACGAAATGGGTCCTTGGGCTAGCCTTTCCAAGAAACTGAACTGATGGGGTTGCCCATGCACCCGAAACCCAGCAGTGGGGTCCCTGCAGTGTCCATGGCAGCAGTCCCTTGCCAATGGCCCAGTGCAGGTTGGATGAGATCCACCCGTCACAGCTGCCCAGGGCAGGTCTGCAGTGTCTGGGTGGCAGCTTGCGGCTTGTCACACAGTTGAGGACGGGTGTCTGTTTTCACGTAAAGAAAGTTAGAGTTTTAGATTGCCTTCAGAGAATTAAAAGCAAATATCCCCTTTGTCTGAGTGCAGCCCAGTGCTCCAAGTAAAGCAAGTTCCAGGTGAGTGAGGAGAGACAAGGATGGGGAAGGGGACTGTGGAGCAAGTCATCACATGGGAAGACCTCAAGGCACAGCTTCTCTGACCAAGGCCAGACTTTCTCGAAGAGTGTTTCTGTGTCAGTATCAGTCACTGAATGCCTTGCAATCACCTCTGGTGTAACAAGAAAAGTGAATGAAAAAGACATCCTTTAAAAAGAAGAGATACATATTTCTAGAGGTCTTTTGAAATACTTCTACATGACTGCAGAAGGAAACCTCCCTAAGGAAATGCACTGAGCAGGGGAAATCACTAGCAGAGCCATGGTTTGTCAGGACTTTTGCGCTGATCTAATGAGCCCTGTGGTGACATTTGGAGCTGAGCCCTGGAACCTCAGGGCCTGAGAGTGAGATTGCCAAAACCTTTCCAGGGTCAGAGTCAGAGGGAAAAACTCAAAGTGTCTGCCTAGAGCTATAATGGTCTCAGTGAGGCCATCCCCAACACAGGCTCTCATGCCGACTCCTTGATAGAGATTTAGGAGGCCAGGATAAACAAAACTTTCTTTCAGACACTCAGTATTAGAAAGGAAACCAAAAACTACCTTTAAAACCTTGAGTATCTCAAAGTATTAATGAGCCCCTATGAGTAGTCAGTACAAAGCCTCTCCAGGGACTCATTAAAGCCAGATAATGGGGCCATGATTGCACAAACCTCTCACAGAGTCGTTCTATCAAAAGGGAAACACAAGTACCTTCAATAACTGGAAGTACCCTGAAGCATTAATTTGAGCCCCACCTGGTGTTGATGACTGACAAAGCCTCTCCAGGGATAATTACAGCAGATAATTGGAGCTGATGAGTTCGCACAAACCTCATCAGAGACTCCAAGGAAAAGGCGAAAGCAAAGTCCTTTGAAAAACTGCAGTCCCTCAGGGAGCAGGAAGGAGCCCCCAGGGCCGATGCTTGGCAAGGCTCCCCAGGGACTCCTTCCAGCAGATCCTTGAGGCCACTGGGATGTGGGCTGGTGGGGGATGCTGAGCAGGACAAGGGGGCTACAGTGGCCCAGCCTGGCTGCGGGCTGTGCCAGACCCAGGCTCAGGACAAGGTTCTCCTGCAGCCTTGGTGCACAGACCCTGCCTGTGCCCCAGGGCACCAAGACGTTGGCTTCTCTTGTTCCCCACCTGGCATCACTGCCTGCAGTTCTCTGCCTCTGCCCATGGGGCCTGGGGGACACTTTCTGCAGTGGTGTCCCTCAGTGGACCCATTAAAAGTCCAAGAAACTTTGGAGTTGGATTTGACTTGGAGTTCTGGGTAGAGTCTTCAGCTGCCTCTCAGGGCCTGATGTTCAGGGCGCTGAGCCACAAAGCCGCCCAGAGGCTCATTAAAGTCCTTGTGCTGGGTCTGGTGCTGCCTGAGCTGGGCAGGGGCTCTTGCACAGAGGCAGCTCATCTCTCTCTCTCTGCCCTTCCCCGTGGCACATTCAGGGAACTCCCAGAGGCTCTCTGGCACAGATTGCACCCAGGAGGGCAGCTCAGAGCGTGCAAGGCCAACAGCAAGGAGATTCCCTGGCTGTGCCCATGATGGGATCTCAGGCAGGGGGCTCAGCTCATTCCCCTTTCCCATGGACTGGCTCTGCCCACAGCCCCACAGGCTGCCCAGTGGAAGCTTGGACAGCCCATTCCCATGGACAAGGCCTGCCTGGCAGGAATGCCAAGGGCAGTGCCTGAACTCAGCTGCTGCAAATGCCAGAGCCTCCCTGAGAGCAGGAGAGATAACAGTGACAATGTCAGGGGCAGGGCAGAACCAAAGAAGATGTTGCTGCGTGCTGTGCCTGAGAGGGCAGGGCACGAGGACAGCCGGGCACTCAAGGGCAGGTGTTCCCGTGCCCAGCGTGTGCCCGGCACTCCCAACCACACCCACAGTGCCCTCCTGCCCAGGCACTGCTCTACCTCAGCCCCCTCTCCAGCCCTGAGCATCTCCCTGGCCTGGACATTCCCTCGAAGAGGCAGCCCTGTCCTGCCAGCGCTCAAAGAGCCCATTCCAGCCTGTGCTGTGCCCTGGCTGGGGCCCTAACAGAACTGCCCTGTGTGCAGGGCCCTGGCTGGGGCAGGGCTCTGAATGTGCAGCTTGACGGCAGGGGCAAGCTCAGGAGAGCCCTGCTGGGCCCTGCAGATGTGATGCTTGCTGCGGCCCAGGGCTGAGCAGTGGCTGAGGGCCTTTGGGGAGGCTCCCAGCAGATGAGACTGACCACCAAAGTACAGCTCTGGAAGTCCTGGAAATTGGTTAAACATTCCTATGATGATCCTTGTGTGTTCCCTTTCAACTCGGAATGTTCTGTGATTCTGGGATTACAATTCCTTGTTCTGCTTCTCTTCATCCCCCTGTTGTTTATAATCCAAAGAGGGGAAAAAAAAAACCCCTTGCAAACAGTGTTTTGAACAGTAAAGTAAACCAAGACATTACTGGAGCTTCCAGATGATCCCCAGTGGCGGACTGGGGCAAACATCTAGCGACCTGATTGCAAACAATTTATTATGGGTTTGAATTTATTAGGAAATAATTAACAGGGAACATCCAATAGGGAGATTCACTTACCCCAGTTACCTCTTGGCTCCACCATTGCATTTAGTCCAGGGCGCTTCTTTGCCTTCACTTTTTGTTTGTGATTGGCTCACATTCTGGTCAAAAACCAAAATGTTCTTCTTGATAGGTCCTCTTCCTGATAATAAGGACTGTACAGGATACTATTTGTATTAAATACTAATGTATTTCAGGAATGCATTTAGACAATCAGCTTATTTGTTTCTA
Organism: Sporophila hypoxantha; assembly: GCA_002167245.1. Lineage (NCBI taxonomy): Eukaryota > Metazoa > Chordata > Aves > Passeriformes > Thraupidae > Sporophila > Sporophila hypoxantha. Next base: position 25,111 of record NDFG01001456.1, read on the forward strand.
AAATCAAAGAAAAAAGGTTTAGGCCATACTAAATTAATAAAGGATTATAGTGATAGAAGTATAAATAGTAATAGAGTTCATGAGGATTTTAATAGACTTAATAAGGATTATAGATTTATAACTTATAAAATAGTAATTTATAGAGCTACAAAATTTGAAAAATGTTATAAAATGCAAAAATTTTTTGTCATCACCCCAACTTTCCCATCCTTGTCTGAGTAGGTAAATGAAAACACTCTCAGGAAAGCTCCTGATCTTTGCCAGCAATCCAGGCTTACCTTGTGTGGAAGTGCCCTCCGGAGCTGTGCCCAGCTGTCTGGAGCTGGAGCCAAGGCCCTTGCCCCAGCCAGCCCCTGCTCAGCAGCAGCCCCTGCCCTGCTCCAGTGGCGGCTCCTTCCCCCCAGAGCTGCTCCACCGACGCGAGAAGGCAGCTAGCCCGGGCCGGCCTGAGAGCTGTCCCTGGCAGGCAGCAGAAGTCCCTGCCCCAGCACAGCGCCCTGGTGCAGACCCTGCTCTGCAGGACAGCCCTGGGCACCCTGGCTGCAGCCCCGGCTGCATTGCTCAGACCCTGAGCAGAGCCTGGCAACAGGAGTGCCTTGGCTGTGCCTGGCCTGCGGGCAGCAAGGGAAAGCTTCCCAGCCCTGCCCTGGGGCCACAGCCTGGCCCTGGGAGCAGCCTGAGAGTCCTCCTGAAAGCTCCGGAAAGCTGTGGGATGCTTGCCAGGCTCCAGGAAGATCCCTGCTAGGCGAGCTGCAGCTTCTCTTCCCCATAACCAGGGGAATGACTGTTGCAAACCTGGGGATGGTTTCTGCTCTAGTGAGCCCTGAGGATGAGCTCTGCTCTGTGTGCCTCCCAGCCCACTGAGTTTAACCTCCTTGTGCCTCTGGCTGTGTGCCCGGGGTGGCTGCAGGCAGTGCCCCAGCCCTGCTGGGCTGGCAGAGAGGCTGCTCATCAAAGAGAAATGTGCTTTTGAAAGCTCTCTTGCTTACCAGG
>NDFG01001463.1:0-15155 GCA_002167245.1 Sporophila hypoxantha
CCCTTCCCAGCTCCCTTCCCTTCCCTGGACACGCTGGTGGAAACTGGAGGTCCTGCTCCTTCCCATCTCTCCCATTCCTTCATTCCCTCAAGGAGAAGAACCATGCTGTGTTTGCTGGAATCTCCAAATCCACTTCTCCATGTCCTGGAATTCCATTGGTTTATCCCTCTCTTCAGAACTCTTAGGATTGTCTTTAAAACCATCAGAATTTTTAGCAAAAAAATTCCAAGATTTTGGATTTTGGTGGCAGCATTCCCAAAACTTCCTCGGTGGTTGCACCAGCTGGGAATACGCTTCTGATTCCCCAAGAAATCTGAGGTTTTCCTTGGATTCTGAGAGTTGGAATTTTCCCAGAAAAAGAACAAAGCGAAACATAAATATTCCAAACCTTTTTCTTTTTTTTTTTTAAGAGGGGGAAATTCTGTTTATTTTGTGTTTGCTTTGTTGTCCCTGCTCTGTTTGGAATCCTGAGTGTTTGCAGTCTCCAACCCTCGACTATCTGGGAACATGTGGTCCCAGGGATTTCTGTGGGAATGCTGAGGCTCTCACATGTGCTTGGAAAGGCTTTGTGGAACAAAGATAAAGGGAAAATCAAATAACCAGAGGATAAATTCTGCTGTCTGACAAGGATTTCAGAACCTTCCACCCCGTGCCGCCCACGTGTCCACTGAAACGAAAACTTTTCGTCTCATTTTCCACTTTTTTGTCTCCTTTTCCTCTGCCAAKATTGAAGGAAATTTTCTTTCTGCTTTTGTCCTATTTTTTAAAATTTAATTTTTTTTTTTTTTATTTCTTTAAATCAGGTTAAACTTCAGGAGTTTTTATGGAGYAAGGCCCGACTTCAGGAACATCCTTCCCAATTTTTTGTTCTAAGGAAGCTGAAGCAAAATGTGCTTGAGGAAGGTTTGGATTAGATTTGGTCCCTGATGACTGGGAGAGGGTGGTGAGGCACCGGAAGGGATTCCCCAGGGAATGGGCACATTCCCAAGGCTGCCAGAGCTACAGGAATATTTGGACAACGCCCTCAGGGTGGGATTGTTGCGGTGTCTGTGCAGGGCCAGGATTGGGACTGGATGATCCCTGTGGGTCCCTCCAGCTCAGGAAATCCCATGGTTCCATGATTCCATGACAATTGTGTTCCCATTCCGTTTCTAAATCCCAATTCCCGGGCACAGCCGCCCTGAGCCTCCCCTGGGGGCTCTGCTCAAGGGGAGGTTTGGATTTCTGGGAATATTCTCATGGAAAYGGTTGTCCAGCCCTGGCAGTGGTGGYATRCCCKTTCCTGGAAGGATTGAAAATCCATGTGGATGTGGCATTTTGTGGGGACTCTGTGGTGGCCTTGGCAGTGCTGGATGATTGGACCCAAAAAGGGCTTTTCCAGCCTCAACAATTCCGTGTTTTTTTCCATGTTCAGGCTTGGCACCTTAATTCCATCAGCCATTCTCATGGCATTACAATAGTTTTAGGGAAACTCACCAATCTTATGGGATGAATGCCAGGAATATCCAGGAAATTTCTTTCCAGAAGAAAGGATGGAACACCCAAGCCCTCCTTATTAAAGCAGAAGTTTAACAAGGTTTGAACAGGGTTGGTTTGTGTGGAATTAGGAATGAAGGGGTGGATTCAGGAATGCCAAGGAAATGGGGAAAAAAAACCCTAAAGGAGAGAAGAGATTTTGAACTTGGAAGTTTTTTGCTGCCACATTGTAAGAAATGGAATTTTAGTGGAATTTAACCACTCACAAATCTCATCCTTGCAGTYCCTGATGCTCCTTTCTCCAAATCCCAAATCCTTGCTGCTTTCTCAGCGTGAAAGATTCCAATGTTGGCTCTGGCGGGGTCCAGAAAGGGAAAGTGTGSCTTGTTCTCCAAGGAGGAAATATTGGTGCGACTTCTGGAATGTGAAAACATCCAAAACTTTATAAAAGAGGATTAAAACTCTGAGAGAAAGAGCCTTGAGCTTTGCAGGAAGCAAAACAATTCCAATGGGAGCCAGCAAGGGAGAACCATGAAAATAAATTATCTATTTATCCTGCAAACTGAGCGAGCTTGGAAATAATAAAAACTTCACKAAAGCATTCCTGTTCATGGGAATATTCTGGAAATATTTTTTAAAAAGAGAGAAAAAAAAAAAAGGAGTTTTTTGCTCCTCGAAAAACTGAAGAAATTTAAGGTTTATCAAGACTGACCCTCCGTGTCTGAGATTTTAATGGAAAATAATTCCCTCTGTTTGGTAGGGAATATGGATAAAGTAGAAAAGGTGCCTGGAAAAATGTGGAGGAACAAGGATTTAGTGGAATTTTTTATTTGGGCTTGAGTGTAGAAGGGAATTTTTGGAAATTAAAAGCTGCTCAATATTTAATAAAAGATGGATAAAAATGGATATTGGCCTCAATATCCATTGGGAAAATTTAGGACACAGAAAAAACAAATGGAGGCACAAAARGGATTTATGGAAGTGGATACTGGGGAATGTGGGTAATTCCAGAAGTGGGAAGAAGTCTGGGAATTAGATGGAGATTGCTTGGAGAGGTSGTGAGCTCATAACCAGCCTGGATTTGCCGATGGCTCCGGATCTCCTGCTCCATGCCCAGYAAAGCTGGAAATTCCTTCCAGGCATGTTCTCTGTTTGAAGCCAATGATTTGGAGGAAATCTTGGGAATTCTCCTCTTGCCAGAGGCAGGAGCTGTTACACCAGGAATGGTTAGGGATGCTTGACCAGGAAAGTGGGAAATGCCAGAAGGTCCCAAATTTGGGGGTTTTAAACAATTCCAAAGCTCCAGGCAAATGGAAATCCTGGTGTCCAACCCAGTGGATGGTGTTGGAAAACTCATCTTTAAGCTGCTCCTAAGCGAGCCAAGCTTAGCTGCCTAAATTAACCCAATMAATTTGGGCTGAAATGAGCTTTTAAATAATTGCAGAAACACCTAAAGCAGGTTTTTCAACAATTAAAATAGATTTAAGCCAAAATAGCTCGGAGAGAGTGGGAATTGTCCATGAACAATTCCCGACTCCTGGTTGCTTCCTAATTTTCATCCCTGAGCAGTTTAACTTAATATTAGGGAAACATTAATTAATATTAAGGGAAAAGAACCATATTTTAATTATTATTCATGATCCACCCCCTCCCATAGAAGATGAGCAGCCCTAATTTGCAGTCAGGGAGGTTGAGGCTGGATCACCACAGACCTGGAATGGGAATCATTACACATGGAGGCCATTCCAGACATGGATTTCCTATCTGGATCACCACAGATCTGGAATGGGAATCATTGCACGTGGAGGCCATTCCAGACTTGGATTTCACACCTGGATCACCACAGACCTGGAATGGGAATCATTGCACATGGAGATCATTCCAGACATGGATTTCACACCTGGATGATCACGGACCTGGAATGGGAATCATTGCACATGGAGGTGATTCCAGACTTGGATTTCACACCTGGATCACCACAGACCAGGAAAGAGGTCACTGCATGGAGAGGTGATTCCAGACTTGGATTTCCTGTCTGGGTTGCCACAGACCTGGAATGGGAATCATTGCACACAAAGGTCATTCCAGACATGGATTTGACACCTGGATCACCACAGACCTGGAATGGGAATCATTGCACATGGAGGCCATTCCAGATTTGGGTTTCACACCTGGATCACCACAGACCAGGAAAGAGGTCACTGCATGGAGAGGTCATTCCAGACTTGGATTTCCTGTCTGGGTTGCCACAGACTTGGAATGGGAATCATTGCACATGGAGGCCATTCCAGACTTGGATTTCCTTCCTGGATCACCACAGACCTGGAATGGGAATCATTGCACATGGAGAAGTCATTCCAGACTTGGATTTCACACCTGGATCACGACAGACCTGGAATGGGGATTGTTGAATGTGGAGGTCATTCCAGACATGGATTTCACACCTGGATCACGACGACCCTCGAATGGAATCACTGCACACGGGCTACCATCTTGTGGCCAAGGATTTCACATCCTGGATCACCAACAGACCTGGATGGGAATCATTGACATTCCCAGCAAGGATTTCCTACCTGGATGGCCAAGACCTGGCAGGGAATCGTTGCTCATGGAAGTCATTCCAGACATGGATTTGACACCTGGATCTTCACATACCTGGAAGGGAATCACTGCATGGAGAGGTCATCTCAGCCTTGGATTTGACACCTGGGTCACCCCAGGCCAGCCCGGTACTGTGGTTCCTTATGAGCATCCCATCTCCTCTCTGAGCACTCGGAATAATCCAGAAAGGAAAAGGAAACAGCTGTGGATGTTCAAGTTCAGGATTGGGAGATAGAAATTCCAGGCTCTTCTCTGGGAGTGCAAATCCCTGGAATGCTGTTTCCATCCTACAAGGTTCCCACCAACGCCTTCAGACCAGAATATCTGACTTTTCAGCCTCTCATTCCTGCCCATAATTCGCATTTCATGAGGCGCTCAGGTCTTCAGGATGGATGAATCCCCCTCCTGTTCCTTGGTGTCATGGATTGCAGGGATGCTGGCTGGATTCCCCTGGCATTCTGCGGAATAGAGATTTACAGCTCCCATTAACTTCCAGAGGAGTTAAGGGCTGTGCTTCTCATCAGAACCTGCTCCCAGTTTATGGCTGTGGCCCTTCAGCCCCACTAATGATCCCAAAAATCTTTGGAATGTTCCCAGTCACCTGGACTCACTGGGAGTCATGCAGGGAGGCTGGGGAACAAAAACCCTTTCTTGCATCTGGCTTTAATTACCTTTGTTTTAATTAACTCATGGAGTTTCATCTCAATAATGTGGAAAAAAGCAGCTTTTCATGAGGTTTGTTTTCCATGACAGGGAAAATTGCATTCCTTTTATCCCATCCCATCACCTGCGGCCTCTGAGGGGCTTTGTCCAATGCCACTTGGAATTCCCAGTGCTCCTGGAGGGATCAATGGAGATGATCCTGGGCAATTCCCCACTCTTGTTCCCTGGATCCACTGCAAACTCCACCTCTCTTTGTGATTTTTGATTCCATGGTGATAATTCCTTCATTCGGCGCAAAAATTCCAGTTGAATTTACAGATCTCGAGGGATTTGAGAGCTGGAGGGAGCAGATGGAATTAGGAATCTCCAGGGAGATTTTGTGGTCTTCCCATGCTTAGAGGGGGCTTGTAGAAAAACAGGGAGAGGGAGTTTTTTACACATGCAGGGGTGATAGGAAAAATGGGAATGGTTTTAAAATTAAAAGAGGGAAGATTTAGATCGATTTTAGGAGGAAATTCCTTCCTTTGAGGCCTGGAAGAGCCATGGCTGCCCTGGATAGCCATGGAATGTCCAAGGCCGGGTTGGACAAGTCTTGGAGCAGCCTGGGGTAGTGGAGGGTTCAGGGTTGGAATGAGATGATCCTTAAGGTCCCTTCCGACCCAAACCGATCTGGGATTTGGTAATTCTGGGACCAGGGAGTGAAATCCCTGAGTCAGGGAATGTTCTGGACACACCACTCGCGCTTGACCTGTGGCAAAGACACCGACAATAAAACGGTGGGGAATGAAACCCTGGAGAAGGGAAGACTTTTCACACCCCATGGAAGCAGCTCTAATGGAGAGCCCACCACAGGAATGCCGCAGGATTCAAGAATGGGATTTTCCCTACCCAGGAAAAGAGCCTCTCCATCACTAAATGTAAGTGGACTGAAAGTTTTTAGGATTGAGGGAATCTTCATCCATGAGCAGCCTGGAGAAGCCTTAGGAGGTCACGGATTTTTCCACAGGTGTCTGGAAGAGCTGGCACTGCTCCCAGTTGAGAGGGAGCACATTCCTGGAGCAGAACAGTTGTCCCCCTCTGGAGTTTGGGTCAAAAGGGACAATGAACATCAAATCTGGGCTCTAAAATCCATGAAGTGTGAATCATCCAGGCCGTGACTGGGAATTTTATGCAGCACTTGGAATTTTCTCCTCATTTACATTTGGAGAGCAAAAATCCGGCGTTTCTGGAGGGTCAGGGGGCACTTTTGATTTCCAAACATCCCTCAGCGCACTTGGGAATGTTTTGAGGATTCTGAAGGGTCTTTTCACCAACTAAATTGTCCTAAAATTTCTGTGATTTTGGTGGTCAATCCTGCAAAGGCAAATCCACAAAGAAGCTGAGTCTCTCCTAAAATCCTGACCGGGGATCCTCCACAGGACAACTCTCGGCCAGGATTCACCAATGGATTTTAATATCCCTAAATATCTGCCCAATAATCCTGGCTGGATGAAACTCTAAATCCTGCTCCTGCTCAGCCTGATCCATGAAATTATCTCCGAAGGGGATGGAAGGACAATTTCCCAGTCACTGGTATGGCAAGGACCGAATCCCACACAACCCCAGCACAGATCCCCAGCTCTATCCCAGATCCGGCTGCCCTGGAGACGTAACAGGAGAAAATCCAGATGGGACATGTGGGATTGTGCCAATAACATAAGGAAAAAGGCTGGAATATTAGGGAAGAAGCAGGAGGGAGAAGCTGGAGGATGATGCAGAATTGGATAATTTGAGGGAACATCACCGAGCTTAAAAATCCGGGAACGTGAGAGAGAATATGAAATTAACTGGTGAAAGCAACAGGGAAAATAATCCTTAGGAAAACATCTCCAGAAAATTCCTTGGAAGGTTTACAGCCAATGCAGAGGTTTGCTGCCCAAATTCCTGGGGGAAATTCCAGGGCAGAAAAGCCGTTTCCACATTCCATGAGCAGCTGTGGGTTTGTTTCCCAGAAGGGGTCAGTCTTTCCAAGGATTTGTGGGAAATTACCCAGCTCTTCAAAGGGACAGAACCTGTGCCTGGATGGAAAAGAAATTTGGGATAGCAAGGAAGTGGGCTGCAGCCTCAGGTGAAATCGAGCATCAATTGCAAGTGGGAATTACCTGGATATATTTCAACAAATTATTGACCTCATATCCCTGGGATGTGGGAATTAACCTTGGAGCGAGAGGGGATTGAATGGGAATTGTGCTTGAAATCACCAGAATATGGGAATTAGCCTTTGGGAAGCAAGTTGGGGATACGAAGGGAATGCCGTTTTGGTGTTTCAAAAATCCCAGGATATTTGACCTATGATTTTGGCTATATTTTTTGATTTTCACTATGGATGGATGACAAGGGGATGAGATGGGATTTTGTGCGCAGAGAATCAGAATGTGGGAATTAACTCTTCTTTGGAGCAAGCAGGGATGAGATGGGAATATTGTGCTCAGAAATCATGAAATGTGGGAATTAGCTCTTCCTTGGAGCAAGAGAGGGAGATGGGATGGGAATATGGTGCTCAGCGAATTCCAGAATGTGGGAATTAGCACTGCCTTGGAATGAGAAGTGGGGTGAGATGGAATATGGTGCTCTGAAATTCCAAAATGTGGGAATTGCTGTCTGCCTTGGAGCAAGCAGGGGATGAGATGGGAATATTGTGCTCAGAAATCATGAAATGTGGGAATTAGCTCTACCTGGAGCAAGAGAGGGGATGAGACGGAATATTGTGCTCAGGAATCCCAGGATTTGGGAATTATCACTGCCTTGGAGTGAGAGAGGGGTATGGGATGGGAATATTGTGCTCAGAAATCATGAAATGTGGAAATTAGCTCTTCCTTGGAGCAAGAGAGGGAGATGGGATGGGAATATGGTYCTCTGGAATTCCAAAATGTGGGAATTAGCCTTGGAGTGAGCAGGGGATGAGATGGGAATGTTGTGCTCAGGAATTCCAAAATGTGGGAATTAGCTCTGCCTTGGAGCAAGCAGGGGGATGAGACGGGAATACTGTGCTCAGAAAAGTGCTCAACATTCCCACTTTTTTCCCTAAATCTCCTCTCAGGTGCTGTACCAGGAAAATCCTTTTCCCTGCCCTGAAGTTCTGGAGAAGTCCAACTCTGGCAGCAGAGATAGATCTTAGGAAAATCTCCTAGAGCAGTTGTGGGCCCTCCAGAGCAGTTGTGGAATTATTTAATCTGAATTATGCCCCAAAGCCAGGGAAAAGTGGGAGCATCCTGGTTCTCCAGCTGTAAAAACGCTGGCACCTTCCACCTGCACCAGCAGCACTTTTCCTGATCCCATTCCTGGCTTCTGTCCCAAATCCCATAGGGATCCCTCCCTCTGGATTTATATTTTTGCAGCCTGTGGATGCTGGGATCGACTTTAAAAGCTGATCCTGGGATGATTCCTGAAATTTGGGGAGACCCTGGAACCTTCGCTCTGTAATCCCATCCCTCCTCTTTTCCTCTGGTGCCTTATCCAAATTTGAGCTCGAAATCCCTGGAAAGCCATCCTGAGGAAAGGCACTGGTGATTCTGGTGGGTGGGATGATTGGAAAAGTGGGCATGAAATCCATGTGGAAATCCTTGGATTGCTGCAGTGAGGGGGAAGATCCTAAAAGAAGAACCTAAAAAGAAGGTCCAAGGTAAAAAACAAAGAAGGGAAAAAAGGAAAATGGGGACACAGGTGACATCCAAGGAATATTTCAGTTGGTCACAGCAAGGATAAACGTTTTCCTGGTGAAACAAGCTATAAATCATTGGATAAATAACAWTTAAAAGCCATTTTAAAAATGATATTTCCCGTTTAAAGCCTGGGATTAAATATTTCACCTCATAAAAGCCAGTGCTTCCTGCTGGATCTCCAAAARCCGTTGGCTCTGGATTGGGCACAGGATGCAGCCCAGATTTCCACCTGGAGCTGTTCCTGGAGCAGGATCCCACCTAATTCCTTGTATGGATTGGTYTTGCTGGAAAACCCAACCCCAGCTTGTCAGAATCCTTCAAATCAGGYCAAAATGTTCCCTTGGGATAGTTACAAACAGCCAGGAGGGAAATATTTCCTTTCATTTCATTTTCTGTCAAGAAAAAAACCACCTTTCAAATTCTGTTTGTTCTTCCCTGTTATCCAGGCAAATTTCAGTCACAAAGAAAATTCCTTGGATTTCAAAKAATTTATGGGAGTTTCTGGGGATTCCATGAGGAAATCTCAGTGATTTTTGGCTCTGGTTTGGCCATTTTCTTGTTCCATTTCTCTGTGTGCATCAGAGGATATAAATAAATATATTTCAGAATATTCCTAAGGATGTTTTTCCATTATATTCCTAAGGATGTTTTTCCATAATATTCCTAAGTATATTTTCCATAATATTCCTAAGTATATTTTCCCTATGTACAGCTATCAGGATCAGAATTCCAGCATGAAATGGATCAGAATTCCAGCATGAAATGGATTGGATTAAATGCAGACATCTATGTTTTCCTAATAATCTGTTTTCTTCCATGTCAATGGAGCCTCAGGATGAGTAGAATCCCATCCATCCTGAGACTGATTGATTTAGGAATGAGCCCATCCATCCTAAAATCCACRCCTAAGGTTGGAGAAGACTCCAAGATCGTTGAATCCTTTGTTGTCCATCAAATCCAGGAGAAAGTGCTCGGGTGGATTTCTGGAGCTTTTCTCAAACCYTTGCTTTTCATAAAGAGTTTGGTTTTCTGGTCGAGTTAAACCAAAGGGGTTTTTTCTCCTTCCAGAAACTTCTCCATATCACCACTGTTTCCAGGCTTTTGGGATAAGGAGGAGGAATTGGAAAGGACCTTCAAGCTCATCCCATTCCACCCTGCCATGGCAGGGACACCTCCACTGTCCCAGGCTGCTCCAAGCCCCTTCCAGCCTGGCCCTTGGACATTCCAGGGATGCAGGGGCAGCCACAGCTGCTCTGGGAAAGGAAATTCCCATCCCAGCCAGGAATTCCATTCCCAATCTCCACATCCATCCCTGCCCTCTGGCAGTGGGAGCACATTCCCTGTGTCCTGTCCTTCCATCCCTTTGTCTTCTTCTCTTCGTTATTGTTCCCTCTACGCATGTCTGAGCCTACACCGGAGACGCACGGCTCAGCCAGGCCCCTGGCCACCAGGGGGATACATGCACGATCCTCACACCCTGGATGCCTCCTCTCCAGGTGAACAACCTACCCAAGATTTTGCGCCAAGACCTGGTGCTCAGCAATGCACGACATCGTTAACCATTCATGCGTTCCGTTGCCCCGTATCCCAGAAGTTTCTGAGCTACCCTGGGCACTCTTCCGGCTATCTAGGACCCTGGCGCTCCTTTTCAACTCTCTCCTCCCCTTCTGGATCTCAGCGGTGGGGAATATTGAGGATTTTGCTACTCTGCCTTTCTCTCTCTTGTACTCTCGATATCTTTCATTCAGTTTTGACAATCTTTTCATCTTCCCCAGTTTCATCTTCTATATGTTTATTTCCACCTTGCCATCTTTCTTCCTCTTCTATTCCACTTTATCCCTTCCATTCCCTCCCCCTTTGTTGTTGTAATATATGGTCTCTTTATTTTTCCTCCCCCCTCCTTTTTCCTTGGGGAGCCCTGCACCCCCCCCCCCTATCCCCCCCCCACAAGCGCGCCTGCACCCCACCCCCTTGTTCTTGCCACTAAAGGTTATCTATTTTTACCTCCCCCTTTCTAATTATTTTTTTTTTAATTCACACCAGGTTTTTATTTATATGTTCTATAGTGTATCTATATTTTTCCTAATCCCCCCCTCTCCTTCCCTCCCCCTTCTCTGGTCTTATTCTCTCTCCCCCCCCCCCCCTCCCCACCTCTTTCCTTTTCCTATTCCTTCCCCGGATCACACCCCCTGTTATATATATCTCTATTGAGTTTTTAATCTGGCCTCCCCCACTTATCACTAATTCACCAACACTACTGTCCCTCTTTCCTTACTGTATATTTCTTTTACTTTATCCTATCTTTTTCATTATTTCTTCCTTCCCCCCTTTTCCTTTCCCCTCCTTTCTTTTTTTCCCTCCCCCCCTTTTTCACTTTTCTAATTTTATTATTATCCCCGCACCTCTCCACACAAAAATACCTAGTGAGTGGGCACAGTGTCCTTTTCTCCATTGAAATTCTACTTCTGTAGGTCCTGTACGCTGGTGCTATCTGCATCACACCTGCAGGCATTTACATTCTTGTTTTTGTTGAAATGATCTCTTTGTGGCCACGTTGTGCTATCCCTCAAATGAAAAGTTTCATTAGCAATATCACCTTGCAGTGCGCCCCAAGTAACTATGGAAATTATCTTAGGTATAGAGTCTTTGTATAATCCGAAAATAGAAAGAAGAAATTTTGCAAGTGCTTCAGACTCCATCAGTGTCACCTCTTTCTCTGTAATAAGTGCCAAGCATGCTTCCAGGACTAACACTTGCAAATAACTTCATTTTCTGAAGGTAATTATCAACAGAGAAACCCATTCTTCCATCTTCATTATTAAGGAGAGAGACTGCCAGCAGCACTGGAGCCCAAAGAACCAGACCTAACCAATATGAATGGCCTAGCATATTTCTGGGTGCCAATAGCTACTGGGAATTTATTCCCAGTAAAACCCAAGAGCCTGAACACTCATTATAAGACTGTGTCCAAGGGGGGGTGTCCAGAACAGCTTTTTTAGATGGTGTAGGACCCCGACCCCCCCCCCCCCGCCCCCCGCCCCCCCCCCCCCCCCCCCCCCCACCCCCCCCCCCCCCCCCCTCCCCCCCCACTTGTTTTGCATGAAGCTTTCCCTCGTGGCAGAATAAAGAAAGCTGCTCTTGGAATAAGGGTCTAATTTTAACTTTTCAGGTGGCAACAAGGAGTTTTTACCTCCTGGTAGCCCCCCACACCTTTCGACTTAACTTCTACCTGAATTCCTATTTTCTTCTTTGCAAAGTGTTTACATTCCATAGGATCCTGCCTGCATTACCTCTGGCCACTGTATGTTATTAATGACAGGATAAAGTGCTGTATCGGGACTTGTCTCAGTTTGCTTGTTCTACTCATTGAGCCAGACTGAACTGAAAAGATTCTCACATGGAATTTCTGCCACAAGCCCAAATAAGAAATGTTGGCAGAGGGAAGGAAGCGTGCTGCCCACAGAAAAACCCTCACTGAGCATGAAAGATGCTTCCAACCACTGGCCCGCAGCTTCACTCCCCAAAATAAAACTGAATTTTCCCCCTTCCTGGTACTTAGAACAATTTTGGGGATGAGGGTTGGAGGCAGGGAATAGGGGGGAAAATTCCAAGATGGGAATTAGCCTGGAAAAGTAGGATGTGGGAAAATCTCAATGAGATTTCAACGCATAAACAGGAGCAGGGAAAACCCCAGACCTGGATTTCCACACTGGAATTGGGACTTGAAGGAAAAAGCCAGACGCAGATTTCACACTGGAATAGGTACTGAGAGGAAAAGCAGCTGGATTCCTCCCTGGAATTGGATTGAAGAAAAACCAGACCAGAATTTCACCTGAAAATTAAGAAACGGAAAAAAGAAAATAATGGATCTGGACTTCTCCTGGAATTAGGTACTGAATGGAAAACCAGACTGCGATTTCTGCCTGGATTTGGAAATTGAAAGGAAACCAGACTGGATTTCTCTGGAATTTGATTTGTAAGGAAAACAGACTGGATTTCTACTGGGAATGGCTCAGGAAAAACCGTGGAACCGGATTTCCCCAGAAAATCCAGATGTGGGGAAGACATCGGAGTGGATTTATCCCTGGATAAGTGGATCAGGGAATAACACACAAACGCAACTTCACAGCCCCATGAAGTCCCGACTGGGAAAAAAAACCAGAGACTGATTTCACTCAGAACACAGGGATAGTTTCCTCAGAAGTAAATGATTTCCATCATTGCCCTAATGGGTGGAATAATACCCAAATTAATAAATTTATCATACAATTTGCCATCCCTGTGTATTTTAGCTCGTAGACACAACTTGTTTTCTGCAGCAAAGAACCGCTTCTATGCCTTGACCAGTGATCATGACTGAGCCTTCAACACCCTGAATTGGAAGCAGATGAAATATCATTTGAGATTTTATCACAGGCTACATAACAGATTAAAATCACTCAGAAAGATACATAGTACACCACAAGGCAGCAGCACAGTTTCTTAGTAACCTCTTGAAAATGATTCATCTTAAAAAGGATTCAATGCCTTGCAGTATCAAAATTAGCAAACAATAACAAAACTGTGAAAAACTTCAAGTCACACCCATAAAGCGTTTACTGACTACAAGATTAAAAGCCAAGGAGAAGTACCCTACAGCCCCGTTCTTTATTTTATCCCCAAACAGAGATGTTCAGATGCTAAACTGACCCAAATATAGAAAAAAATCTAAGTTTTCTTCACAAAGGAGGCCAGCACTCTGAAACTAAACATTTAGCAACTTATAATTTTCTATTTATTACTTCCATTTTATTAATCCAATAAAAGGTTTATTGAACCAAAAATAATAGCATATATACTTAAAATTTTTTCCTGCATCTCACCTAGAAGCCAAAGTTAAGGACACTATGGCAGACTGGAATATGTCTGAATGAACAATCTTTGTAAAAAATAAGGTAAAACGCTATCCATCATCTTCGAAATCATTCTCTTACAACACCAAGATGTAGATAAAAACCTGCACCTCCCAGCATCAGTAATGGCCTGCCACAATGCAGTCCTTCACACAGAATGCCTTTCTCCAGGACAAAAAAGGCAAACAGGCGAGCCAAAATCTCCAAGTAGGTCAGATTTTGCTTCAGTAATCAGCAGGATGGGAAAAATAAGTCAAAAACTGACAAACAACTAAGCAACATAATAAGAATTATTTTATTTTAATTTCTCCTTTACGCTGCCTTGAAATTGAGAATGCTCTGGAGAAACAAGAGGAAATTTTGGTGGTTCACGAGACAGTATTTACATGAAAAACTCCTTTTGCTAGGATTTTTCTCCTGAGAAAGCCTCAGAAACGAATCTAAACAATAAATTTCTTCTGCTGTGAATGCAACAGTGGCAATCTGTGAATTGCTCATGGTTGTTTCTAATTAAAGGCCAATCACAGTCAGCTGGCTCGGAACTCTTGAGAGTCACAAGATTTTATTTATTCCTTTCCTATTACCTTTCAAGCATTCTGAAATGAATCCTTTCTTCTATTCTTTAGTATAAGTTTTAGTATATAATTTCTTTTAATAGTAATATATATCATAAAAAATATATCAGACCTTCTGAAGCATGGGAGTCAGGATTCTCATCCTTCCTGGTCCTGGGACCCCTGCAGAACACCAACCAACATTTGGTTGACCCCCGCGAGTGAGACATGCCCCAGACATTTTTGGCAATGAGAATTTATGTTCATTTAAATGTATACACCCTTGCCTACACCCTGAGCACAGAGTTCTCACCCTCTCCTCCCTGGCCAGTGCAGGAGGTGACTAAAAGAAAAAGCAAATCTGCAGCCTCGGGAGCCTCAGTGTAGTGAGTGGCTGCAGTGGGAGCACAGCTGAAAGAGCCACCGGGGTGGGTCTGACAGGAAAGCCAGCCATGGAATCAATGCGCCACACTATCAGCTTATTCACAAAAATAAGAAGATTTTGTACCTAGGTGCCAAGTTGTGCAATGATATCAGCCAACTGTGACATAAGTCGCTGAATCAAACTGGTCCTGGACAAGTAGCAAGAAACACCTTTAAAAAGTTGAAAGTCCGTAAGAAAAAAAAAAACAAAAAAACAAGTTAATATAAGCAACAAGCTTTGATTTGTTTTTAATTATACAACAACTTGTGTGAAATCTAAATAAAACCCAATCCTGTGCAGAGGAGGAAGGAGCCAAAAGGCAAATCACAGCAATCTTCACAGTTTAACAATTTATCTGAGGGCTTAATAAAGGCAGAGCTAAAATCCCATGTTTCACTGATAGGGTCTATGATTGCTAAAATTGTGCCTCATGTCTCGGGGTATAAGAAGACAAAATGCAAGGCTGGAATAGGAAGAAGTCAAGCCATCATTTAATTAGGGCAATCTTTTTAGTAAAAAACATGGTATAATGGTGGCAGGTTGTGTTTTAAAAGCATATAACCACTTACTGCACGGCCGTGGCGCTTTCAAAAGACCTTATGTTTTGAGGAGACAGTGCTGAGGATTAGGTCTCGGCATTTCACAAATTTTGCAATTATAACTCTGTGGATCTAGCACATTTGTTATCTGACTAACCCCTCTCTTAAAAATATTCATCTTTAGCCAATCTGACTAGACTACACAGAATTTTTAAAATCTGACAAGTCCCTTGAAGAAAATCTTAAAATATTTAAATACAAATCACTGCAATCAAAAATACGAATCATTGACAACTAAAAATTTA
>NDFG01001475.1:0-10371 GCA_002167245.1 Sporophila hypoxantha
AGAGAGCAGGCATCACCCGCTCGGCAAGCGCCCCACGTAGACAGACCGGACGTACAGTAGAGCGTGAAGAGTGAGAAGAACCGATGGGGACAAGCGACACGGTAGACACGTGGAAACACTGGGGAAGAGGAACAGAGAGTGAGGGGACGCGCTGAGCGCGAGCAGACGGCACGAACTTGATCTCACCACCTCTGTCAGGACCACTTCCTCCGCCAACCGAGCGCTGGTTTATAGCCACGCCAAAAGGGGGGGAAAACCCCCAGACCGGAACCAAGGACGGACACTTTGGGGGGGGGAAGGCTGAGGACCAGAGGAGAGGTAGGAAGAGAAAAGGAGGAAGGCGAGGGAGCGCCAAGCAGTCCCTGAGTTGGACGAACCGCACGAGCACGATCATACCTGGATGGACACACCGGAACCCAGGGCAAAGGGATGCGAGAGGCGACGGCGGAGACATCGCGGGAACAATGTCGAGTCTGGAGCAAGGACGAGCACGACTGGACAGGACGGACACCTGGAGAGAGCATGGACAGCACTGGAATCGGACACGACGGCAAGTGGACCACCCATCTGGGGAGGACATCTGGGAATGGGAACAGAGGACGGGAGCTGGCATGACAACACGTACGCCTGTGGACAGCACGGATCCTCGGCCGGGGCTCGGCTCCCAGCGCGGCTGGGCTAGAGCCGCGGGGATTTGACAAGTGGGATGGTGAGCGGGGGAGCTGGAGAACGGCAACAACAGCGTCGCAGTGGAAATCAAGTGGGACCACCCGTACATGACAGAAGGCACCGGGACGGCGCAAAAGCGCGGGCACCGTCGGATATGCGGACGAAGTTCACTGAGCCAAGCTGAAAATCCTGTGAACCCAGGCGGGCATCACCACAACCATGAAGGCAGGACGGACACCCTGGACAGACGAGACACACTGACGGACCGGAAAACACCTGGACGACACACAGACAAGGGGACCGGATTCGAGAAGAGCGAGCGGAGAGCGAGCCCTTGGACGACACGCTTTGGACAACACGGGGAACATGGAGAGACCGACACGGACCGGAACGAGAAGGAGGAAAGAGTACCACCTTGGAACATCCCCGGATTGGAACAGGACCAACGGAACTGGAAGGACCAGGACACCTTGGGATCAGGACAACGGACCAAGGGACAGACAAACGGACAGACCTCCTGTCACCGACGTGAATCGAGGAACCCACAAAGCAAAGCCTCAAAGCCCAGCCTTGAACCGGACAGCACCCCGGAGCAAGAAACCACGGACAGAGCGCATGGATAACAGAGGACGGACCTACAGCAGAACGAACCTGACGGACAAGTACACAGGATGGAGAAACACGGACCCATGGGAAGACACACGGACAGATCTCCTGGTCACGCTGGATGGACACCAGAGCAGAATCCACAGGGGACAGGACTCAGGACTGGGGAAAGGTAGCATGAGCTCGTGGGGACATCTTGAAACGGCGAGACCACAACCCCGGGATCACATTACGGGACGGACTGAACTGGACTATCAAAGGGACGACGACACACGGACAGGGGGGAACCGGACACAGGAGCGGGACACAAGGAAACACACAACGGAACGACGGACTGCAGTACACCCATGGAGTCCACTCGACAAAAAACATGACACAGAACCAAGCACTTGACACCTCGGACAGACAGATCACAGAGCAACGCCACACGGACAGAACGGACAGACCAAGCACGGAAGACCATGACTTGACCTAATCTCCGGCCACTGCTCGGACACTCGCTGCTCCTTCCGGCAGACCCAAGACAGCCTGACACTGGGGGACAGCCGGACACCTAAGCCGACCACAGACAGCTGGACAGCCCACGGCACACAGCGCCGGACAGACCGGACAGCCGGACTCAGCTCGACAGGCCTGACAGGAGCCGACGCGGACAGCCCACGACGCGCCCGGAACCAACCCACGGAACCTCGGCATCGCCGGCCCTCGCGGCGCCGAGGGAGGGGCGTGGCTTAGCGCGGGGCGTGCTAGCGGGCAGCCGGGGCGTGTCGCATTGCGGCACGCTAGGCGGCTGAGGAGGGCAGTGGTTTAAACCTCGATTTGCCTTTAACATTGAGGGGGCGTGGCTTAGCCACATCTGATCTCTATGGAGGGGGTGTGGCTTAGCCCTATTGTTTCTAATGGAGGGGGCGTGGTTTGCCCCCATTGAATTTCCTATCGTGAGGGGGCGTGGTCCGATAGAGCTCCCATTGCACTATCTAATTGAGGGGGGCTGTGGTCCCCCAACTTGGATGTTCTATAGGAGGGCGCGGCCTCTCGCGCAAATGCGGTGCTATTAAAATGGACGCCGCGGGCCGTGGTTCTTAAGGGGCGCGTCGCTTGGCGAGAGGGAAGGGGAGGGGCTCCCAGAGGGATCCCCGAGCTAAATTTGGGATTTTCTCCAAAAACGTCCGGGCCGGGGTCCCGTGGGCCCCTCGCGACCCCCAGATTGGGCATTTGGGACGGACGTCACCCTCCACCCCGAGGAGCCCAAGATTGGTTCGGGGGGTGTTGGGGAGGGCGAAACCGCCTTCCTGTGACTCCCAAAATCCAAGTTTCGGGTCGCCGAGATTCGGGGACCCTCCCTTCCCCCAAGACTTCACAAACTCCTGAATTTCTCCCCAAAATCCCATTCCCCAAAAATTTCTCCCCCTAAAATCCCATCCATTCCAATTCCCCAAATCCATTTCCCAAAATTTCCCAACTTTCCCCCTAAAATTCTCATTTTCCCCTAAAATAATTCCCAAAATTCACCATCCCTCAAAAATTTCCAATTTTCCTAATTCCATTTCCCCTAAAATTCCCATTTTTAAACCTTTTCCACCAATCTTTCAATCCCATTTTCCACCACAAATCCCTTCCCTTTCATTTCCCCCAAAATCCTGAATTTTTCACCTAAAATCTCCCATTTTTCCCTGTAAATCCCTTTTTCCCAAATCCTAAAAGATTCCCATTTCCCCACCTCAACCCATTTATTTTTCCCCAAAATTCCATTTTTCCCTAAAATTCCCATTTTCCCCTAAAATCCACATTTTCCCCCAAAACTCCCTTTTTTTCCCAATATCCCAATTTCCCCCCAAAATCTTTCCCCAAAATCCCCCATTTTCCACCCCCATTATCTCTCAATGTTTCCCTCGTCATGAAAATCCCAAATTTTTTCCCCACAATGCCCAATTTTCCCCTTAAACCCATTTCCTCCCAAAATTATCTTTTCCCCTAAAAAATTCCAAGTTTACCCTCTGAACCTCAAAACTTTCCCATTTTCCCCCAAAACGCCCTTATCCCAATTTCCCCATTTTTCCACCTTTCAAAATTTCCCCCTTTCCCCAAAGACTTCTGATTTCCTCAACAATCCCATTTCAAATTCCCAATTTTTCCCTTTAAAATTCCTTTTTCCCCAATATTCCCCTCTAAATTCAATTCCCCCCCCAAATCCCTACGCATTTCTCCCAATAAACCCCATTTTCAAGAATTCCAAATTTTCCCAAATCAAGTTTTCCCCCAAAAACTCCAATTTTCCTCCCAAAAAATCCTTTTCTCCCCAAATCCTCATTTTTCCCCAAATTCCAATTTTCCTCCTAAATCTCTTTTTTCCCCTAAAATCCTTTTTTTTTCTCTCCAAAATAATCCGATTTTTTCCCCCAAAATATTCCCGAATTTTCCCCGAAAAACCCATATTTTTCCCCACCAATCAAATCTCCTCCAATTCCATTTTCCCTCAAAAATCCCATTTATTTTCCAAGAAAATTCCCACTTTTTCCCCCAAAAATCCGTTTCCTCAGAATCCCAAGTTTGTCCCAATCTTTTCCAATTGGATCCACCCTCAAATTCCCTTTTTGCCACAAATTCCCAAATTTTCCGCCCAAAACCCCTTTGATTCCCAATTTCCCCCGCATTCCATCACCCCAGAAAAATCTCCTTTTCCCCTTCCCAAAAATTTTCTTGAATTTCCTAAAAAAATCCAATTTTTTCAAAAAATCCCACTTTGACCACCCGGAAGACGATTACCGTTTTAAATTCGCCAATTTTCCCTCCAAAAGTTCCCAACATTTTCTCATCCATAAAATCCCCCATTTTCCCCCCAATAAATTCCAAAAAGCTTTCCACCCCCAAAAATCCAAAATTTTCCTTCCAAAAATGGTTTGTTCCCCCTAAAACCCATATTTTCTCCCCCCAAAATTTCCCCTAAAATCCTCTTTTTCCCCCAATTTCCCTTTTTCCCCTAAAACCAAATTTTTCCCCCAAAATCCCAATTTTTCCCACAAAAATTCCTTTTTTTCCCGTCCAAAATTCCCAATTTTTTCACCCCAAAAGAAGCTACCATAATTTCCCCAAACCCCAAATCTTCCCTCCCCAAAATTTCCCAAATCTCTCCTCACCAGAAAATTCCAATTTTCCCCTCCAAAAAAAAACCATTTTTTTTTCCCCAAAATCCCAACTTTTCCCTCAAAAAATCCGGTTTTCCCCGCAAAATTCGTCAATTTCTGCTCCAAAATCCATTTTCACCCAATCATTACCCATTTCCCCACCCCCAAGAATTCCTTTTTTTGCCCAAAATTCCAAAATTGCCACCTAAAATTACCCTTCAACCCCCAAAAATTTTTTCCCAAATTTTCCCCCCAAAATTCCCAAATTTTCCCCCCAAAAACGACTCAAGCTCCGATTTTTGGGTTTTGGGGCAACGACCCCAAATTTTTATTCCCAAATATCCCAAAATTCCCCCAAAATTCCCCCAAAATTCCCCAATTTTGTTGGGGTTTAAAGGAATTTTTTTGGGATTTTTTGGGGAATTATTTGAGGATTTTTTGGGGGAATTTTTGGGAATTTTTTGAGTGTTTTTTGAGGATTTTTGGGAATTTTTTGGAGGATTTTAAAAAAAAAATTAAGGATTTTTGGGGGATTTTTTTTGAGGATTTTTAGGGGATTTTAAAGGAATATTTTGGGAATTTTTTAGGGTATTTTGGGGATTTTTTGGAATTTTTTAAAGATTTTTTTGGGATTTTTCTGAGACTTTCTGGGGATTTTTTGGGAATTTTTTTGGGGACTTTTTGGGGATATTTTTAGAAATTCTTTGGGAATATTTTGTGAATTTTTGGGGATTATTTTAAGACATTTTGGGGGATTTTTTGGGAGTGTTTTTAGAAAATTTTGGGGATATTTTGGAATTTTTTCAGGGATTTCTTGGGAATATTTTGGGATTATTTTTAATTTTTTGGAATTATTTTAGAAAATTTTGGGGGATATTTTGGGGTATTTTTGGGAATTTTTTGGTGATTTTTTGGGGAATAATTTGGTAATAATTTCCAAATGGTTTGGGAAAAATTTGGGGCTATTTTTGGGGCTATTTTTGGGAATTTTGGGGATATTTTTGGGGGATATTTTGAGACCATTTTAGGAATTCTTCGGAAATATTTTGGGAATTTTGGGGGGATATTTCAGGATGATTTTAGAAACTTTTTGGGGATATTTTTGTGAATTTTTGGGGGAGTTTTTGGAAATAATTTGGGACTATTTTAGGAATTTTTAAAAGATAATTTTGGGGATTTTTTGGGACTATTTTAGGGAAGTTTTTGGGAATATTTTTGAGTTTTTGTGGGATGTTTTTTGCAAATATTTTGGGATTTTTGGGGGATATTTTTGCAAATTTTTTGGGAATGCTTTTGAAGTTTTGGTTGGAATTTTTGGGAATCTTTTTGTGAGTTTTTTGGGATATTTTTGGGGGAATGTTTTGGGAATATTTTAGTATTTTTTGGGGATATTTTTGTGGATTTTTTGGGAATAATTTGTGGAAAAGTTCGTGAATTTTTTGGGCTATTTTTGGGAATATTTTGGGGTATTTTTGTGAATTTTTTGGGGATATTTTTGTGAATATTTTGGGATATTTTTGGGAATATTTTGGGAATATTTTAGTATTTTTTGGGGGATATTTTTGCGAATTTTTGGGAATAATTTGTGGAAACATTTGTGAATTTTTTGGGATATTTTTGTGAATATTTTGGGGTATTTTGGGGGAATATTTTGGGTTATTTTTGGGGAATTTTTGGGGAATATTTGGGGGTATTTTTGGGAATGTTTTGGGGGTATTTTTGGGAATATTTTAAGGAATTTTTAGGGGATATTTTGGGACTATTCCAGAAAATTTCTGAGTATATTTTAGGAATATTTTGGGACTTTTTTCAGGATATTTTGGTAATATTTTAGGGATATTTTTGTGATTTTTTTTTTATATTTTTGTGAACTTTTTGGGAATATTTTAGGATATTTTTGGGGAAACTTTTGCGGATTTTTTCAGATTTTTTGGGGATAATTTTGAGAAATTTTAGGGGAATATTTGGGGTATTTTTGTGAATATTTGGGATATTTTTAGGAATATTTTTTGGGGTTCCTCAGCGGGTTTTTGGGGCTCAGAGCTCGTCGTGGCCGCGGTGCAGGTCCTGCCCGTAGTCCGTGGCTCTGCTCCCCACGAAATCGAAAAGCTCCCAAGCCCCAAAATCTCTCCGGCTCAGGGCCCCGTCCTGGGGAAAAGTCCAGAAAATTCCAGAACATTTCGGATCGTCCGAAAAAAATCCCACCCAGAAAGGGTTCCTGACCTTAAAAATCCCCAAAAAAAATCCTAAAAATCCCCTCAAAACCCTAAAAATCATTCTTTTGTCGTTTTAAGCGTCGGTTTCGCATTTTTCTGGGATTTTTTTGGGGGGTATTTTTTGGGGATTTTTGAGAATTTTGGGGTTTTTTTTTGAATTTTAGGAATTTTTGGAATTCTACTGCAACCACCAAAAACCCTAAAAAAAATCCTAAAAATCCCTCTCAAAACTCCTAAAAATCCCATTTTTTTTTTTCTGTTTTGAGGCTGCAGGTTTTGCCATTTTTGCCTGGGATTTTTTCGGGAATTTTTTTTTTTGAATTTTGGCGATTTTTCTTGAATTTTGGGAATTTTTGGGAATTCATCCCCTGCACACCAAATCCCAAAAAAAAAATCCCGTAAAAACTAAAAATACCTAAAAATCCAGTTTGGCCACTTTTGGCGTGGTTTTCTCCCCATTTTTCTGGGTTTTTGGGGGGATTTTTGTGGGGATTTTGGGGTTTTTTTGCGAATTTTAGGAAACACAACCATTTTTGGGAAAATTTACCTGCAACACCCAAAAATCCCCAAAAAAAATTCCTAAAAAATCCCCTAAAAATTACCCATTTTTCTGTCTGTTTTGAGCGCGGGTTTTCACGCCATTTTTCCGGGATTTTTTTTTTGGGAAATTCCAGGAATTTTTGGAAAGTTGGGTAATTCTCACCTGCAACACCAATATCCAAAGAAAAAATCCCTAAAAAATGCCCTCAAAACTCCTGAAAATCCCTTTTTTGTTTCCCATTTTAAGCGCGGTTTTTGCCATTTTTTCCTTGCGGATTTTTGTGGGGAATTTTTTTGGGAATTTTTGGGTGGTTTTTTTTGATTTGGAATTTTTTTTTTTGTTGGGGGGAAATTCCTCCCCCTGCACACAAAAAATCCCAAAAAAAATCGCTCAAAAATCAACACCCAAAAAACCGCTAAAAAATCCCTTTTTTTGTGCCGATTTGAGGCGGTTTTTGCGCCATTTTTCCGGGATTTTTTGGGGGAAATTCCCAGGAATTTTGGGATTTTGGGAATTCTCACTGGTTCTGGTCGGCGTGGTGGAATCAGGTGCGGCCTCCACGCGCGCCATGTCGGGGCTGGGGGGCTCAGACAATTTCACCTCGGGGGCCCACGGCCGCAGCGTCCCGGTCTCTGGTCCCGAACTGCAGGAATTGTTCTCGTTCGTTCCGTTGGACTTCGGGGGGTTTGGGGATCTGGGGGGCCTCGAATAAATCAGACTGGGGGGGAGAATATAAATGAGTCCAGAGAAATGGAGACCATGAAAATCCAACAAAACCGCCCAAAAAATGCTAAAAACGGAAAAAAACGGCAAAAAAAGGGAAAAAACGGCAAAAAAGCCCCAAAAAAACCAAAAAAAAATAACCCAAAATATATCCACAAAAACACCTCAAAATCGCCCAAAAAACCCATAAAATGCTAAAAAAAAAAAAAAAAAAGAAAAAAAAATCCCAAAAAACTTTAAAAATATGAGTCCCCGAAAACAACCCAAAAATCTCCCTCAAAAATCCCCCAAAAACCCAAAGAAAAAACCAAAAATATCCGCAAAAATCCCTAACAAAAACCCTAAAAATATCCCCCGAATCACCCAAAATCTCGTGCAAAAATTCCTCAAAACAAAAAATAAAACCCAAACGGAACCGAAAATGCCTCGAATCTGAGCCCATTTTCTGCTCCTGCTGGATTTCGGGGGGGTTCTGGGGAGCCTGGGGGCCCTCGGAATAAATCAGCTGGATAAGAGAGATGGACAGAAAAAAAAACATTCAATCATCAAAGACCAAAAATTGCCGTTAAAAAACCAAAAAAATCCCCAAAATAGAAAAAAATTTCTCTCACAAAAAACCAAAAAAAACCCTAAAAATCGCGGGAAACACCCCAAAAAAAGAAAAAATAAAAGACTCAAAAACCAGGTAAATACCCAAATGTCCAAAATCTAAAAACCCCAAAACACCCCCCAAAATCCAAAAAACTTAAAAATATCTTGAAACACGCAAAATCCTCTCAAAAATCCCCAAAAACCCAAAGAAAACCCAAATAATTCCAAGAAATCCAAAGAAAACCTTAAAATATCCCGAAAACACCCCAAAAATCTCATCAAATCCCCAAAACCCAAATTAAACCCAAAAATGACAAAAAATCCCTTAAAATATCTGAAATCAGCCCAAAATCCTCTCAAAAATCCCCCAAAAACCAAAGAAAAAGCAAAATTCCCAAAAAATCCAAAAAAACTTAAATATCGAACACCCCCAAAATCTCTCAAATCTACCCAAAAAACCCAAAGAAAAACCCAAAAATTCCCCCAAAAATCCCAAATAACCTTAAAAATATCCGAAAACACCCAAAATCTCCTCAAAAATCAAAAAAACCCAGAAAACGCCAAAAGAGCCCCAAAAATGCCAATTGAGCCATTTTCTGTTCCTGTTTCCCGTTGGATCTCGGGGTTTCTGGGGAGCGCTGGGGCCTCGAATAATCAGCTGGAAGGAGAAAGAAAAAAACATCAGATATCAAAGACCAAAAATTGCTAAAAAAACGCAAAAAATCCCCCAAAAAGTGGCAAAAAATCTCCCCAAAAACCCAAAAACAACCCCTAAAAATATACTGAAAAGGGGATAAGAATCTCAAAAAAAGAAAAATAAAAGACCCAAAAATCAAGTGAAATCCAAAAATGTCAAAAATCATCCTAAAAAACCACCCTAAACAACCCCAAAAATCCAAAAAAACCTAAAAATATCCAAAAACACCAAAAATCTGCTCAAAGTCTCGCAAAAACCCAAAGAAAAACCAAAAATTCCCAAGATCCAAAGAAAACTTAAAAATATCCCGAAACACCACCAAAAAATCTCTCGAAAATCCCCAAAAATCGCAAAGAAAACCAAAAATTCCCAACCTTAAAATATCCAAAACACCCCAAAAATCTCTAAAATTCACTCCAAAAACGCAAAGAAAAATTCCCACAAATCCCCCAAAATCCAAAAACGCTTAAAATATACCCGAAAACACCCAAAAACCTTCTCAAAATCCCCAAAAACCAAAGAAAAACCTCCAAAATCCAAAATCCAAAAAAACTTAAAAATATCCCCGAAACACCCAAAAATTCATCTAAAATCTCCCAAAAAGCCAAAGAAAAACACAGCAAAAATTCCCCAAAAAATCTTATAAAAACTTCAATAATATCCCAGAAACACCAAAAATCCTCTCAAAAGTCGCCCCAAAAAACCCAAAGAAAACCCCAAAAATTCCCTCAAAAATCAAAAAAACCTTAAAAATACTCCGCCAAACACCCCAAATCTCTCAAAATCCCCCAAAAAACTAAAGAAAATCCCAAAGAGCGAAAAAATCCCAAAAAACACTTAAAAATATCCCGAAAGCACCAAATCTCAGGTCAAAAATCAGCCAAAAAACCCAAGAAACCCAAAAATTCCAAAAAATAAAAAAACCTTAAAAATATCCCCTACAAAACACCAAAAATCCTCATCAAAAATCCCCAAAACCGAAGAAACCCAAAATTCCCTAAAAAAATCCCAAATAAAACTTAAAATATGCCGCAAAAACACCAAATCCCTTCAAAAAGCTAAAAAAAGAAAAAAAAACGAAAAAAAAATCCCCAAAAACTTAAAAATATCTGAAAATCACCAAAAATCTTCAAAAATCCCAAGAAAACCAAAATAAAAAAAAAAAACGGAAAGAAATTCCCCAGAAAATGCAAAAAATCGCAA
>NDFG01001478.1:0-10334 GCA_002167245.1 Sporophila hypoxantha
AAGAGATAATTCCAAAACAATAACATTATGATATATAGTATGATCTACAATATAACTATGC
The DNA here is from genome assembly GCA_002167245.1 of Sporophila hypoxantha. NCBI lineage: Eukaryota > Metazoa > Chordata > Aves > Passeriformes > Thraupidae > Sporophila > Sporophila hypoxantha. The sequence goes on from NDFG01001478.1 coordinate 62, forward strand.
TAAAGAAGAAAAGGAGATTTCCAGAACTGCAACTACTACAGAATAGAGAAAATGAAAACAAGGCAGCTCTCTCCGACTGTCGAGAGAGTTCTCAGTTCTGCATTGGCATTAATTTCTAACATTCAAGCTGGGGCCTAAAATCCTGACTGACCTGTTGCATTCCACAATAGCAGATAACTATTGTTTATGTCTATTTGAGGCACAGACCTCTCAGAAGGGAAAATCCTAAGGGAAAGGATTTTCAAAAGAGAATGTCTGCGACACTCCATGGAACAATGGAAACACTTTTGACATGGTGTCCCAGACCTTGCTGGCCCAGGGGCTTGATTGGCATTTGTGCTGTCCTCAGGTTCATGTCCCACAGCAACAGCATGGGGGTGCTTCCCCTGCTGTGTGCATATGCAACAGGGGCTTGCTTGCGCCAGTGCTTGCCGTGTCCTGTGACCTGCAAGGAGGGGCACCTGTGTGAGCTGGGGGAAGAGGCCAGGGCTGCAGAGGGGGGATCGTTGTTGCAGCTGCATGAGGACGCTCTGGGACGGGTGCTCTGGGACTGTGCAGCGCACTGGGGATGGATCAGCCCTCTCTGCTGTGCCTTGCCCGTCTGCCCCAGGGCCTTGCAGAGCCCCAGCATGCTGTTGCCCCCGCCTGCCAATGGGCCAGCCTGGGGTCTGTGACGGGGCTTTTCTTGTGCTGAGCAATTGGCCTGGCCGTGTTTTGAGAGAGCCTGGGCAAGGAGCCTGGAGCCCATGGGCTGGCCTGGAGTGCGTCAGCGCTCGCCAGAGTTGCCCATGCCTGTTCCTAGCTGCACCCCGGACTGCCACCCCCAGGGCTGTGCGGCTCGAGGCACTCAGGCCCTGCAAAGCAACACCAGGGCACCATGGGGGCAAGCGGGGCAGGGCACGGCAGCAGCACTGGCACACACAAGTGCTGCTAGCGCTGCTGGGCACAGCTGCTGTGCCAGCCTGATTTGCCCAGCTCTGCACACAGAGACATTGCGCTGCAGATACAGAGCAAGGAACGAGAAGGGGGTCGGGGACCTGAAAACTCTGCCTGGGAGGATCTTATAGTTCATTTGAAGGAACGCAGAAGGAACGCCCCTCATAAGTACAAGGGTGTTGGTTGCAGTATAGGAAAGGGAACAAAATGAAAACTGACAAACAATGAAAACTTTGTAGAAAATATTTAAAAAAATTAAAGAAGATAAAGAACCTCCAAATAAAACTAACAAGAAGAAAATTGAAGATTACTTTTATTTCAAAGATAAATTGGCAGAACTGGCCAGCAAGTTTTTTAAATTTTTCCTGCAAACCATCCAGTGATCAGCGTCCCCCTCAGCCTTGAGCTCCTGGTTCCTCAGGCCTGTACATGACGGGGTTCAGGCTGGAGGCAACCACCGGAGTTACAAGAACTGGAACAGGGACAGATCCAGGGATGGGTGAGGAGATGGACGGAGGCTTTATGTAAGGAAAATGCCGCAGTGTGATAAACAGGGAGACCACGCCAGGTGAGGGGAGGAGGTGGAAAAAGGCTTTGTGCTGTCCTGCTCAGAGGGGATCCTCAGCAACGCCCTGAAGATCTGCAATTAGGGAGAAAACCATAAACACAAAAGCAGCCAAAAGCCTAAAACAACACCAAAGCAATGAGATCCAAATTTTCTGAAGTTGGAGTGTGAAGCAGGTGAGCTTGAGGATCTGTGGATTTCACAGAAGAACTGGCCCAGGGCTTGCCATGGCACAGGGGTCAGGGAAAATGTATTGCTTGTGTGCAGCCGAGCAATGTAGAGAGGATGGCCTCAGGCAGCTGCTGCCATGTGGGCAATAAGCTCTGCTGCCCAGGAGGGTCCCATAGTGCAGTGTGGTTTTGCAGAATGGACACGTAAGCGGTCCGTAGCACATGATGTGACGAAGTGGCAAATTTCTGATGGCAATGAAAAAGGCAAAGAAAAAGACTGAAGCAGCATACATCCTGGAGTAGGAGATGGTGCTTGGTGTCCCAGAGGGAATTGTGCATGGTTTGGGCACAGTGTGCAGATGAGCCCAGTCGTGAGGGCCAGGTTGAGCAGAAGAAGAAATGGGCGTGTCAGGTGGTGAGCCGCAGGGCTACGGCGCTGATGATGAGGCCAGTTGCCAGGAGGGCCAGCCAGGGAGATGCCCGCAAGAGCAGAAGTGGGATAGCTGCAGCTGCCGGTGTCTGCCATTTTAGTGCAGCAGGAGGAAGTGCTTGATGAGCTGCTGTTGGACATTCCTTCACTCTTGGCATGGTGAACTGTTGAAAGAAGGCATTGAAGGCTGGGACAGCCTTCCTTAAGTCAATTCTATGCTCTATAAATTAGGAATCCCTCAATTCTATTGATTTGTTTTGAAGGAAATTTGCTCAATTTCTTTATTTTTGATTTCGGGTTCTGTTTCCTTCTGGGTTGCTTCTCAGCATTGCTCTCAGCCTGAACAAAGGGAAGCCAGAGGGAAAACAGAAGCTCCTGTGCCTCAGTGGCAGTCCAGACTGCTAGGAACCACAAACAGGTCTCCTTTGCTTATTTAACCTCTCTGTAATTTAAGCGTGAATACTCTAAATCTTTCTTGGAAAAAAGTGGACTTTTTTGGGATTCTCCAGTTTAAAATTAATTTTCTCCAATCCCTTCTCTTTCCTAGCAGTTGACAGGATGGAATACCCAAGGGGTTGGTTGGCTTCTCTGCTGCTGGGTTGTGGCCTACTGGGAGCTGTTTCTTCTCTCTACCCCAAGCCCTGTCTGCCAGTGCTGCCAGAGCCCAGCCAGCTGGAGCTCAGTTGCCTGAAAGAGCCGCTCCCAGCAAGAGCACTGCCCAGGGGCATCTCCCTGGCAGCCAGGGCTTAAGGCAAGGCAAGACAAAAGAGATGGCTGCCAGCCAAGGTCTGTGCTGCTGTCTGTAAGGGAGAGGAGGCTGAGAGCACTTTCTGAGGAGATGTGAGGGCACCATCTGCTGATGCCCAGGGTGACAGTGCAAGGAGTGGTCAGTGACACGCCAATACTGACAGCCGCCTTTGCCTTCCTTTAGGAGAAAGCTGAGAGAAAGCCTGGCCATGCTGCACCATCCTCCAAGCAGGAGGAATCTGCTGATGGGGGATGGCTCTTCCCCTCCATTTCCCCTGCAGCGTCCATGGGGAGCTGCAGGAGGCTTGAGAGCTGCCTGGCAGGATTGGACATGTGCATGGGCTGGCCAGAGCCCTGAGGGCTGCAGGAGCTGCTCTGGCAGACAAGCCCTTGGGCAGCCTGGCTGCAGCCACAGCTTCACCCCTCAGCCGTCTGCAGCAAGCAGCCCGTCCTGCCTGTCCCTGCTGAGGTGCCCAGGGCGCCCCGCTCGCAGCACATCCTCCTCCTCCTCCTCCCCCGCCTCCTGTGCCACCAGAGAAACTGGGAGAGGTCCTCCTGGCACATCCCCAGGCTGTGGGTGTGCTGGCTTTACAGGAGATCTCCAGGAGGGCAAGGGGACATTGCCCTGCACGCCCACACCCTCACCATGCACAGGGCTGTGAAGACTTCCCAGGTGAAAGTCTCAGCTCAATGTCCATCCAATCTGATGCCTTCAGCCGTCTCTGCTTGGCTTCCTGTTGCCTCAGTGCTGCAGGAGAGCCTCAAGCCTGCTGGGCTGGGAGAGGAAGCTGGTCCTGCAAGAGCTGTTCCTTTAAAAGCTCAGCAGCACCAGACACAGCAAAGTTTTTAATGAGCCTCTTGGGATTTTGGGTGTTGTTTACTATCAGACCCAGTCCCTGAGAGAGTGATTAAAAAACTTCTCAATAACTCAAATTTTAATTTAAACTCCACAAAGTTCTTGAAGTTTTAATGGTTCCAACGAGGACACGAACTGAGAAAGTTGTCCCCAGGTTCCAGTAAGCAGAACACTGGAGGCATGATGACAGCTGGGCACAAACAAGGCAAGAAGGTGTCTCTGGTGCTGAGCAAAGTGGATGTTGTTTGAGGAATGCACAGGGCAAGGGCTGAGCCCAGCCCCTGGCAGGCAGATGCGTCCTTCCTCCTTGCTTCAGGGCTTTCCGGGATGGGCTGGATGTGGGGATGTGGCAATGCCAAGGCAGGAGCACATGGGGGCGGCCCCCTGCCAGGCTGCTGAGCCAGGGCAAGGAGGCAATGAGGCCCCAGGCTGCCAAGGGTCACTTGTCTCTGCTCCTGCCTCAGGCCTAGGCCCCATGCACCATGGCAAAGTGGCTTGCCAGTTGGCTCTGGCAAGGGCCTGTTTGCAGCTGCTGCACATGCTGTGCCCTGTGCAGCCCAGGCTGTGCTACGTTCCTGCCCTGCGCTCTGTCCCTGCAGGCTGTGGGCATCCCCCGGTGCCCACTGGCTGGGCCCTTCTTGCTGACAGCTCTGCTCCTGCTGCCTCTGCCTCCCACAGACCAAAGCCTGGACTGATCCAGACTCTTTCCTGGGGGATGTGTTGACCACAGCCCTGCTGAGGGAAATTCTGTCTCCTCATGTCCAGTCTTGAACTCCCCTTCTGCATTTGTGGTATATTTTCTATCTGAGCTCTTTCCTACTCTGGGAATAAATTCACTATTTCCTGAATTCACTCTTTCCAAGCCCTGCAGGCCAATCCTGTTCTGTCCTCAGGTTTTCAAGAACTGAGCCCTCGTGGCCTCAGCTCCCATATATTGGTCTATGTTCTTGAGGCGCAAACCCCTGCAAGCCTGGAGGTTTTTGGCCCTCTGCACAAGTGTTTTAGATGAAAACACTGCTTCAAAGTCTAAGATGCACCAAGGTCAATGCTAGGTCAGAGCTTGTCTGTCCTGGCAGCTTTTGTCTGGGAGCAGTTCCTGGGATAGAATGGAATTTGGCACCAAATCCCAGTTTTTCTGCCATGGCCCCTGGAACAAGAATGGCTGGTTCTTCTCATAGGAAGGCACAGGAGTCTTTGCTATTGACCGGGCAGATGAAGATGTGACCACACACCAGAAGGCCAAGGCCAGCCAGAGCTGGCAGGTTTTCTTCTGGGACATACTTTCATACAGGAATTTTTAGTGGGATACCAATTTTTGTCCATGGGCGTCTGAAAAGAGAGACAGTTCTTTCCAATAGGACAGGAAAGCATGGAAGCCCCAGTGGTTTCCATGCAGATGAGAGGGCAGCCTTTGACATTCTGAGATCAGCCAACCTGTCAGGTACACCCGGGAGGCGCAAATCAGCCAAGAGCTGTTCCAGTCCTCTCATCATTGCCCACAATGTCCCAGTGGTTCCCTTGTTCATGATGTCTGAGGTGTCACATGGCCCTTGGTTACACGAGTGCCCTGAGGCCCTAATGGGTCTCCATGGTTCCATGAGGCCCCACAGAGCCATGGTGTCTCTTGGTTCCATGAAGCCCCACGGTGTCACCAATGGTATCCCAAAGTGTCACAATGGCTCCATGGTTCCCAGCCAGAGTCCTCAACAGTGTCATGTGGTCCCATAGGAAGGAAAAACTGAGCCCATGTTCCAGGGGCGATTGAAGGGGCAGCCACGAAAGAGGCCAAGGAGCCAGTTAGATGGATGCTAGGCAGATTTGTCTGAGAGCAATCTTGAGATACATGGGGAGAGGCATAAAAAAACCAAACAATATTTAAAATACAGCATTTTAATTAAATAATTTAAAAATATATTATTGACAATATAATTTGATTAAAATAAGGATAATTTTGGTTCAGATAATAGCGCATAAGCAAAAGATAAACCGCAGGGTACGGAGAGGGCTCTGGACCCCGGCCACCTCACGTACGAGCTTGCCAAGTGAAAGATTCACCCTTATAAACCAGGTTGTCAGGTAGCATCTCCTCCCATTTTCGATCATCACACTTCTGATCTCCCGCCTCACACCACCTTTACGGCGCATGCTCATCACTCGTTTTGTGGTCGCACCTGTCTTTGGGGGTCCGTCATGATGAAGGCCTCCTCCTCTTCCTCTTTGTCCTTTTTTCACCTTTTGGGTTACACATGCGCACCAAGCCAGTATAATATAACGCAAACTACATGTTACTATATTTTCATCAAAATAAATCTCTTATAATTAGCATTTTTCTTGGACCCAACCAGTATTTTCCCTTCTTCTTGTTCATTTTGGTAAACGTTATCTCTTGCATTTCCTCCTATCCTGGAACATCTGCCAGAGAAGAGGGGGCAGAGCCCCTCCTCTCGCTTTTTCTCTTTTCTTTTTTGGCATTTCAACTTAACTGTTTTATTATTTACAAATATTAATTACTGTATTCATATTTGTTACTATTTCAATTTTATAAGCACGAATCACACCTATTTACTACAAAATCCCCCATTTCTCTTCTTGATCATTGATTCGTGCTTTATTAGAATTCTGTGCTCTAATATCTTTTATATTCTTCAAAATTTTGATTTTCTTGTTGTCTCATTTCAGCTTTAAACTTTTCTAGCATTTTTCTTGCTGCTTCTAATTTTTCGCACTTTTTTTCAAATTTGGTTAGCATCTCTTGGGCTATTTCCATTTTCCTAGGTCTTTGTTTTTTAACATTAGTCGATTTTGCTTTTAATACCATTATAGATCTTGGTTTTCTTTTTCTTGCTAATTCTGGATCTAGAGGCATTGTTGTAATCTGCATCCCCTGAATCACTGAGTGAATTAGCTTAATAAAACACGGAATCATACAAGGCAGAAACAAGAGTCCCAAAATTGAACATAACAACATGAACTCAAGCTTTTTCCACCAAACACTTCCAAAGAGGTTATCTCACTAATCTGCTAATCTCAATTCTGTAGCAATCTCTTGCATCAATCTTACAAACAGGTTCTTATCCGGGGCTGGCAAGTCCCAATCGTTGTAGTGCTGTTTTAGCTGTTTGTACGATTTAGCCAATTTTTTTTTTTTTTGACTCTTTTCTCCTGTTCTTTCCTTAATTCACACAGGGTGATTGCAATAGTCACAAATGTTGAAATTGCTGGGACTTGGTTTTTGTCCTGTTTGCTTTTTCATTGCCGATCTTTTTATTTTTTGAACTCTGTCCAGTGTGGCTTTTTTGGCTTTGGCCAACTGTCTAGGGTACCAGAATGATTACAGTGAAAATAATCCTCAGGAAATCTACTTTTCTACCTTTCTCAAGGCCCCTTGGGTTGCAGCCAAGGGCCGAGATGCCAGTCTTCTCGGTAGCAAAGGTAATATCCCGGGATCTAGTCACTGGTGCTTTTAGTTTCTTTGGCACCCATAGCCGCACAGAGTTTGCTTGTCTCCTTTTAAATGCCATTTCTAGTTTTTGCTGGTTAGAAAAACATAATTAAAATGAAAAGAACAGGGAAAAGGTTAAACTAAAACACGAGAAACTTATATTTTCTAAAACTTCAGGGATGTGCCAACCACGATAAGAATTTGCTAATTGTTTTCTGCTTCTAGGGCGGGGAGTTTATTACGTCGCCGCCTCCAATAGGCACACTCACGGCGCCAATCTGCCCCCAGAATGCGCCTATGCTGTGGTATATAAACTTCTCCACAACAACTGTCGATTATGAAACACTGGTCTATAAAATCATGAACTGTTCGTTCTCTTATTTGTGTTATAGTCAATATAGCAAGAGCCAATTAATCTAAGTTTTCAATTAATCCAATTGTTGCTGGAAGGGTCCCGTCTCCCAGTTTCAAAGGTGTCCCAAAAAATCACCAGCATTGCATTCTATAGTTAGCTGATTAAATACATAACCATAGCAAAACAAGCAAATAAATTGTCTCTACTTCTCTTCTCTCTTAGTTACTCTCCACCATGAGTTAAAGCAAAGTGTACAAACAATACATATTGCATGATGACAGCTTAAACCATGCTCTACTGCGCTTCAATGTTTTTTTGCTTGTCTCTGGACTCTTTTAACAACAGGTGTTATCAATCTCAGTTTCTGGAATTGCAGTTTTGTAATCAATTCTAATAATGTTGCTGGTGGGTGACCTTGGAGGAGATCTTAGATTCTTTCAGGCCGTTCCCACCAATTAAAAAATTCTTTTATTTTTTCCACCGGCGTTCTTCTGCCTCCGAGCTCAAGGGAATTATAGTCGGCAGCCACTCCAGGATGCCTAGTTCATTCTTAATAAATCAGGGTTAATAAAAACAACTTAAATCTCACTATATTTTCACATTATTTTTGTTGCCATATCATAAATTACATTTTTACTTTAATCTTTTGTAAAAAAAAAGGCCTACCTATTTTCAAGTCTTTCTTAATTTTATTTTTAAATCTCTTGGTATTGAAACAATTTTCCAATCAGGTATTGGCCCTTTTACTCTTGATGCATGTGTCCAGCCCCTCTCTGCTGTTCGGACTGCAGTTTTGGTGGTGAGCAGAACTAAAAATGGTCCCTCTCACCGTGGTTCCAGGCTTTCTCCCCTCCAGCATTTGATTAATACATAATGTCCTGGTCAAATCGCAGAATGGGGCTTAGTTCTGAAGTTTAACAAAGCCAAAGGGAGACACCTGGTCCAGGGCAATTTTGTTTTTATCATCAACTTAGTTAATTGTTGCTTAAGGCTATTGTTAGATCTCTACTTAGTAAATTTTTCTCGGCTTCAAGTATTAACAATAAATCATTTATTTCAAATTTGTCATCTGTTTCAATTTGCACTTTTTTAATTACAGGAACAGGGAAAGCTTCTCCTTTAACTCCGATTACTGGAACTCTTTCGCGGCTTATTTTACATCTTTGTGGTAATTTCCTAACTGTTGACCGAGAAGCTCTTGTATCTACTAAAAATATAACTTCTTTATGGGGGCTTATTTTTAACGTTATCAAGGGCTCTTCTGGTGGTGTGTTGGTCTCCTTTATTAAACAGAGCCCCTGACCTCCCTGAAAAGTTTTCTTATCTAGCTGTTTCTTCCTACAACTTTTTGTAGGTGCCCCTTTTTATGACAGTAAAAGCAGGTGGGTCHTGCACCCTTCAAGGTAGGGCAAGAAGTTTTTAAGTGCCCTTTCTCGTGGCAGGAAAAAAAAACGCAGGTCCTGTGCTCCTGAAAATAGATCCTGGCCTCTGCTGTTTATTTTTCCCTGCGGGTTTTTCTGTGTTCAAAGCTGCTTGCATTTTTTAACTGCTGCCAGCAAAATTTTGGCATCTGCCTTCTGCTTTTCCTCATCTCTTCTAATACACACTCTTTGTGCTTCTCTCAGTAACTCTTGAAGTCTCCTGTCCTGCCTCTGAACAACAGACCTACTTCTCCCCTCAGGACTCCATAAGGCAGCATACTCACTCTCCTCTTGATTAACAGGGTCTTTTAAATTTACATATATATTTAGAGCCTGGCAAATCCAGTCCTCAAATGATCCGCACTTGGGCTAATTTAAATTATCTTTCCGGATCATTTTTTTTGTCCATTCAAACATGCAATACTTAATCATTTTCTGTTTACTTTTTTCTCTTTGGGATTCCCATTCATCCCAAAACTGTATCATCATCCCCAGCGGGCTGTCCTGAGGAATGCTGCTCCCCTTCTGAGAACTCTCCTCACGGTTCCCAAGTACTCCAAATGGCTGAGATTTCACACAATCTRCAGCCCCTGGGTCAAGGGATTTACTCTTTCCCTGACCCATCTCAGGCGGCAACAAACCAAGAAATCCCCGGTACCAGGAGAATCTCAGTTTCCCACACTCACTCCGTGGTTCAACTTCCTCACTTACTATTTTGCCACACTGCCTTTTCCACTCTACTTGTTCCACTCCTATTTCTCCCTCTGCAATCTGTTCCACTCCTATCTCTCCCTCTGCAAYTTTRGCCCTGTCCTCTCACCACCTAATCACATACTAAAATGCCTGCTACCAACCCCTCCAAGGAAATTGAACCTATTCAATCACTCTGCTTCTCAGTCTCCCTACTAAAGTCAATCCCTCCTGCCCAAGGACATGCTTGGACCAGGGATTCCCTCCTCCCCCCGGGTCAAACCCTCCCGGGGTCCCCACTCGTTCACTTTTCTTCCGCTTCCCTCCTTTCCCGGCCGGCCTCCTCTTGGAGGGCGCGAAAACGCGGTACCGGGAGGTCCCAGTCGCTTCGGGGGTCTGGGACTGCCTAGCCCCCGTCTCAGATACTCCACACACACTCACACATGCATACAGCTGCCCCCTCGACCCAAAACCTCGTGATACTCACAGCCTCCTTTTCTCACGAGGGTCTTTGTGCACAAAGAAGTTTTCTATGGGTACTCTGTCTCCTATAAGCCGGCACTCTGATGGGAGCCTCTCTTGCGCGCTCTTAACAACTAATTTGCTTATGCGTTATTGTAATAAATGGGCACATCAACCCATAGTACATCTGTCCTCCCTC
>NDFG01001478.1:13271-24787 GCA_002167245.1 Sporophila hypoxantha
GACTCCTCCTTTCCCAAGGAGAGTGGTCTAGCCTTGGGACCACGTAAAAATCTGGTGGGAGCTCCTTCCCAAAACTATCCACCTCCCCGGAGTAGGAGAGTTTCCCGGTTTCGGCACCAAAATTGTATGTTTGCCCAATTATCCTTTCAAAAAAACCAAACAATATTTAAAAATAAGCAATTAATTGAATATTAAAAATTATATAGACAATATAATTTTATAAAATAAGGATAATTTGTTCGATAATAGCGCATAAGCAAAAGATAACGCGGGGTACGGATGCAGGGCTCTTGGACCCCGGCCACCTCACGTACAGCTTGCCAAGGAAGATTCCCCCTTATAAACCAGGTGTCAATACATCTCCTCCTATTTTCGATTCATCACACTTCTTTCTCCGCCCTCATCACCCCTTTACGGCGCATGCTCCATCACTCTTTGGTGGTCGCACAAGTCTTTGGGGTTGTCAGATGAAGGCCTCTCTCTTCTCTTTGTCCTTTAATTCACCTTTGGTACACATGCGCACCAACAAAAACAATGTAAGCCAAAACTAACATTCTACTACATTTTAGCATCAAAGCGATAAATCTCTTATAATTAGCATTTTCTGGACCCAACCAGTTTTCCCTTCTTTTGTTAATTTTGGTAACCGTTATCTCTTGCTATTTCCTCCTATCCTGAACATCTGCAGAGAAGGAGGGGCAGAGCCCCTCCTCTCGCTTTTCTTTTTGGCATTTCAATTAACTGTTTTATTATTTACAAATATTGAATACTGTATCATATTTGTTACTGTTTCAATTTTATAAGCACGAATCACACCTATTACACACTCTCCTTACTCTCTTTACCCTTCACTACTGTCCCTTACTTCCACCATCTCATGCACCCTTATTCACCAGCAAGTTCCTGCTCTGCTCCCAGCACAAATGAGAAGCCAAACAACATCTCAGAATCTCATGCCCAAGAGTGAAGTTACCCAGTCAGCTCCACAGCTGATGTTGTAACACCTGGTCCAAAGTGGCTAAAGTGAAAAATTGTTTCCCTCAGAGAAGTTCCCATGGCAGGGTGGCCAGTGAGATTGGATTGTGTAAATGCTCCCTTGACTGCGTCGAAGTTTAGAAACTTTAGGAAAGAATTGCAAAATTTAGTGGAAGACCAAGTAGGAATAGCAAATCAAATTGATCCATTTTTAGCTCTAATATTTATACATGGGAGAAATTGAACTCATCTTTAACATCCCATTTCTCCCAGAAGAGACTCCAATTAATAAGAACTTGCAGGAAGAAAATTTGGACCGAGAAAACCAGCCCGGCCCCCAGGTGACCAAGAAATGCCTTTAGTGGGCCTGACTGGGACCCCAATCAAGAAGAGGGAGAAGGAATATGAGAGATTACAGGTCCCTGATGCGCAGAGGGATAAAAAATCAGTCCCTAGAGGGAGTAATACCAGGTTAGCGTTTGACGGCACCCAGGAAACAGACGAGACCCCAGCAGCATGGGCTTAATAGGCTAAAGCAAAATTCCAGATTTACTCTAATGTTGACCCAGACAGCCCAGAAGGCAAGTCCTTCTCAACATACAATTTGTAACTAAATCCTGGCCACATATCAGATGAAAGTTAAGAAAGAATAGAGGACTGCAGAAAAAAGTATAATGAACTGCTGAGAGAAGCCATAAGAGTATATCTGAGAAGAGAAGGAAAAAAGAGAAAACAAAAGCTAAAATTATGGTAGCACAGTCAGAGAAAGTGTGGGAGCAACAAGGATGGGCCAGTAGAACCACATAGAAGAGACAAAGTTTTTATTGGACAAAAGGGGCTAGGGCTCTACCCAGTGATTAATATTGTTATTACTGTGGAGAGAAAGGACACCTAAAAGAAATTGTTAAGGAACTCCAATAAAATAAGCATAGCCTGGGAGCAAGAAACTCTAGAGAACGGCTTAAGAAGAGACGAGAAGTATGTGGAATAGGGTGTCAAGGTTCTATGCTCTGGGAATTTTAATGAACCATCTAGAAGAGCCCTTGGTAAATTTTTATATCGCGTCCCCAGAATGAAGAGTTTGAATTTTAAGTGAGACCAGAGCAGAAAAGTCATGTGTGACTAAAATACCAACAGGAATCACAGTCGGTAAAAAGGTCTGCAAAGTACAAGGGCCAAAGGAGAACCATTTGAGGACAGATTTATAGAGATATAGAAATTAGAGGAAATTCAAGAGAGGTTGAGCTAATTTCTTTACATCCCAAGTTATGGTTCATTTATTAGGACATGATTTACAAATCAAATTGAATTGAGAATAATCCCAAAAGAAGGAAAAAATGTAGTACAAATAATGGTCTTAACAAAGGGAGACATAGATGAAATCAACCCAAATATTGGGCGGGTGGAAAATTGGTTGTTTGAATATGCACAATAGAAGCAGAGTGCAGAAAGACAATCTCCCCCATTCGGGTAAGGCGTATCAATTTCCCACAGAGGAAATAAAGGACTAGCCCCAGTAACTGACCAGCTATTAAGAGGAGCATTTTAGCACCATGCATGTCTCCACATAATACTCCCATACTAGCAGAGAGAAAAGCTGATGGAAGGGATCGATCAGTACAAGATTCAGAGAAGTTAATAAAAGAACGGTTGCGAGGCACCGGTAGACAAAACCCGCTCACCCTTTAAGCAAGTACTAAGGAGCATGCATGGTTCTCTGTCATCGAGTTTAAAAGGATGCCTTCGGGTGGTCCCCGGCTGAAAAGTGCTGGAACTGGTTTGCCTTTGAATGGAGACATTGAAAAGAAAAGAAACAGCAGCTAGGTGACACATCTTCCCAGGGGTTTACAGAATCCCCAATCTTATGGCAGCTCTAGAAGAACTCCTAGAACAGTTTAAACCTGAGAATGGGTACATATTTTACAATATGTTGATTGATTTTACTTGTATCAGGGGAGAACAGACAAAGATAGAATTTAGCATATGGGTCCTAAATTTCTTAGGGGAAAAAGTGTGTAACAGTATCACAAAAAAGAAACTGCAATTTGTGGAACAAGAAGTAACATATCTAGGATATATAATTGGCCAAAGGCATAAAAGGTCAAGCCCAAGAGAATTTGGGAATTCTGTCCATCCCTGCCCCAAAGACCAACAGAGATATTAGAAAATTATTAGGTTTGTTTGGTATTGCAGATTAGCTTGATCAGTATAGTAAAAGTGTTAAATTTCATATGACAAATTGATAGACTCAGAGGCCTTTAACCTGGACCTCAATGACGAGGAACAGCTTTGAATCTGAAAACTAAATTGTCCTCTGCCCCTGGACTGAGCCTACCAGACCTTAAAAAGAACTTTGACCTATTTGTAAATGTGAAGAGGGGATAGCTTGCAGATCCTTACACAGGACTGGGGAGGATGCAGGCAGCCGGTCGCAGATCTCTCCAAGTTACCATCACAGCCAGAGGGTGGCCAGCCTGTGTGCAAGTGACAGCGGCAACAGCCACCCAATAGAAGACACACAGGAAACCACACTGAAAGGGAAGATCCGGGTTCAGACCCCACACCATGTAAAGCTGTTTGAAGTCACAAGGCCCCTCAGTGGCTAACTGACTCCCAAATACTAAAGTATGAAGTCATCCTAATAAATACCAGGGCTCGAATTAGTCACTTCAAATGTTTTAAATCCAGCCCAGCTCCTCACGGAGAGCCATTAACAGACCTGGAGCATGAGTTGTTTAGAAATATTTAAATGCAGACTAAGTGAGAGAAGATTTAGAAGATGGCCCCTCCTTGTATGAGAGAATTTTTTTACAGATGATCATCATGAATGGTAGCCAGTAAACGGGTCTCAGGGTATTCAATCATAGACGGGCAGGACATGCAAGTTGAGACTTAAGACAGAAGGAACTCTAGTATAGAAAGAAAAGCGGAAAAATCGATCTTTGACAAGAAGAATTAAGAGAGTTTGAAAAAGATGAAGAGGACAGCAAAAGAAAATGGAGAATGGTGGATCCCTGATGGACGGCAAATTTTAAATAAAGCTCTAGCCTGAAAAGTGATGACCAGAGTTACACGGGTTGACCCATTGGGGAATAAATACAAGGCTTATGTGACCACTTCCAAGGGATCAAATGTGCATGGGAGTAGGTAACATAGCAAAGGCAGTTACCAAGGGATGTTTAACTTGCCAACAAATTAATTCAGAAAGTCATGAGAAGAGTACTATCTGATCTGGGGAGAGAGTTGCCGTGCGGCCATTCAAAGTGTGCAGGCAGACTTCACAGAAATGCCCCCTGTCCAGGGATACAGACACTTATCAGACCGTGGATCACCTCAGCCATTGGTAGAGGCATTCCCGACCAAAAGAGAGACAGCCAAGTAGCCACAAAAGCAATCTAGAAAAACATCATTCCCGATATGGGTTATAAATAATGCTTGATTCTGGACCGAGGTCCACATGGGAGATGAGTTCAATAAGTTTTGAGAGCAGATTATACAGGGCCAAATTTGGAACTTCTTGCAAGACAGCATTTTCTGCTCTGGCCACTACTCCGGCTACATAGGCCGAATCTGTTACCAAATTGAAGGACCGGTCCCGGAACTTCTCGAATGCCCTGACGACAGCATCCAACTCAGCGACTTGAGGGGAGCCCTCAACAACACAAACGTCCATCTCCCAACGCTGAGTTTGGGGATCTTTCCAAGTCATCACTGACTTGTGAGATCTCCCGGATGCGTCCGTAAACACAGTCAGGGCGTCCAGAGGAACTCGGCTTAGAACTCTCTTTGCTGAAAACTTAAAGTGCAGGTCGTTGCTAAACAGCACGTGGGCGGGACGCCCAACATCGACCTGTCCGGTGTAGCTGGCCAGAGCGAATTGTAAAACTTCACTTTCCGCAAGAAGTTCGTCTAACATTTTCATACGCAATTTGCCAGATTTTAATTCAATTGGTATGTGAATGCACCCAAAATCCACACCCGCCAGCTCCCTGATCCGCAAGCGAGCCTTGCGGATCAGTTCTGCCACCAGCTCGTGTGGCCTCGTGATTCTTTTGGACCTGTGGTGGCTGAGGAACACCCACTCTATAATCAAGAGGGGGTCACTCGAGCCCTGGTCCTTCCCCTTCCCCGATGTTTTGAGGGCACGGTCCCATTGAAAAATGAGACCRTGGAGGTGTGGCAGTCRGCCTAATATTATRAATTTGAAAGGCAGGTCCGGATTATACCGGTGTGCCTGCCTTGCCTCAAGCAGTTCACGGATCTTTTCCAGCGAGGCCTTGGCCTCTGGGGTGAGACTCCTCGGCGAACAAAGCGCCTCTCCCCCTTTCAAAAGGTCAAAAAGGGGGGCCAGGTCCTCGGTGGTAATACCTAGCCAGGGTCTCACCCAATTCAACGCCCCACACAGTTGCTGAGCGTCCGCCAAGGTGGTCACCTTCGGGTGAATGTCCAATTTTTGAGGAACAATGGTCCTCTTAGTGATCTCCAGACCCAGGTACTTCCAGGGTGGCATCCGTTGAATCTTTTCGTTCTGTAGCTCGAACCCTGCAGCGATTAAACAATCGGTCACACAGGAGAGCACATGGGCCAACAGGTCGTCGTCGCGGGCACAGACCAGCACATCATCCATGTAGTGATGGATGATGACTTCACTGTATCGCTCGCGGATGGGCGCGAGGAGGGCGGCAACGTACCACTGGCAGATGATAGGGCTGCACTTCATCCCTTGCGGGAGCACCTGCCAGTGGTAACGTTTACCGGGAGCTTCACGGTTTAAGGTGGGCACCGTGAAGGCAAAATGTGGGGCATCATCAGGGTGTAGGGGAATTTGAAAGAAGCAATCCTTCAAATCGATAATAGCCAAATTCCAATTTTGGGGGAGCATCGACGGGGATGGCATCCCTGGCTGAAGGACACCCATGTCTTGAATGATTTCGTTTATTTTCCGAAGGTCGTGGAGGAGTCGCCATTTACCGGATGACTTGCGGATGACAAACACTGGGGAGTTCCACTCTGACATGGTCTCCACCAGGTTGCCCTTTTTGACTTGCTCCTCCACGAGCTCGGTGAGCGCTTTTAATTTTTGTTTGTTGAGCGGCCATTGCTTCACCTGGACTGGTTTATCGGACTTCCAATTTAACTTCCAGGTGGCGCGCTCCTCAATGGCCGCTGCCCGAAAAACCTGCAGGGGAGCCGGAAGGTCAATTTTGGCTCCCCACTGGGCAAGGGTGTCTCTTCCCCAGAGAGGCTCAGTGTAATCTAAAACAAACGGGCGGACATGAGCCAATTGCCCGTCTGGCCCCTCAATTTGAACGATGCTCTTTGATTGCTTAGCCAATTGCACCCCTCCTACACCTTGAATGCGTCCACCCACGCTTTGCAGCTCCCAGCAGGACGGCCATTCCCGAGAGGGAATGATCGTCACATCCGCCCCTGTGTCCAACATCCCCCTGACAGTGATGGTGTCTTCCCCACGGGTCAGTTGGCAATCTAACCGGGGTTTTGAAGCTCCCAGTTTTTGTGCCCAGGCCACTGTCGGGATTTCACTCAGCTCTTTTTCCCGATCCAGTCGGTACTTGGGAAATGAAGTCCGCTGGCCGGGACAATCGGGCTCCCAGTCCCCGATCGCCATTAAGTCGATCTCAAGGACTGGGATGGCCTGGGCAATGGTGGTCCCTTTGGGGAGGAACATGGGGGGACGCAGGCATGATACAGTGAGTCTAAACTGGTGCTGGTCTGAGGACACCAATGCTGGATATACTTGCAAATCCTGAGGTGTAGATTTGGTGTCCCCCACAACGACGAACTGATGGTCGAAACGACTCCAGTTACCTGGGGCTTCTGGGCACGACGATAATGAATGAAAATCCGTGTCACAGAGTCGGAGCGGCTTTGTGGTAACCAGCCTGAAAGGAGAGTCAACACACAAAGTGGTTAAAGCCGGTTCTGGTAGGGGACCAGGAGCTGCGCAGGAAAGGCAGCACACACCCCCAAAAGTCAAGTCCGGTGAAAAGTCATGGTCATGAAATGGCAACTCGTCCCTCCCCGATGTTCTGGGGGGAACAGGCGGCGGGCTCGTCCCCCTCTCCCTCCCCCTGCGACTCGATGTCAAATGCCCGCTCCTATTTCTGTCATCGCGCAGGGGGCGGCTGCGCTCTCCCCCTAGTTTTTTGGAGGAGCCCCCCCCCCCGAGGCGTCCCGACTGCTTTGCCCTCTTAAACTCGTTAAACTCTTTGCGAAGGGGGCAGTCGGGCAACCAATGGCCCTCTTGCCCGCATAGATGACATGGGCGTTGTTGGGAAGGGCCCGGAGTTCCTGGTGCGGGGTGCGAGGCGGCAGCGACGGTCTCGGCATCTCCCTGGAGGTCTGCAATGGCGACTCGACGCGGTGTCGATGGTCGAGGGTCGCCGGCTTTTCAGAAGATGGGTACCTTCAGCGCACAGACCTCCAGGTAATCGTCTAAGGTCGGACGAGGGTGCAGAGGAAGGCTCATTATCGCAGCCTTACAAGCTGCGTTGGCATTAGATGCCGCAACTGATTTCACCATCTGCGTTCTAGTTTTCTCGTCCGTATCCTCGAACTTGGCTGCCGCCTTGAGTTTAACTACAAAATCATCAAATGACTCCTCCGGTCCCTGTAAGATAGAATGCAGAGGGACCGGCGGCACCCCTGCGATTATTTTCAGGAACTCCCTTGCGGCTATCTGGGCGTTTTTATCAAGTGCCTCTTCCGGGATGGCCTCCGCAGCTTTTTGTCCCCTCTCCCACTCCCCGAGCCCGCATAGATGATCTACAGTCAATTCATTCCCGTTAGCGTCCTTTCCCAGGTTGGGGTCTTGATGTAACTCTTCCAGGAGTTCTTCAGCGGCCTGTTTCCAGGCGCCCTCCCATCTGGAGAGCTGAGCCTTGTTCATCAAACATTTGAAAATTTGCCGTAAATCGGCTGGAACGAGGGCGTTCTCCAGTATGGTGGCGTCTAGAAGGCCTTTGAAGTACTCGCTTTGGGCCCCGAACTCTCGTTGGGCCTTGCACAATTCTTTGATAACTGTCTGAGGCACTGGGGCCCAACGCACCTCCCATCTGCCTCCCCTCCCCCGATGGTAGGTAACGGGGGCCGCCATGATGGCACTCGGCGGCCCTGGTTCCGGATAATGTCCACCCCGCCCCCCCCGGCCCCGGTTCCGAAAAACAAGATGGCGGACCGTGGGAACCGGAAGGGCAGGCGTGGGAACCGGAACTTGGGGGGGAGGAGCGRGGGGGATCCTGGGAAACTGGGGCGGGGCCCGGTGTCTTTGGGCTCCCTGCCCGAGGGGTGGAGTCTGCTAAAGGAGGGGCTTCAGGGGAGGGAGGGGGCAAAGGAAAAGGAGGGGCCGCGGGTGGAGCTGACGATGGAAAAAAGGGAGGAGCGCTGTCAGGGAGGAAGGGGTTGGGCGGAGGAAGGAAAGGGTTGAGGGAAGGGACTCGTGGAGGGTCTCGGGGAGGAGAAGGGGGTCCCTGCCACATGGTTTCATGGCCCCCGCCATCTTGAGCTCCATGGGAGCCATCTTGTGCGGGGACCATGAAACGAACTTTTGTCTTTAACTTGGGAGACTTTAATATACGGAAAGCTGGGGAAGAGGGTYGAGAGGGTAAGGGAGAATCGGGGGGTGACAGGGCCCATTGTCGCACCCCGCGGGGGGAGTGGTGATCCCGAGGCGAGCCAGGGCGATGACATGGCGCCTGCCTGCTGTGGCCAGGGGGTGCCCGCCTCAGGATCCCACGTCTAGGGGCTGGCAAGGGAGAGGGCTGAGGGGTAGGAACATGGCTAGGGGTAGAACTGGGTCTAACTTGCGAACTAAAAGAATTCCGGCGCTCTACGCCGTCCCGAACACCTTGTGGGCGTTCTCTCAGTTCCCTCGTACGCTTATTTTTCAACGCAGTGGTCAACTGCGCCACCCAATGAAGGTGTCTGGCTAATTTGAGTCTTTTAGCAATTTCTAAATCCTCCGATCGAGCCAAATTTGATAATTTTCGTGAAACCTCCTCCCAAAATCGGAGATCCCTACAGTGATCGGAGGTGAAATCCCGGAACTGAGTGGAGACCCATTTTTTCAAACTGCGGATCTCTCGCTCCTTAAATGGGAGATCCTCCCCAACTAAAACCCCTGAACAAACAAAAACAGCCTCTCTTTGCGCTGACGAGAGCCGAGCACCCATGACTCCTTGGTGTTAATCGTCAACGCGCGCCCACCGACAACCGGGATAACTTAAAACGGGAAAGGAGAAACAACTCGGAACGAAAACAAGGGCGGTAAAAAGGTAAAGGGTTCCCCCCGTCCGTCCCCCCGCCGCCGCAACAGAAAACCGTAGCGGGTGAAAAATGGATAAAAGGCAGGGGGGATATATGCTTACCAGAACGAAGCTGGGGGGCTGGAAGGGTCCGGTCGTCGGGATCCCTGCTGCTGGACCGTCTCCGGGTGCAGGAGCTGTTCTCGGTCCAGGATCCACCGGAGCGCCACCCCAAGTGCCCTGGGGTCTGCTCACGGTGGCTTCCGCCGCGTCCAGTGAAGATCAAAATCTTCGTTCCGTGGGTCGGTCCAAGCCGCCCCACGTTGGGCGCCAGCAGCTGCGGCCGTGCATGTACGAGAGCCCGGCACGCTCCACAGAAGTCGCGCGTCACAGCCGGTTTGCGTGGGGACCCACTCACGTCTCTGGTGGCAGGCTTCCCCGAAAGGAAGGGCCTCGGCAGCGTTGGTGTCGCGAAGGCAGCAGGAGAAAGGCAAGAGAGGTGACAGTCCAGTGCGGCAGGGACGGGTTTATTCAGGGTAAGCGGGTACAGACAAGGTAGGGTGCTGCAGGGGACTGCCCTCGATCCGCCCCCGGGAGCAAGCAATTATGCTCTCCCCCGGGGGAGGGACACGTCACCACAAACCAATCAGAATACAAAATACAAAGATGAGCATGAGACGAGAACCAATAACAATCATACATAGGAGTGGCTACTTCGCTTGCACCAATCATCCTCTGCCCAGGGAAGAAGCTTCTAGGGTCGGGGAGTGGGCAGAGGATGACAGGCAGGACGGTTACTAGGGAAACATGGGAGGGGAAACAGGGATAATGAGAAAAACAAGGAGGGGACAACTTAACTGACAGCCAAATAGCAACAAAAAGGCGGGAGTAACCATGGAAACGGGTGACGGGCAGGAATGGTTCTCGGGGGAGGGAACAGAAACCTGAGGTAAAGATATACAGTTAAAATGTAAACTTGAACATAACTTAACAGTACATTGAATATAACTCAACCCAAACATCACACGCACCGCAACACCTCCCCCTTTTTTACATAACAAAACGAAAAAGGAGGGGGGAGATGAAAACTGGGCAAACAGGGGACAACTCAAACTTCGTCTTCGTCGGGGGAGAATTCATTCTGATCGGGTTCAATATTCTCTGTGGATTGGTAAGTAGGTGGGGGGGACCAACGGGCCATTTCAATGAGGGAAGGGGCGCGGGAAGTATGGGGGGTCGATCTATAACTGCCTCCGGCAATGGCGTGACTTACATTGGGAATAGAAACCAAACGGTGGATAAGGCGGGATACCCAGGTATAAACGAGCCAGGAACTTAAAATCACAAGGATCAAAGCAAGAGCAACGTAAATAATGTCCCGAATGAGGGAGGTGGCCCAGTTCGAAAGTCCTGATCCGGGGAGCAAATTTCCCAGCCAGTCCGATGTTTCTTGACGCACTTTATCAATTCTTTGTTCCATACGATCGATCTTGACTTGCGCGTCCTCGGCCTTTGACTGCAGGTCAAAACAGCAGAGGCCCTCGAACTCCCTGCCTGAGTGGTGATGGAGCAGGAGCAGGTAGTCGAGGGCCGCCCSATTTTGAAGGGTTGCTTGTCTGGTAATTCTCTCATCTTCTAGGAGGTCACTCAGGGCAGCTGACGTTAAATTTGCCTGCTGCACCACCCAACACTCTAGTTGGCCTAATTCGCCCAGCGCCTTCCCGGCGGCAACCCAGGGCAGAAGAATGGACATTACGACCCTTTTAGACTTAGGCCAATGAACAATTTCGGAGTCGCAATGCTCGTCCAAGGGCATCATACTCCTCTTGGACCTGGCCGGATTGTGTGTAATGTCTGCATTTTGCCAATCATTAATTTGGGTCGAGTTTGGGGAGAACAGGGTCAGCTGGCCAAATGTACACGGACCTCCTATAAGGCGAGAGGGGATGCCCGCCCATGCTCGGTCACCACAGATGAAGAAAATTCCTTTTGGCAGCATGCGTGGGAAGTTGTTCATTGTGGTCGCACCGGAGATGAGAACGGTGGTCTCACACCACGCAGCTGCTTGGAATTTCTTCATAGGTTGTCTAAAAATAATGAGTTCGGGGGTGGGAGTAAGTTTATAAGGGGGGGAGAACTGAAAACATATTTGGGCTCTGGATGAACCGAGCAGGTCGAATTCAAGGGGGGCATTCTTGTCTGGGGGAATGGGCATCGGGCCGACTCCTTTCTCCCAGATTGCTCTGGGGCTTGGGAGAGTCCCGCTGACGACTTTTC
>NDFG01001479.1:8865-20769 GCA_002167245.1 Sporophila hypoxantha
GCTCACTCCTCACAGCATCTTCCATAGTACGCTCCCCAAATCCAGTAATCCTGATTTCTGAACCACTGACACAGAACCAGCAGGCTGCTGCTCCCCATCTCCAGTAATCCTGATTTTCGACCATTTACACAACCCAGGTCTTGCTCCCATTCCCCAGTAATCCTGATTTTCACCATTAACACAACCCAGGCTTTGCTCCATCTCCAGTAATCTGGATTTTTCCATTAACACAGCTCCACCGCAGGGCTCTGCTTCCATCCCCAAGTAATCCTCATTTTCACCATTAAAACACTCACACAGGGGTCTGCTCCCATCCCCCAGTAATCCTGATTTTCACCATTAACACAAAACATCCACCCAGGCTCTGCTCCCAAGCACCAGGGTGGCTGGATTCTCGGCACTGCTCCTGACAGACTGTTCCAAGGCTCACCAGAGAGATTTCCATCCTTGTTCTGAGGTGTTTTATATTTAATTCCTCAGCTGTGCAGATTATGAAAAGCTCCTGTTTCCTGTGGGATCAATGTTGCAGTACTTTGACATATGACATTTGACATTCTGTCAAAACATTATAATCAAATCTAAGCCTAAATAGCATCAGAATTAATATGACAGATCTCTGAGAAATTATACACTTGAAGTAAAGTAACGAACATCTTCCACTGGATTCATAAATATATAAATATTTTTCTGGTTATTTAATTCATGAATTCTTCCTATGCTCACTGCAATGTCTATTTACTCTTCCTACAGGCTGTACTACCTCAATTTATTACTCCTGTTACCACTGACTGTTCCCCTGTGAAACAGAACTCTGTTGAAAATTAACACAATCAGCACATTACCAATCTCTCTCTTTTTTGGCACCACACTTTCCCAAACACCCAAAGGAGCTCTTTTCACTTTGCTTTGGGAAAGGAGGATTGGTTTAAAATGCAGAGTGGCAGTTTGTCCCAGAGCACTGGCAGATGAATGCAGGGGATTCCAGCCCTAAGGGTCCCTTTTTCCACATTCAGTGTTTCCAAAGCTGGAGATAAGGGGGGCACAGCTCTGACTGGGGAGGGCCCTGCACGGGGCAGGAGGTGCCAGGAGGGGTGGCCCAGGTGGCACCTTGTGCTTGTCCCCAGGGCTGAGCTGCAGCCAAACATCCCCTGAGATTCCAGGGGCCTTGAGGCACATTTTTGGGTTATTTGGGGTTTTTGAGCCTGAAGGAGCCAGGGCCAGCTCTGCCCATTACCCTGGGCACAGCATCCCCAGGGCTGGAAGGGACCCAGGGGATCCAGGGGCAGCCACAGCTGCTCTGGGCACCCTYTGCCAGGGCCTCACTACCCTCACAAMGGAGAATTTCTTACTAAAATCTAATTAAATCACTCCTCTTTTAGTGCCAAGCCCTTAGCCCTGTCCTGTCCCTCTCTACCCCTATAAAAAGTCTCTCCTCTTTTCCATAACCCCTTTAGGCCTTTCAGGGGCTCTAAGGTCTGCCCAGAGCCTTCTCCTCCCCAGGCCAAACCAAACACCCCCAAAATCAGCCCAATCCTTCTTACACACATTGAGCCAAAGAAGCTGGAATTTTTATTTGCCATTTCTGTTGCCTTCCTAAGTAAGCCCTTGGGAAAGTACTTGGACAGTYTCCTTTTAATGGCACTTTGCTTTTGGCAGTCTGATCTTTCTAAAAGGACTCTCAGGGGCTTCAGGAAATGGAGAAGATCAGACTGYCTTGGCAAAACTGGCTCTGAGCYGGTGCAATTGTGGCTTTTGGCTCAGGAGATGAGAYTGTGATGCTTGGAGGGTGGAATGGAGTTAATTTATCACAGGATCTGCCCTCTGGAGACACAGGCCACGGCCTCCAGTCTGCATTTATTTTCTGCACTCCTAGAATACSCAGAGTCCCTGGGATTTACAGCACTAAAGTCCCTGGCACAGCCTTTCCTGGGGGATCTCCCCAGAGCTGGGGGCTCCCAGCACTGTCAGGGAGGGGACCCAGTGCTGCTGTCACATCCCAGGCGCACTGGATAGACCAAAACTCTGATCAGAGCTCCTCWGCCTCAGGAAGGGCAAAATCAGGCAAAATGCTGCTGCTGTGGATGGGGCAGCAGCAAAAAYGGCTCAGGCTCAGAGCTGGGGGGGCAGAATTGCTGCCCTGGGYGAMYSAGGGGCTGGGAGAGGGAGCAGAGCCCAGGWGGGACATGTTGGGGYAGATGYAACAGGGAAGCCTTGTAAATATGATTGRCTGGCAAAAGATMTTGAGAATATGGAAACTWTAAGRGASATTGAAATGAAAGCAAGCTTTGAGATCCCTCAGTTACTGAACAACTGGAAAACAATGGTGTGGCTGGCTGAAGGTGATCCCCTTTTGATGGAACAACACCCTCTGCTTCCAGACGGGCCCAAGGGTCAGAGCTGACCCTACAGCTTGGCAGAAAGGGTCCAAAGAGGAGTTTTTAGGGTTTAAAATGTAACACAGTGTGGTAGTGTAATGATTCTTATAGGCTGTATGTAAATGCTGTAGGATTTGTATCTTGTACTAGATTGGTTAGTGAGAATTAGAATATTCAGCACAGAAGAAGATTTATGGTATTGGAACGGGAACCTCGCTCTCTTACCCTTCTACATTGTTGCCCTTTTACTCTCTCCCCCTCTCATCCTCTCTCCCCCTCTCTTCTCTCAGGCCTGCTCTGAGCTGTGGCTGGCAGCTCCCAGCAGGGCCCTGCACCCAGGCCCTTGGCAATAAACCACAAGTTCCTGACCTGGCTGCAGAGATCTCTCATTTCCATCCGTCCCGACCATCCTACCCCCGACGCTCCCACAGACACAGATGAGGAATGCCATGGCTGACTCTCACAGTTAAAAGGAAAATCTCATGTATACATGTTAGGAGATGCTTTATAGATTTACAGTTGTGTTTTACCCCTTGTGTTGTTATCAGGGTTTGGGACATTTGGGAGGGTGGCATTGTCACCGATGGCAGCACCTTGATCCCCCAGCTGAGATTTGAGGGATCCCTGGCCAGTGCCCAAGGCCAGGCTGGACACTAGGGCACCTCTGGGACAGTGGGAGGGTGTCCTGCCCATCCAGGGTGGCACTGGGTGGTATTATGGTCCCTTTAACCCAGGCCCATCCAGGATCCCGTAGTTCATCTCCCCACCCTGTACCTGCCACTTTGCTAAAAGAACACCAGACAGCACCGACTGCCAAATCTGGATTCCACAGATTTTTGCCCAGAAACTACTCCAGTTCTTGCTAAATGAATTGTAATGTAATCTTGAAAAGCTCCGATACAGACCAACAGTGGGCGTGGTGCTGTTGTTTAGTCGAAATGCTTGCCTGGAGCTTGAATGTTTTCCCAATCTATAAAATTCGTGTCCTGATGGTTCAGGGGCTGGAAAATGAGAGAGAGGCAGCAGCAGTGCTTGCCAAAAAACCTGCAGGGGAATCAGGCAGTGAGGCTGGAAACAGTAACTGAGAGACCAACTGTGCAAGGCCCTTCCTCCCATAACTGCAAGGACAGGATGTGCAGGCCTGCAGGGCACTGGGGATGGATCCCAAGCCTGGTGTCTTGCACACATTTCAAGTATCTCCTTCGGTTCCTGCATTGCTAAAAAAGCCCTTTCCCCAAGTCAGAGGCAGAAGCAAGGCAGAGAATTTACCTCAGCATTTTCAACCTCTCGAAGGAGGAGGAGTGAGTCTCAGTTTTCCCGCAGAGAGAACAATGTACACAGAAATGCATGAATCCTGCAGGGATTCCTGTGTTGAAGGAGAACAGTTATTGCCACATTAGAGCACCTCGACAGGTGTCAATGATGTCCTTCGGTTTGGATATGCCAGGTGTCTGCTAAGAAGGCAGGAGCCTCCCTGAAATGGGAGAATCTAAATGACACTCCCCACCCCTCCCAATAGCCTCATAAATTTTAAAATTAAGGGTCTCAGGCACAGAAATATGTGAGAGCAGACATTATTAACAGATTCTTCTCTAATAGTAAGGAGTACAATGATCAATCTAAATGGAATAAAATAAACAAAATGCAGTGTAAACAAAACCCAACGACTGCCAAGGGAGTTCAGAACCCCAACCTGACACCCTGTGGTCAAGTGGTGCTGGCAGCAAGTCCCATTGGAATTGTGGCTGAGCCCTCCTGGCAGTGGTCAGGGGTTGGCTCATGCTGCGAGCAGGGGATTCCTGGGAGAAGGGTTGCAAAAGTCTCTTTCCTCTGAAGAATCCAGGGGAAGAAGAGGCACGCTGCTGTTCCTCTGAGGAAAATCCCAGTGGGAGAAGCCGTGCTGGTGTTCCAGAACTCCAGATTATATCAGGTAGGAAATGCTTTGCGCTCCTCCCTCTGGGCTCACATCTCCCAATGGTGAATCTGTAGTGCTTATAGCCTGCAGGGACATTCACATAAGCTGCTTATCAGCAGGTTGTCCCCTCCGAGGGAGGAGTGGGTGTGCGTGAAGAGATGAGGAACAACTGCCACGTGACAAAAGAATCAGCTGCACAATAGATTGGTGATAGAACACATCTTGCCTGGCAGTCTGGGACACATGAACTCGCCCAAACCCAGCCCTTGAGCTCAGTTGCTGCACTTCAGCAAACACTTTAGGGAATTGTAATAATTTCCAGTGGGACRTGAACTTCAGGAATGACCCAAAGTGCTCCAAACACCCTGGGCTCTGGGACTGCTGCTGTCCAAACAACCACGTGGATRTCCTTCCTTTCCTCAGGTTTTTCCATCTCCTTCTCAAGGTACCGCTGTGGGTTCAAGCTGAGTACAAGGATAACCACATGATAAATGAATATATTCATGTAAACCCAGAAATAWTCTCATCCCTTACAGAGCCAATATTTTCATGGCAAGAAAGGAAAAAAAATATATATTTGCTATCCAAAACCAATAGCACAAATCCTAATGTGCCCAAAACAATTCTAATTTAATTATGCAAAAAAGGCTCCTATGCTTAATAACAAATCATTATCTGAAGAAAATCTGAATTGGCTGTTGCAGTGTCAAAATATGAATTTCTTTTCATAGCAAGCAGAATGCAACAAGGGGACATGCAAAATGTGTCTGGTAAATTAAAAATCTGTTATTAGAAKTTGCAGACAGGAGCTGGAAGAAGCCATGTAGTTAAAAATCTGTTTTCCTAGATGAATAAATACCGGTTTACCRTCTCCCTCTGTCTTTCATGGTGCCCTTCCTCCCTCCTCCTCCCTCTCAGCTCCTTTCCCACTCAGCTTCTCGCTACATAATTAACTTTTGGAGTTTAATTTTTCTCCTGGTTCTGGAAGAATGAGCTCTTCAGGACACAATTCACATTTTCTGTGCAGTGCAGGGACTATTTGGGAGAAAAGCAGGCAGGCTCTGTGTGTGAATCAGAGGCTCTCAGATGAAATTGCTGCTGCCTCGTCTTCCAAATCCCCCTTGGACGTGGCCTCAGCACGTCAGAGTCAGAGCCTTTGTATCTGTGATGGATTTGTGGCCTGGCTGGGCAGCCTGGGGCTGTTCTCATGTCCCAGGGTGACCTGCCCAGAGCCACTGGGCTGGGACTGAGCCAGGACCTGCCTGGGACAGGGGAGAGGGCACTGAGGGGACAATGCTGTCAGAGGGACAGGAATGGACTCTAAATTCTATCCCACCCCATCCCATCCATCCCATTCCCACTCCATCCTAATCCCAATGCCCCATCCCTCCTCAGTCCCGATCCGCACCCAGAACGCACCCCTGCCATTGCAGAGGACACCCTCCAACTGTCCCCTAGAGGGTTGCCCCAATGGTCCAAGCACTGCCTTGCGGCACTGCCAGGGATATCCAGGGCGGCAGCCACAGCCTGCCTCTGGCAATTCCAGCCCAGCCAGGAATTCCCAATTCCCAATCTCCCCACCCATCCCTGCCCTCTGGCACTGGAAGCCATTCTCCTGGGCTCCTGTCCCTCCATCCTTGTCCCCAGGCCCTCTTCCAAGCGTTCTCCTGGGAGCCCCCTTCAGGCCCTGCCCCAAGGGGCTGTCTGAGCTCGCCTGGAGCCCTCTCCTCTCTCCAGGGAACATTCCGCCAGTCTCTCCGCAGCTGGCCTCCAGAAAGGCAGCTGCCATGGATCCCCTGGATGGCCCACATGCCAGTGGCACGAGCGCCACCTGGAGAGGCCTGCCACAGCATAGAGGGGACTGCACAGGCTGGGGGACTGCCTCTCACTCGCAGTATCATGCCAGCCCGGGGTTTATAGTGGCACAGACCAGGCCAGCAGTGCAGCGAGTGCGCTCTCTCCGAAAAACAGCACGTCTAAAGTAGTCCGAGTTGACACACCCCCAGGGCAGTGCCGCCTGGGGCCAGCTCCCTCCCTGGTCGTTTGCTATAGCTAATTCCCGATGTAAGGTCAGATGAGGGCCGAGAGCTCGAGCTGCGGGATGGGACGGCTCAGGTATTGAGGCAGAGTTTTCAGTGCTATACCACTTTGTCACTCACCTGATTTTTTAGACTGTTTCTCTTAAGCCTTTTCTGATTTTCTTTGTTAACAAACTTTCTCTTACACGACTTTGTAGTACAGATACCTCATGTTTTTTGCGCATAGTTAATTTTTCATGAAAGATTAAGTAAAAATAGGCTAATCTGCTAGTGTCATGAGAGACCCAGTATGTCTTTTGGGCTTAGCTCTCCACTAATTTTAACTTTATCAAGTTTCAACTTGTGCGAGTTGGGCAGAGCGAAGTGAGTAGCCACTGGGTTGGCGACTGTCACCCTCCAATCCACGTCATCTTTTAGAAAACTATAAATGTTAAAGTCAAAAATTAAAAAATTTCTCTTTTTACCTATCAAAAGCTGTGTATTATTTCTTGTCCTATAGCAACACTTGCAGAGAGGAAGAATGCATCAGGGACAGAGGGCACACACAAACCTCCTCTGGACAGGAGAAGAGGAGGAGTTCTGGAAAATGCCACCTTTAAGGAGAGGTTTGGAGATGGAAGAAGCCAGGAAGCTCCAAAGGACAGTAATGACCTTCAGCAGCACAAAGGCTGACAAGGAACATTAAAACACCGAGTTTTCTCGCGCTCATCACAAGCAGGGGCAGCTCCAGCAGAGGCAAGCTGGGCTGGAAAAGCAATTCAGGAAGGTGCTGGTGTGGGCTGCTGCTGCCACTGTCACATTGTCTGAAAAATCCCTTCACCGGATTTCTTTTGCTGGGAAGCTGAGAAAACTCAGAGAGGAATGAAAAACAATAATTATCTGATTGTTCTCCTGTGTTTGCTGCTATGGAATGTGGCTTGGACATTGTTTACCAACAGGTGATTGTTTCATGTGAATTGTTTTGACTTGATGACCAATCACCATCAGCTGTGTTTGAGAGCTCTGGCAAGGAACCACAAGATTTCATTATCCTTCTTTTGTAACCTTCTGTCTGTATCCTTTCTCTAGTCTTTAGTACAGTTTTAATATAGCATTCTTTAATATATGTACAGAATATTAAATAAAATAAATTAGCCTTCTAAGAACATTGGAGTTCAGATTCTTCATTCCTCCCTTGACGGCGGGAAAATACCAACAGGACTGCAGCAGGAATGTTCTCCCTCGGGATGGAATCTTGGAGAGGCACCTTCCATGGGGATCTCTCTTCCCTCGGGATGGGATCATGGAGAGGCACCTCCTGGGCCCTCCTCGTGGGACTGCAGCCACGCCGTGCCTGAGCACAGCAGGAAAAGGACAATTTCCCATTCCAGGAGGAACCCACAGCTGCTTCCCCACAGGAGGTGTCTGATCCATGCCTTTCTGCTCAGCTGAATGCAGCAGAACCCTTGGAACAGCTGGAATACATGATTTTTTAATTGGAGAGTGCCCTGTGTAAAGATATTTTCAAAAGAAGATAAAAGTGATGAATGCAATTAAATAAATTCAAATAAAAATCCAGTGCCAGGCCCGGGGTCCTTTGATTTAATTGATGAACAGTGCTCAGCACTGCCTGGGATTAGAGCACTTTGCTGGAACAATTCCTTTCTAATGTTGGGCAACCTCTGAGACTCCCCACACCTTGGGAGCCACAGACCTGCTCCAGGCCAGGCTGAGCTCGCTGCTGGGTGCTTGGGACACAAACAGACCCAAATGGGCCTCCCTGGTGTGGGGAAGGATCTCAGGAGAAACCAAATTCCCCCTCATTTGGTGAATCTGTCAGTGAAGGGTTCTTACCAGCAAGGGGAATTTACCTTTCTTCCTCTTCTTTTAAAACAAATAACTGGGAGTACTGCCAAAACCTTTCATTACACATTGTTTGTTCATTTGTTTATTTATTTTCTGCAATGGAAGTGTGTGTGGTGTTTTCAGGTTGGTGATTGGGGTTTTGGTGATTTGGTTGTTTGATTTTGGTGAGTTTGGGGTTTGGATTTGGGGTTTTTTGGTTGTGATTTGGGGGTTTTGGATGATTTGGTTTGGAGTTTGGTGATTTGGGCTTTTGATGATTTGGGGTTTTTGGTTGAATATTGGGGTTTGTGAGAAATTTCTGGGTTTGGTGATTTGGGGTTTTGGTGATTTGGGGTTTGGTGATTTCAGTGCCTGCAGTGCAGGGGCTGGAGGAAGGGCTGGTTCAGCCACAGAGAAGCTGGGAAGGAGCTGCTCCCATGGGAGGCTGGAGAAAGGAAAAGACAAAATGTGGTTTGTGTTGGAACAAAGCCACCAGAAATCCTTTCCAGCTGGGGTGCTGGCAGGGTCCAAACTCAAACACTGTAGATTTGGAGCCACGGGAAGCAGATCCCAAAGGGAAGGGCACAGGGCTTGGAGGGGAACATGGAATTCCTCATGGACAAAGAAAGCAAAAAGTAGCAAAGTGCCAGGACTCAAAAAAAGCAAATAGAAGAAGAGAAGAGCAGTAAGGAATAAATCAGCTCAGTGCTAAGCATGAGCTCTTCCTTTCGAATTTCTCAAGACCAAATATTTTACAAAGGCCTTCAAAACTCCATGATKTTTACAGTGCCAACCTCCTCTGCCATAATTTACCTCGAGAGACARGGACAAGGTGTTGTACTGATTTCCCTCTGCCTTGCTATCAATAGCTRCAGTTTTGGCAATTAACTAATTATAGAGAAAATTAACCTGCTCACCTGCAAAGAACAGAACCCTTCAGACTTGACTCATTACCATCATTGTGTTTTCTGAAGGAACTTSTGCTGTGAAGATTAAATGGAATTCACGGGGGAAGAGCCAGTTCCAGTGAGTAATTAACTTAATGAGTCTGCAGCTCCTTTGCTGGCCCTGGCAGTGGCAGCTGCTCGCTCCCAGCCGTGCATGTCCTGCACAGGGAGCAGCAGATGCTGCACAGCAGGGTCAGGCCCTGGGCYTGCCACTGCAAGGAGGAGCTTCAGAGCCCTTCAAACCACAAAAAACAATTTTTGTGTGGCTGTGGGAATGTTCCTGCTCCTCCCCTGGGTGCTGGAATAGAAGCCAGAGACAAATGAGGATCCAGCAAAACAAAGTGCTGGGAAAGGCCCTTTTTGTGTTTCAGGAATGAGCTCACAGTTCTCTTTTACCTGGGATGAGCAGCAGCTCTTGAGAGGCTGCTCTGTGCCTGCAACCACAGTTCCAGGGAAAGGGGGACAACAATCCCACCCTGGAACCACAATTCCAGGGTCCTGGGGGACAGGACACCCCCACAATCCCACCCTGGAACCACAATTGTGGGAATGGTTTCTGTGGGTGGAATGTATGTCTGTGGAAGGAATGGTGTCTGGGGTGGGAATGTGTCTGTGGAAGGGGAATGGTTCTGGGTGGGAATGGTGTCTGTGGAAGGAATGGTGTCTGGTGGGAATTGGTAGGCTCGCATTGTCTGTGGAAAGGGAATGATGTCGTGAAGGAATGGTGTTCTGGGTGGGGAATGGTGTTCTGGGTTGGGAATGTGTCCGGGGCGAATGGCTGTCTGTGGGTGAGAATGGTGTCTTGGGTGGGGATGGTGTCTGGTGGGAATTGGCTGTCTGTGAAGGAATGGTGTTGGGCGGAATGGTCTGCGGGGAATGTGTCTGTGGGTGAGAATGGTATTGCTCTCTCTCTCGGTTCTGGGTGGAAATGGTTGTCTGCTGGAAGGGAATGGGTGTGCTGGGTGGGAATTGGTGTCTGTGGGTGAAGAATGGTGTCTGTGGAAGGAATGGTGTTCTGGCGGGAATGGTGTCTGTTGGTGAGAATGGTTGTCTGGGTGGGATGGTGTTGGCGGAATTGGTGTTCTGGTTTGGAAGGGATGGTGTCTGGGCTGGGAATGGTTGTCGGGGCGCGGGAATGGTTGTCTGTGGAAGGGTAATGGTGTCTGCGGTTGAGAATGCCACTCCACGTGTCTGTGGAAGTGGAATGGTGTTCTAGTGGAATGGTGTCTGTGGAGGAATGCGTGTCTGTGGAATGGGAATTGGTTGTCTGGGTGGGAATGGTGTCGGGATGGTGTCGGCGGAATGGTTGTCTGTGGTGAGAATGGGAATTGGTGTCTGGGTTGGGCAATGGGCTGTTGGTGTGGAGAATTGTAATGTCTGTGGAAGGGGATGGTTGTCTGGGCGGGAATGGTCTATCACACATGTCTCGAAGGAGGGAATGTGGTGTCGTGGGTGGGAATGCTGGGAATAGGTTTCTGTGGAAAGGGAATGGTGTCTGGTGGGAATGGTGTCTGTGGAGGGAATGTGTGTCTGGGTGGCGGAAGTGGTGTCTGTGGGTGATGAATGGTTGTCTGTGGAAGGGAATGGTGTCGGGCTGGGAATGTTGTTCGTGTGCTGGAATGGCACAGAATAAACTATGGAAATGTCTGTGGAGCGGATTGTCTGTGGAGCGGAATGGTGTCTGTGGAATGGGAATGTGTCTGGGTGGGAATGCGTAGTATTGGGCGAAGGATGTGCTATTTACCTTCAGCGAATGTCTGTCTGGAGTGAATGGCTGTCTGTGGGTGAGGAATGGTTCGTGGAAGGGAGTGGGAATGCGTGTCTGTGGAGGGGAAGGTTCGTGGGAATGGTGTCTTGGGTAGAATGGTGGCGTGGGGGAATGGTGTCTGGGCGGGAATGGTGTTCTGTGGAAGGGAATGTGTTCTGGGGTGGGAATGATGTCTGGGCCACGGTGAATGAGTAGTCTGTGGAAGGAATGGTTGTCTGGGGCGGAATGGTGTCGGCATGGTGCTGTGGGAAGGAATGGATGTCTGGGTGGGAATGGTTTGTCATGGGAAGGGAATGGTGTCTGTGGGGAATGGTGTCTGACTGAGGTGGAGAATGGCTATGTTGTTGGGCGCAAGGGAATGGATGTCTGGTGTGGAAATTGTGTCGTCTGGGGAGAATGGTGTCTGTGATGATGAGTCTGGTGGAATGTGGTTTGATGGGTGTCTGGGCGTGGAATTGGTGTCTGTGAGGGAGAATGGCTGTCTGGGGGGAATGGTTAGTCTGGTGGAAGG
This sequence comes from Sporophila hypoxantha, assembly GCA_002167245.1. Classification (NCBI taxonomy): domain Eukaryota; kingdom Metazoa; phylum Chordata; class Aves; order Passeriformes; family Thraupidae; genus Sporophila; species Sporophila hypoxantha. Next base: position 20,245 of record NDFG01001479.1, read on the forward strand.
GTATGTGTCTGAATGGTCTGGGAAATGGATGTTCTGCGGGTCGGGAATGGTGTCTGTGGGTGAGGAATGGTGTCTGTGTGGGATGGTGTCTGGTGGGATGGTGTCTGTGGAAGGAACTGGTTGTCTGGGTGGAGAATGTAGTCTGCGGCGAGAATGGTGTCTGTGGGTGAGAATGCGTGTCTGCGGAATGGGCTATGGGTTTGGGATGGTGTAATGTGCGTGAAGGGAATGGTTTTGGGAGCCGGGATGGTGTCTGTGGAGTGGAATGGTGTCTATAGAAGGTCGAATGTGTGTCTGCGGCGAGGGAATGTCTGCGTGTCTGCTGTGGAAGTAGAGATGGTGTCTGGGTGGGAATGTGTCTGGTCAAGGAGAACTGGTGTTTTACTGTTTGGCAGGTTGTTTCATAGCTAGCTATGCCAAATGGAGCAAAACACAAAATTAAAACTTAATGCAGGGAAAATTGTTTGTCTATTCCACTGGGTCATTTTCATTTAGCTATGCCAAAATTTTACCTGATTACATCTC
>NDFG01001482.1:0-10079 GCA_002167245.1 Sporophila hypoxantha
GGTTTGGGAGCTGCCCCAGGAGCCATCAGGGCCTTCATGAACCTCACTCTGAGGGAAAAGGTGCCACTGGCTGCTCCTCACCTGCCCCAAAATCATTTCCTACCCTAAAATCATTTCCTACCCCAAAATCATCTCCTGACCCCCAAATCATGTACCGCAAAATTATCTCCTGCCCCAAAATCATCTGTCCCCAAATCATCTCCTGTCCCTAAATCATCCCCTGCCCCAAAATCATCTCCTGTCCCTAAATCATCTCTTGTCCCAAAATCATTTCCTACCCCAAAATCATCTCCTGACCCCCAAATCATCTCCTGCCCCAAAATAATTTCCTACCCCAAAATGATCTCCTGCCCTAAAATTATCTCCTGCCTTAAAACCATTCCCTTCCCCAAAGTCATCTCCTGCCCCCAAATCATCTCCCCCAAAATCATCTCCTGTCCCAAAATCATTTCCTACTACAAAATCATCTCCTGCCCTCAAATCATCTACCCCAAAATTATCTCCTGCCCCAAAGTCATCTGTCCCCAAATCATCTCCTGCCCCAAAATCATTTTCTGTCCCCAAAATTATCTCCTGCCCCAAAATCATCCATCCCCAAATCATCTCCTGTCCCTAAATCATCTCCTGCCCCAAAATCATCTGTCCCCAAATCATCTCCTGCCCCAAAATCATCCCCTGCACCAAAATCATCTCCTGCCCCAAAGCCATTCCCTTCCCCAAAATCATCTCCTGAACCCCAAATCATTTCCTACCCCAAAAGTATCTCCTGCCCCAAAATCATCTGTCCCCAAATCATCTCCTGCCCCAAAATCATCTACCCCAAAATCATCTCCTGCCCCAAAATCATCTACCCCAAAATCATCTCCTGCCCCAAAATCATTTTCTGTCCCCAAATCATCTCCTACCACAAAATCATCTGCCCCAAAATCATCCCCTGCCCCAAAATCGTCTCCTGTCCCCAAAATAATCCACCCCAAAATAATCTCCTGCCCCAAAATAATCTCCTGCCCCAAAGCCATTCCCTTCCCCAAAATCATCCCTTGCCCCCAAATAATCTCCTGTCCCCAAAATCACCCCCTGCCCTAAATCCCTCCCCAAAGTCAGCCCTGACTCCGTTCCCACTGGGCTCACAGGGAACAGGGACTGGATTTCTCTGGTGGGGATGGGGGGTGGGAAGAGAATCTGTGGGATGGAGGTGATGGGAATCTTCTGGGAGTGCAGGGATTGGAATAATTTAGGATGTGGGACAGGAAGTCTTTTGGGATGCAGGTGATGGGAATTTTGGGATGCAGGAAGGGAATATTGGGGTACAAGTGATTGGGAAGTTTTTGGGTAACAGGGGAAGGGAATCTTTGGATGGAGAGTGGAGGGATCTTTGGGATGCAGGGGAATGGGAGATACTTTGCGGATGGAGGTGATGGAACTTTGGGAAGACATGGGTAAGGAATCTTTGGGGTACAGGTGGAAGGAATTTTTGGATTCAAGATGAAGGAATCTGTGATACAGGTGGAAGAAATTTTTTGGATGCGAGGGGAAGGGAACTTTGGGATGGAGATGAAAGGGAATCTTTGGGAGGTACAAGTGATCGGGAATTTTTGGATCAGGTGACAGGATTCTTTTGGGATGGAGAAGGAAGGGAATTTTTGGGATGCAGGGGAAGGGAATATATGGGGTACAGGTGGAGGGAATTTTTGGGATTCAGATGAAGGGAACTCTGGATGCAGGGGAAGGGAAGTCTTTGGGATGCAGGGGAAGGGCATAATTTGGGAATGCAGGGAACAGGAATTTTTGGGATGCAGGGGAAGGGAATATTGGGGTACAAGGTGGAGTGAATTTTTGGGATTCAGATGAAGGGAACCTTGGGATGCGGTGTGAGGAAATTTTTTTGGGATTGCCAGGGGAAGGCAAGTCTGTTGGGATGGATGGTGACAGAAATCTTTTGTGGTATGCAAGTGCATGGGAATCTGTGGATTCAGCATGAAAGGGAAATTCTGGGATACAGGTGGATGGAATCTTTGGGATGCAGGGGAAGGGAATCTCTGGGATGGAGGGGAATGGGGATCTTTGGGATGCAACTTGGCTGGATGAGGAGTCTTGGGATACCAGGTGGGTCTGTGCAGAGGGAATCTGTGGGGTAACAAGGTGAAGGATATATGTTTGATGAAAGCGAAGAGGGAATCTCTGGGGATTCGGATGAAGGGAATCCTCTGGATACAAGGTGGAGGGGAATCTATGGATGGCACTGAAGGATGTGTGGAGGGAAGTCTGGGATGTGCGGAGAGGAATCCTCTGGAGTGGTAGATGGAACTTTGGGATTCAGATTGAGGGAATTTCCTGGGATGCAAGTGGGATATAATGTAGAGGGAATCTGGGGATGTGGTGGAGAGATAACCCCCCCTCTCTGGGATGTTGCTAGAGGGAATCTCTGGGCATCGAAGGTGGACAGGAAATTCTGGAATGTGTAAGAATGGATTTTGATGCTTTGGGATTCAGATGAAGTGGAATTCCTCTGTGATGCAGGTGGGATTTGTAGCGGAGAATTCATCTGGGATGAAGGAGACAGAATCTGCTTGGGATGTGTGAAGAAATCGTCTGGAATGTGTAGAGGGAAATCTCTGGGAACTGTGTGGAGAGAATTCTTCTGGGGTGGATTGGGACTCGGAAAGATGTGTAAAGGGAATCAATCGTAGGATGCTGTAAGAGACAATCTCTGGGATGTGGAGAGAAATCTTCGGGATGTTGAGGGAGGGAATCTCAAGGGATGAAGATGACAGGATAGTCTCTGGATGGTTGTGGAAGAGAATGATATCCGGGATGTGAGGAGTGGATCTCCGGATTGGCGCTGATTCTCTCGAAGGCTGCTGCTGTACCCGCCCGTTATTCTCCCCGTGCTCAGCTCCGGGAATCCAACAACCTCCAAACAACAAACCCAAACAAATGTTCAGGTGCTTTGGGGGTGGCCACAGCTGCTGCATCATTTTTGGGGGAGTCCTCAGGTGCGACCATCCCGTGGTCTGGGGCTCAGGGATGCTGTCAGATACTTCAACCAGAGCACGATATCTCTAGCTCGCTCCGGCTTTTATCCCCCTGCAAACATTCCCGGCTGGACCAGGGTCTGTGGGCTGCGCAGCAATCCAAAAAAAGTTTCCAAAAAAAGCTCTGACATCACCAGGGACCACCTTTAACACAGTCGAGGTTCTCTGAGAGTCAGGGACCATCCTTAACACCTGGTCAGCTCCCTCCTGCTGTCCGCCCCGCGAAGATCACCGGCCAGTGCTGGGAGCAACTCGCGCTCCTTTTCCTTCAAAAATCATTTTTTTGGAGCAAAGACAATCGCATCATGGAGGCAGCGCCTGCCCCGAGCCGCGGGGCCCCGAGGAGCCGCTGCCCTCTTTTGTTCTGCTCGGGGAGACGCTGCGCGCCGGCTGAGGAATTCCCGCTGTCGCCCATCGGGGTTCCCAGGGCTGGAAAAAGAGATTTTGGGATTGGAATGCCCCTAAATGGGCGGCATGGCACCGGTCTGAACCTGGGGAAAGAGGGGGAGTCGGAGCTGCTGCTTTTGGGGGCTGAGAAAAGTGGGGGATCTGGGGGGGAATCAGGGCTGAGGATGGAGGAGTTTGGGGGGCTCAAGGAGGAGTTGGGGGGATCAGGGTGAGATGGAGGACCACCCGTACTGAGTGGGGATCAGGACGGAGCTGGGGGGATCAGGATGAGGATGGAGGAGTTTTGGGGGGCTCGGCTAATGCGAGAGCCAGAGAGTTTCAAGGACTTGGATGGAGAATTTGGGGAGGCTCTGCCACTGGACTGGAGGAAGTTTTGGGTGAATGTAAAGGATCTGGGGGCTCAGGAGGAGTGAGGGGGGTTTTAGGAGGAGCGCGGGCTTCAGGATGGTTATGAAATGGATCTGGGCTCAGGAGGATCTGGGGGAGCTCAGGAGGATCTGAGACAGGGATGATTAGATGAACGGAGCTTGTGGGGCTCGGGAAGGATCTGGGGGTTCTCAAGAGGAATTCTGGGGAGCTAGGGACTCTGGGGTGGGATTCTCAGAGGATCTGGGGGTTCTCAGGAGGATCTGGGGAGCTTCAGGAGGATCTGGGGGGTTACTCAGGAGAATTGGAGAGCCTCGGGCGGAGCTGAGCAGCCCGAGAGCATCGGGGGCTTCCGCGCTTGCCTGGGAGCTGCCGGAGCTGCGCGCCTCAGACGGAGGCACGAGCCCGGAGAGTCCGCAGCCCCGGGCGAGCCGGCCGGGCGCTCCCAGGCGGGGGTCCGAAGCTCCGCGGCACCCCCGAGAGCCGGGCCAGGCTCTTCCGGGTCCGTGGTTCTCCTGCAGATTAGTATAGGGTTCGGTGTTCAGGTTTTGGATTGGGTTGGGTTTGGGTTCGGTTCTGAGTTTGGATTTGGGTTTGGGTTTGGTTGTGGTTTGGGTTATGGGTTTGGGTATCGGATTTGGGTTGGGTTTGGTTCGGGTTCCAGGTTCTGGTTGGGTTCGGATTTGGTTTTGGGGTTCTGGATTTGGGTTTCGGGGTTGGTTTTGGGTTTGGTTTTTGGATTTGGATTTGGATTTATTTGGATTTGGGTTTGGTTGGGTTCTGGTTCGGTTCGTGGTTCTGGTTCGTTTTCAAGGTTTCTGGTTTGGGTTCGGATTTGGGTGTTGGGTTCAAGATTTAGGTTTGGATTTGGGCTCTGGTTTGGGTTCTTCTTTGGTTTGGAATTTGGGTTCGGGTTCTGGGTTCTGGTTCAGGTTCTGTTTGGGTTTCGGATTTGGGTTCGTTTGGGTTTGGATTTGGGCTAGGGGTTCAAGGTTGGATTCCTGGTTTGGGGTTTTGGTTCAGTTTTCTGGTTCTGAGATTTTTGGGTTCTGTTCAGGGTTTCTGGTTATTGGGTTCAGATTTTGGGTTGGGTTTTGAGTTCGGTTTAGACTTTGGGGCTTTGGGTTTGGGTCGAGTTTGAGTTTGGGTCAGGGTTTGGGGTTTTGGATTCTGGTTTGGTTCGGTTTGGTTTACTTCGCACCAGCGGGGAGGGAGCTCCGGCCGGAGTTTTGCGCGATGCATAGCGATCCCCCACCCGCTTTAACACGCGGGGAACAACGTGGCAGAAGGAAATAAATATTAGCGCTATTTTTGTGAACAAGTCCTGCTGAGAAAAAACATCTTCCGTGTTTTCAGCCCATCCTGTGCCTTCCAGGAGCCCTGCGGGGCTGGGTGTCTGCCCCGCCCCCACAGAGCTGCCGGCGCTGGGCACTGCCGGCTCCTGCAGCTCAGGGAGCCACAGAAAAGAAATTCCAGATATTTCAGACCTGGAATGGAGCCTTTAAATTGCAGAGAGGCAACAATTCAAATATTTCGAACTGTTCCCTCCAACAGCTCCACAGGGTCCACTGCTGTGGGGATGGCTTGGAAAATCCCCTGCCTGACCCACGGGGATGGCAGGAAATTAGGAGAAATGGCAGAAATTGGGAATAGCCAGAGCTTGGATAATGGCAGAAAATTGGAAGCAGGCAGAGTTGGAATGGCAGGGCTGTGGATGCGCAAAAGCTGGGAATGCGGAATTAGGAATGGTGCAAAAGAATGGGGAATGGCAGAAACTGAGGGAATGGCAAAGCTGGGAAATGGTAGAAAAGGGGAATGGCAAAGTTGAGGATGCAAAGCTGGGGAATGGACCAAATTAAGAATGGCGATATAGAAATGACAGAAAATGGGGTAGATGGCAGAGCCTGGTTGAATTGGCAGAAATTGGGAAAGCAGAACCAGGACATGGCAGAGATGGGAATGGCAGAGCCTGGGAATGGAGAACCTTGGGAAATAGCAGAATTAGGACTGGCAGAGCCTGGGAATGGCAGAATAGGGGAATGGCAAAGCCTGAAGAATGGCAGAAACTGGGAATCAGCAGAACCAGGAGAGTGCCAGAGATGGGACAGCAGAACCAGGAATGGCAGAGGCCTGGGAACTGGCAGAAATGGGGATACAGTCAAGAACCAGGAAATGCCAAGAATGGTATGGCAGAACCAGGAATGGCAGATGCATGGGAAATGGCAGAATTAGGACTGGCAGAGCCTCGGGAATGCAGGGGCCTGGAATGGCAGAGTCTAAGGACTGGCAGAGCCATAGGGAATGGCAAGGGCCGGGTAATGGCAGAATTTAGGAACTGCAGAGCCTGGGAATGGCAGAAATGGGAAGCAGCAGAACGAGGAATGGCAGAGTTGGACTAGGCAGCAGCCTGGGAATGGCAGGGCCGGGAACGCAGGTGCCAGGAACAGCAGCTCCCGAGCAGGGCGGCGCTGATGGGAATGCCGAGAGCCCGGCCTTTATTCTTTTGTCTGGAACATGATGGTAGGGGCTGGGCGCCCATTGTTCTGCTCTCACGCCAGCGGAAAGCGCCGGCGTCTCCGCGGCCAGGGGGCTGGCTCGGGAGCGGCCCGGGCATCCGTGAGCAGCCGGGGGGGGTGCGCACAGGGGGTGGCACGCGGACCGCCCTCGTGGTGCTCCAGCGGAGTTCCCGCACGGAAGCCGTCGTTCCGCGCTGGTTGTTCCGTGTGGAAATGTGTTAGGAGCGGGAGGGGTCCCGAGCTGCAGGGGCTGGGCAGAGCATGAGCAGAGATTGTGCTGCTTTTAGAGGGGCTTCTTTTTAGGCTTTGGGTTCTCGTGGATCCCATTCTGGCTTCCTTCCTCCTGCGTTTTCCTCTGGTTTGTGGGCCGGGCTGGGAATCTGGCTGAGGATAAAACGACATTTTTGGATGTCGGGATTTGTGTGTTTCCCAAAAAATAAAAGCTCATTCCTGGAGGCTGGGCAGAGCTGGCACATGCCCAGGGAACAGGGCACAGGACCTGGGAACCCCTTAGGCTGCAAGCACATGCCCCAAAATCCCCCCCAAATCCGTTTGAGTTATTTTACTTGGGATGGGGCACACTGGGGCCAGAAGCTGCAAATTTCCCACTGCTTCAGAAAGACCCAGGGACACAGCAACGAACAATAGTGACAGGGAGGTGACAGACGGTGCCAACCAACACCATGAACCCCTTGTGTGCTTGCGTGGACATGGGGAGCCCCGTTGGACACCCCGTCCCAAATGGGGAGGGCTGGCGGTTTCGGTCTTGTGCCTGGGATTTTGTGTGTGTGGTGAAAAAGACCCCAAAACCCTCATTTCCCAACCCTCATTCCCAAAAACCTCATTTCCAGAACCACGTTCCCCAAAAACCTTCGTTGTCTGTGCTGGGATTTTGTTGTTTGTGGTGAAAATAACCCCAAACCTCATTCCCCAAAAACTCGTTCCCAAACCCTTCAGTTCCCGAAAATCTGAGTCTGTGCTGGGATTTTTTTGTGTTGGTGAAAACGAACCCAAATCCTCTTCACAAAAACCTTGTTTCCCAAAAACCTTGTTCCCAAACCCCTCATTCCTAAAACCTCATTTCCAGAACCCTCGTTCCCAAGAACCCACAAAACCCAAAAACTTCTGTCTGTGGCTGGGATTTTGTTGCTGTGGTGCAAAATAATACCCCAAAACCCTCATTCCCAAAACCTCTCATTTCAACAAACCTACCCGTTCCCGAAACCTTTCATTCCAGAGACGTCTTGGCTGTTGGGGAATTTTGTTCGTGTGGTGAAAAACAACCCAAAAACCTCATTCCCAAATCCTCATTCCCACAATCTCCTCATTCCCAAAACCTCAAATTTCCCCAGAAACCCCGTTCGCCAAGAACCCACAAAACCCCAAAACTTCTGGTCTTGCTGGATTTTGTTGTGCGCGGTGAAAAAAACCACCCCAATCCCTCTCGTTCCCAAATCCCTCATTCCCAAATCCCTCGTTCCAAAATTCCGCTCGTTTCCAAACCCCTCTGCCTCACCCCCGAGGTGAGGACAGCCCATCCCAAGAGCTGAATTTGCTGTTTTTATCATTCCCCAACCCGCAGGGAGGGGAGGGGTGAGGCCCAAACCCCAAACAACCGTCCCTAAATTGGAATCTGGAGGTTTGCCATGCTCCAAATCTCCAATTTGGATCCAAACAGCGGGAATGCGAAAAGTGGAGTTTTCCCAAACCTACAACCACAAATGCAAAAAAACCCCAGAAGCAGGGGGTGTCTCTGTGAGCTGAAATAATTTGCCCAAAAAAGTGACAAAATAATACCAATGCAATGTCTGCCAGGGCCCTCCTGGGTACACGTGAGGTCCGAACAGCGTGAAAGCGCGCCGGATGCATCGCTTCACGCCGTACCACCGCAGGTGGGGGATGAGTCCACGGAACCTCCAAACCTCTTGCACCATACCAACACCAGGCAAACAGCGCCCAAACAGCCCTGATGCTGGGTGGGAAACGGGGAGACCAAAAGAAATGGGATTCCTGCTCCAGTTCTTCGCCGCCGTAGGTCAGCGTCGGTGGGATTGGGCCAAACCACACATTTGTTTGGCGCCCGGAACTCTCCAGCACGTCCTGGCAATTTTGTAAGGAAACCCTCGCGGGCGGCGCCGCTTTTCCACGCCGCCGCCGACGGGTTTGTGCGATAGGCCATCCGCGTGGGCCCGGTAATTAAATAGAAGGTTGGAAGAATAAGACTGAAAGCTCTTGCCGCAGTGCCGGCATGCGGACAAAGGGTTACTGTACGCCCGGTGTGGCGTGCGGCGGTGCTGGATGAAGTAGCTGAGCAGCCTCGAAACTCTTTGCCCACAACCGCACTCCGAAGCACCCATCATTCGTAGCTCCTTCTGGAGAGACGAATATGCTCCCATATGAAAGTTGGAGAAATTCGGGGATTGGGAGGATTTCTGCGCGTTTTCGAACGACGACAGCGGCGCGGCCCGGCCGCCTGGGGACTCCTCGATTTGTATTCACCCACCGCGTCTTCAGCGGAAAGAGTTCGCGCTCCGAGGGTCGGGGAAGTCGGCATCAATTCCACCGCATCAGGTGGGAGCGCCGGTCGACTCAGGGGTCCTGGGGATGGGAAAGAGGGGAGAAAAAGTATGGGAATCTTTCTGGAATTTTCCCCGGCTTAGTTCTTATGGGAATTTCTCCAGGCTGACTATTCTGGGTTTGCTAGGGGATTCCCCCCCTTTTTTTCTCTGGATTTTCACCGAGGGATTACCTCCAATTGTGTATGTGGGAATTCTCGGCACATTTGTTTTGTGGGATTTTTCCCTAATTTTTTTAAATATGGAATTTCCCCATATTTTTAAAAATCGGAATTTTCCGCCATTTTTTTGTGGAATTTTTTCCCGCTATTTTTTCTGGGATTTTCCTTTTTCCTGGATTAATTCCCCATTTTTCAATGTGAATTTTCCCCCATTTTTTCTGGAATTTTCCCCCCTTTTTTTCTGGAATTTTCCCATTTTTTGTGAAATTTCCTATTTTTTGGTGGATTTTCCCCCATTTTTATTGAACTTTTCCCTTTTTTTTTTCTGGAAATTTCCCTAATTTTTGTGTGATTTTCCCTATTTTTCTGAATTTCCCCCATTTTATTTGAATTTCCCCTATTTTTGGTGGATTTTCACCCATTTCTTATTGAATTTTCACCCTTCTTTATTTCTGGAATTATACCCCCTTTGTTTTCTGGAATTTTTCCCCTTTTTCCTGGGAATCCCCAACGCCCATTTTTTTTCCATGGAATTTCCCTATTTTGGGTGGAATTTCGCACATTTTTTCGTGGAATTTCCCTTTTTTTGTGAAATTTTTCTATTTTGGTGGATTTCCCCCCATTTTTTATTGAATTTATTCCCACTTTTTTTTCTCCTGGATTTTTCCATATTTTGGTTGGATTTCCCCCCATTTTTGTGGAATTTATTCGCGCTATTTTTTGTGGGAATTTCCCTATTTTTTTTAGTTTCCCGCCCCCATTTTTTATTTGAATTTTCCCCTTTTTTTTCATGAAAATTTCCCCATTTTTTTCTGGAATTTTCCCAATTCTTTTCTTGATTTTCCCATTTTTTTTCTCGTGGAATTCCCCATTTTTAATTTTGATTTCCCTTTTTTTTTCTGGATTTCCCTAATTTTGGTGGAATTTCCCCCAATTTTCTGGATTTTCCCCATTTTTTGTGGGATTTCCCACCATTTTTTATTGAATTTCCCTTTTTTTTCCCTGATTTCCCCCAAC
>NDFG01001485.1:0-12996 GCA_002167245.1 Sporophila hypoxantha
TTCCCCTCACACAGCAGACAAAATACCATTCTCAACCCAACAAAAAATCTGCACAAGGGGTTGGAACCCTGCAGGGCCTCGCCTGAAGAGCCCAAGGTCTGCGGAAGAGGGAGCAGGAGGAGCTGCCAGCCCTGACACCCACCCCTGCAAGGCAGTCCTTGGACACTCCATCATCTCCACACTGGCGCAGCGTCATGATGGTGGTTGCTGAGCCTTCTTCAGCGTGCTTGCTTGTCTCACAGACTTTCCTGAATACGAGGAAGCTAAAAATTATGTCAAACACTTCCCCAGGCAATGCTTGTGTATTTTATTTTATCTTTATTTTATTTTATTTTATTTTATTTATTTTATTGATTTTAGTTATTTTATTTTATTTTATTTTATTTATTTTTTTATAGTTTATTTTATTTCATGTTATTTATTCTATATTTTATTATATTTAATAATTTTATTTTATTTTATTTTAGATTTAGATTTTTCTTTATTTATTTATTTATTTATATTTTTTATATTTTACTTTATGTTATTTATATTTTATTTTATATGCTTTTTATTTTTAATTTTTTATTTTATTTTATATTTTATTTTTAATTTTTTTTATATTTATTTTATATTCTTAATTTTTATTTATTTTATGTTTATTTCCATTTCATTTCATTCATTTTTCATTTTGTTTTAATGCACACTGCATTTCTGAGAGCTGTCTGGATTCAAAATCCTGATAGAGCGGAAGCAAATGGATCCAGGGCCTTGCTGTAATTGCAGCGTGGCGCGCGCAAGCCCACCCATAGTGCCCAGGTTATCCAAACACCAACTAAGAGCTAATTAATCAGGGAAAGTTGATTGTAAATAGGCCAGGCAGCTCAGACCTGTCCGTTGCACCCAGACAGGCTGGGCCTCTTGTCCTACCCAAACAAAGGCTTCTCACACCCAGCAGGCACAGCAGAGTTGCATAAAAAATAAAAAATGTTTGTTTGGCTTTAAAAAAACAAAGAAAGATATTTCAGCTGTGACATGATCCACCTAAAACAAAAAAAAAAAAAAAAAACAACCACCCCAGAAAAACAATCCACCACCCGCACAAACCTCTGGCAGGAAACAAAAGCAGGACACATAAAACTGAAGTAAGGAGAAAATAAAAAATATCCAGCTGTGACTCATGGTTCTTTCCCATAAGGACAAGAAAACAGTACAAATTACCCCAGGAAAACGGTGGGGAAGGATGTTTCCTCCCTGGGAAGCAGAGGGTGAAACCTTTTTATGCTTATGCTTTCAGTGCTGCTTTAGGGCTTCAGTGCTTAGGTGTCCTGCACTGCGTGGACTTCTGTGGGCTCCACATCCAGGGAATTGCGGAATCCCAATCCAAGAGAGAATTCCCACAGAAAACCTGAGGGAGATTTCATTGCCATGGGTTGATGAGAGGAAACTTGAGGAGATGCTTTCTATTGCCTGCGGTGTGATGAGGAGGACAGTTCCTGTCCTCAGAGCTTTGAATAACCTTGCCTCTGAGTGAGGGCTGGCAGGCAGGGAAAAGCCCTGGTGGGACAAGCTGAATGGAGAAGGGGGGGGAATGGGAAAAACTGGGGAAAAAAACCAAGGAAAAAAACTGGGAAAAGAAAAGAAACTGGGAAAAGAGAAAAAAAAAAACTGGAATAGGCAGTGAAAAAGAATCGAGGGCACAGAGGACAGGCAAAGACCCTGCCTCTCGAGCCGCTCTGCAGAAATTCTTGAGCATCCAAATTCAAAACTTCCAGCCTAAACAATCCCAATCCACTTGTAAATCCACCCAGGGCTACTCCCCGCAGAAAATAGGATCAAAAACTGGGTTTAATTGTAAGGAATTCCAGAAACTCCTCCTCCCTCCAAGCCCAGGGGGCGCTCCTTCCTGGCCATGAAAATCCAATTTTGCAAGGATCTCTTCCCCCCAGCTGCCACAGGCTGTGGTGCCCTCAATCACCCGGGGTAATTTGCTCTTGCATTATTCCCCAAGCACCGTTCAGCAGAAAATCCTTCCCACGGATGGGGAAACCATTTTCCCATCTTCCTCTCTGTTTCAATGGCTAATTCACGCCAGTCCCCAATAAAAGAAACCAAACAATAAGCCTCTCCCCCAGCCAGCAGCGATGCTTCAACTCCGAGCTGCAAGTTAGGGATTTGCGGCTTTTTAAAATTTTAAACTAAACAGCAGCAGTAACCTGTTGAGGACAGGGCAGCTGGGGTTCCAGTACCTGTCTGGATGGGTCACAGAGCTCTTGGAGGTTTGTCACCCCTGCGCGAGTCCCTCAAGCAATTCCCATAATTCCCATCTTCCATCTGTTACACTGGATCATAAGCAGAGAAGCCACTTGGAAGCCCTGATCCTTGGTGGAGCACTATTCATTATTAATTATTATTATTATTATTATATTATTAATTATATTATTATTATTATATTTATTATTATGTTATTATACAATTAACTATTTAATTATTTCAATCATAAAACAAATTTTATATAATATGTATCTTAATATGAAAACATTTTAATAAAATTATAGGAGTACATTAAAATTATTATTTTTTAAAACATTATTTTAAAATAAAATTATATACTAGTCATTTAATATAAATCACTGAATTCATAGCAGAGGCAAGTGGAAGCCCTATCCTTGGTGGAGGCTGATTATCTATTATTCTTTATTATTATTATTATTCATATTATTATTATTGCAATATATAATCTAATAATTATTCAATAAAAAATTAATCTTCAATAGGACATTATTATTCTTTAATATAAAATATTTTAATAAGACTATAATAAGTTCATATAAAATTTAATTTATTATAAAACATATTAAATATAAAATAAAGATTCTTTTAATATAAATATAATATAATATAATAATATAATATTAATATAATTATTAATATAATATTAATATAATATAATATAATATAAGATAATATAATATAACGATACTATAATAGAATATAATAGTTGAATATATATACATATGTATATATTCATATTATGAAATTTATATAGTATGTAATTATATTAATTATTACATTACTATAACTATTGTATATCTATTCATATCTCAATATACCCAAAATCTTCTCAATAATCTATTAAGACACAAATTATTACTTAACATACGAACACATTTCTCAAAACCTAACAATCATTTAATAACAACTATTACTCATTTGTATAACACATATTCAACTTTAATGATAACAACATTTTTCAATACTAAAATTACCATATCCTAATTCTTTTAATGTAAAATACAATAATATAATACAATAGGAATTAGAGTATTTATTATATTATTAAATTATAAAATATAAATTTATATATCTGCAGAATTTAGAAAACATTACAGAAATTAATTATATATAATAATAGTAATAATATAGAATAGTACATAATAGTAATAATAATAAAATGAATAAAATAATAATAAATATAAAAAAAAAATATCCAAATCCTGGGCGGGCTGATACCTCACTGCTGCTGTCAGGCCAGCGGACCTCCTGGTACTTGCTGCGACACAGTGCATTCTGGAAAATGGACAAACCTTCCTGGCCAGGTTCCCCAAACTTCATCCTAAACCCAGGAACAAGAGAAAAACAGCATTATTTCCTTCAATGGGGTGAAAGAACATCCCAGGCAGTCCTAAAGCTACCTCTTGAACAATAAAGAAAGGAGATTCAGGGAAAACCAAAGCCCTGGCTGTGAGGGAGAGGGAGGTTGGGGATACAAAAATACAAAATACAAAGAGCATTTCCCAAATCCCCATTTCATCTCCACACTGGATAATAGCAGATAGCACTTGGAAGCCTGGATGCCTCAAAATGAATCACAAGAAGACAAACCCTGGCTGTGACTGAGAGGAGTTTTGGGGGCGTACAAAAATACAAAAGAGCATTTTGGTTTTGGAGTTTAGGGGTTTTGGGGATGCAAACGCACTTTGAACAAAATACAGAAAATACAAAGAGCATTTTGGTTTAGAGGTTTGGGGGGGAAAAAAAAGCATTTGATACAAAAATATCAACAGAGCATTTCCCCAAATCCCCATTTCCAATCACCACACTCCATCCATGGCCAGAGAGCACATTGAAGCCCTGCATGCGTCAGAAATGATCACAGATGAAGCTGACCAGATCCCCCTTGGACAGATATTTTGGGGATTCAGTCCCGTCCCCCCACCAGGGCCCCTGCTGACAAGTCTCTGCATTGGAGTTAGGCAAATGCTTCAAGTTAGGCTGAGCACTAGCCAAAGTGTCTGTGAAGTGCACCCTCCCTGCTGCAGCTGGACATTGGGAATTTCTATTTCTTGCCGTGCTGAAACTCCCCTGCTTTGGTGAAACTAAAGGGATTCTGAAGGTACCAAAACCCATCAGCACTTCACAAGCAGATGGGGAAGCAGGACACTCCTAAATCAGGGGGGGCCATTTTGTTTTCCCTTCCAGTGCAAAAATATTTGCCTTATATTTGGTCTGTTGCTCACACAGACATAGTCCCAGCCTGGGTGGTTGTCCTCAACCAGCACCACTGATGTGACCCCAAAAACACTACCTTCCCCAAGCTCGCTCCACAGCTTGCATCTGAAAGAGCTCAGGGCTTGACAACCTATCCCTGGGAGTGCTACCTTGCAAGAGGAACACGCAGAACCTCTCAGGCTCTCTACCAGCACCGAGGGACCAAATTTTAAAACCCTCTGGACCCACCCAGAGCCAGCAAGGGCAGCTCGGGATGGGGACAGGTGCGCACTCACTATATCCAGCTTGTGGATTTTTCCTGCGTTGTAGCTCAGCCCTCCGGGAAGGAAAAACAAGTTCACCACCACATTTGCTGCTGGCAGCCCAAGAAATTGGCAATTCCACGGCACAGAGCCGGCGGAAGGGGATTTCCTTGTAGTATTTCAGTTCAGCTTGAAGAAAGAATAGAGATAACTTTCTCCCACGCTGCAGCCTGGGATCTTAGACGAGAGAATCCAAACCAATATTTTATTTCTCTTTATATTACATTGTTTAGTAGATATGGTCTCCAGAGTGTGCTTATTGATAACTTTCACCGAGTAAGTGTCGAGAGTTTTCTGCTTTGAGACCAAGCAGTCTTTAGTGCACATAGCTTTCTGTAAGAAACTGTAAATTTTCTAATAATAAAGTGGCTTTTCACACCTTTTGCATTCATGAGACAATAATAATTATTACCCAGCTAGCGCTGCTTACACATTCCTGGCTCAGCCCCGGGCACTTCAGGACAACAAAATAGAAAAGCTCTGCAATGTCCATGAAGTCACTGCTGACCCATCACATCCCAAATCACAATTATCCCAACGTGCAGGGAGACATTCCTGCCGGTGATCCCCAGCCCACACTCACTCAGACACGTCCTGACCTTCTTGAACTGCTTGTGGATCATCTGCAATTTCTTCTCTCAGGCAGCATTCCAATCTGCTGGGATGCATTGCAATGGCAGGGAGGGTTGAGGCGGGCTGAAATCAGCAGTTTGCTGAAATCAGCATTTTGGCTAAATCAGCATTTTGGAGTGAACTTAACCCTTTTGGGTGGAGTGAAGCTGCTGCCTGTCGTGACGAGGACACACCCCTGGGATGTGAGGTGCACTCCTGGCAGGGGAACTGGCTCCATTCTGTGGGGCTCTGTGGGGAAGGATGAAAGTGACAAGAAAGTCTCACACGGATGTGTGCTTAGCAGAATAGATTTTTAAATGTTAGATTTAATGAGAGAATAGAGATGAAGCAAGTTTTGTATAGAAAGAAACAGAGCATTGCTCAGCCAGTCTCACTGGATAACAAAGAAAGCATAAGGGTGTGTTAGTTAGAGGCGTTTTTTATGGCTTAGAGCAAAGGATCAACCCACCCCAAACAAGAAATTTTTTACAGCAGAAAGAATACCACAGCAAAACAATGTCAGCAAATGTGTCAAGGTAGAAAAAGTCTCAGAATTTCCCACTGCAAGAAAACTGAAAAAACAACTGTCTAGCTTTAAACTGCTAATGTACTGAGCTTTTGAGTGATTGGAAACGAGTAACAGAAGATCGTAATTAGAGCAGTATGATAGCTATCAGATAATATGAATGTACAGATTGGTCTGCGGTATTTAAGAGCTCAGCAAAAGAAAAGTATTATAATGCAATTAACCAAACAAAAAGTAAATAATGCTTTCTGTAACCTTAAAACTAAGTGTCTCCAGGCCTGCCTGCAGCTGGAGCTGACAGCTGTAGGGCACAGCCTCTGTCATCCACAACCCTGACTGCTGTTGCATCTTGGATGAACAAACTGCCATTTGGAGAGCCAGCCTGCACGCCCACATCCCTCATTCAAGTTCTTAACAGGGCTCCACATCCAGGGGGGAATTCCACCCAAGAAGATCCACGAAACTGAGGGAGATTTCACTTGCCTGGGTGATGAGCACTGCGGACACATTCAACTGTCCTCAGAGTGGAACCTGCCTCTGGGTAGGGCTGAAGCAGGGAAAGCCCGAATGGACAAGCTCGAATGATGGGAAAGAATGGAAAAAACTGGGATAGGCAGGGAAAAAAGGAGGGAGGCACAACACAGGGCAGACCCTGCCCTTCAGCTCTGGAGAAATTCTGAGCATCCAATCATTCAAACTTCCAGCCTAAAATAATCCCCTCACTTGATAAATCCAGCCCAGGGTCCTGTTGGGACCAGAACAGTGGCACCAGGGATTGCCCACACACCTCTTGTCCTCGTGCACTTGCTGCCCTGTCCTCAGCAGCTCGGCCAAATCCCATCCAGGGCCCCCTGGAAGTCAAAGATGCGTGGGAGCACTGGAAGAGCCCTCATCCACCTGCAGGGGAGGGGCAGATGGTTGGACAAGCTGCTCTGAGAGCTCTGGGGCTCCTGGGCCGGATGCTGCTCACCCTCTGGCCAGCCTTTCTTTCAGCAACATCCAGCCCAGCCGGGGCCCGGCTGCTGCGGAGGCCTCTCACCGGGAAGTCAGAAACACTGGGAGAGCCTGAAGGAGGATTATTGTTGGCAAACGCTTGCACGGGAATTCCACCCCGTGCTGGTCCTGGGGGCTGCACAAGTGATTTCCTTGGGCAGCAACGCCAGATATGCACTGTCGGGAAACTCAGTGCATCCTCCGGGTGTCCAGAGTTGCTAAGAACCCCACTGGAGGGCTCCTGAGGGACCACTGACAGCCCAGAGCACCTGGGGGTTGATGGTACCCTGGAGCAAAGCTCAGCTTATGTGATGAGACGCTGAAAGCACACAGTTGAACGGTTATCGTAATAATAAAATGTATCACAGGGTTGAAAATGTTAGATTTATAGGCATTTTTGGTATGGGGGTTATGAGGACAAGAGGAAGAACACTTGGGCATGTCCAGCCTTTCTTTTTCTTCTTCTTCTTGTTCCTCCATTTTCGCTGTGATTGGGCATTGGGATTGGTTCTAGAGTAGAAAGTGCACTGTCTAACATAGTCAAGTATGGGAATTCAGTTGTAATATGTTTCTATGTATTTGTAGTATAAAAAGACAACACTGCCCCGGGCGTCAGAAGTGCCTTGTGGAGCTGCCCTGCTGAGCAAGATCTCGGGGCTGCAGAAAGAAAATTTTATAGCATAAGAATGATCAAACAACCTCAAGAGTGAAAAAGTAAGAGTTCAGACTCGTTCTTCAAGCGTGTGGCAAAGCAGAACAGAAACAGAGACATCCCTGCACATTCCACGGCAGCAATAACACAGCAACCACGAGAAGCCACGATGAGTGGCAAAAGCCGCTATTTTGGTAAAAAACTCGCCCTGTTGCAGTCAATTTGTTCCAAAATTGTTGCGTCTTTACACCCACTGGCTCAGCCAGCATGGGAGGGGTGTGTTGTGCCGGCTGAGCGTGGCACAGCGGCTCAGTCAGCAGAAATGTTCCTGCTGCAGAGTGAAGGCTGAAGCCAGAAGCACCCAGCTTGCAGCTCTGCTGCTCTGGGCCACTCCAGCCCTGAGGCTGGCACTCCAATGGAAACACGTGTCCCTATTTATTTTATTATTTTTTTTCCAGATGAAAATGGAAATAAGAGACTTTGCCTAAATGGCAAGAATGAGAAGAAACAGCAACCCAGAGGCAAAGAACTTTTCTGCTGCCGGCAACAAAAAGCAGCAGCGAAAAGTAAATAATCCGTGGTTTGCTTGAGGTAAAATGGGTCCAGCTGGCCCAGGCACTGGGTGGGAAGCGGGGGTGTGTTAGGGAAGGCTGAGGCAGCCCAGGTTTCTCCATAATTCAGCTGAGGACTCTTGGAAGCGAAATGATCTTTCCCCATGGCTGGTGGATCTAGATCCTGGAATGCAGCCAGCTCTTGCAGGCGTAGGTGAGAGGGTCCAGACCCCCATGGGTCCGCGAGCTGTGGCCATCCTGCTCTTTATTTTATCCAATTTTCTCAGTTTTCCTTTCCCTGGAGCTGGTGCCATCCTGCCCTTGTATTTTATCCCAATTTTCTCTTTTCCTTTCCCTCGAGCTGGTGCCATCCTGCTCTATATTTTATCAATTTTCTCAGTTTGCCCTCTTCTCCTGGAGCTGGCAGCAGCCCTGGCTCCTTCATGCTCGAGGCTTAGAACATTCAGAAAACCCCAGATCAGGACTAACTCTGGCTCCTGTGAAATCATTAAAAAACTGAAGCACAGAGAGGAGAAAACATCCAGAAGTGGCTCATTCCAGACAGTGAAAAAGCCTCCTGCCTCCAAAATATTCAGCTCTATTCCGGGCATTCTTCTTATTCCTGAATTATCCAGGCACCTTTGCTTGGAGCCATGTTCAGGTGCAAGGCAGAGATGTATTCCGTTTACCAGCTGTTATGGCAGCTGTCTTTTTTTCAAGTGGGAGTTTGCCTTATCTCTCCTCTGAGTGACTCCAATCACTCCTCCCTCAGGGAGTACATTGCTGATAACAGCCATTGACATGTCCCGCATGGCTGATAAGAACTACAGCAATCCCATTGGCGAGAGTGTGAGCCAGAGAGAGCCAAGCATTCCTACCCGGATAGAAATCTGGAAGATTCTGAAGAGCAGCAACGGCTTCCTGGCACTGGAATTTCCAGAGGAACAGCAGCTGCCTGTCCACTGATCTCAGAGGCAGAGACTGCACCTTTCTCCAAAGGATCCACTGCTCCAGCAGAGCCACCCTGACACTCAGAGGCTGAGCCACAATTCCAATGGACTGCTGCCAGCACCCGACCCACAGTGTCAGGCTGGGTTCTGACTCTGCAGCTGTTGTTTGTTGCTGTAGTTGTTATTTTATCCTTTTATTTCTTCCCTAGTAAAGAAACTGTTACTCCTGCTCCCATATTTTTTTGCCTGAGACCCTTAATTTAAATTTATAGCAATTCGAGAGAGAGGGGGGTTACATTTTCCAACTTCAGGCGAGGCTGCTGCTTCCTTAGCAGGCACCTTGGCTTCAACCAATGACAGCACCCGCAGGCACAGCCCAGCTCATTACAGCTCGTGAGTCTTCCCCAGTGAGCGCAGGCAGCGTAGAGACGGAGTGAGCCCCCCTCCTCTGCTCCAAAATCCTGCAGCACATGTCCTCAGGTTCCCACTGCCAAGAGAGAATAAACAGCCCCTCCAACTCGTGCCATTCTGGAATCACAAATTCCCATCTGGGTGGATCGTAGCTCATGGCCTGTCTCTCAGCTGCCTCAGACACTGTGTGGCTGGCAGTAACCTCCAAATTGGGTGGTGGCTTGCTGCTTTTAGGTCTGTCAACCCCCTGTCCTGCCCCAAAAGGAGTGGGTAGGGCAGTGAAATTCATCATGAATGGTTTGGGTCGGAAGGGATCTTAAAGTTAAATTCCAAATTTCCTCCCTTGCCCTGGGAGAAACACTTCCAATACATGCACACAGAATAATAATACTAATAATAAAAAGAAGAAAATAAAGGAAAAGGAGAGGAAAGTAAGGAAGGGAAATAAAGAGGGAAGGGAGGGAAGCGGAAGGAAGGATAGGTAAGGAAGGGAAGGGGTAAAGGGAAGGAAGGAAGGAAGGGAAGGGAAGAAGGAAGGGAAGGAAGGAAGGAAGAAGGGAAGGAAGAGGGAAAGGGAAGGAAGTGGAGGGAAGGGAAGAAGGAAGGAAGGGAAGGGAAGGGAAGGAGAAAGGAAAGGAAAGAAAAAGGAAAGGAAAGAAAGGAAAGGAAAGAAAGGAAAGAAAGAAGAAAGAAAAAAGGCAAAGGAAAGGAAAGGAAAGAAAAGGAAAGGAAAGGAAAGGAAAGGAAAGGAAAGGAAAAAGGAAAAGGGATGCTGTTTTTTATCTCAGCCTCTCTAACTGAAAAAAGTCACCCAAAAGAACAAAAAGAGGACAGGAAGCATCCTCCCAGCCTGAGGAGTTTTTCCTCATGTGCAGCCCATGGACACAGGCCCTTGCCCTGCTCCCTCCAAGTCCCTCAGGATCCCACCACCTCACCCATCTGGTCACACTGCGCAGGAAGGGCTGAACCCCTATAACCACAGCAAACAGAGCCGCTGGCAGCTGTGTGCCCCCTGGCCCTTGCCCAGCAGTGGCTCTCACTCACCATCACCCAGTGCAGGCCCATGGCCAGCAGCTCCCGGCCCCTCCGCAGCGCGCACGCGCAGCGTCTGAGTGAAGCAGCACCCACGGCACTCTGCAGCAGGGCACTCCAGGGCCTGTCAGCACAGGGCACTGCCAGCACACTTGCCCTGGCGCACACACTCCACCTTGGCTGCCACATGCAGTCGCCACCACTCACCCTGGGCACGAACGTTGAATTTCCAGCGCCCTGCAAAGACCAGCAGGGTCGGGTGTTTGTCACCAGCTGGGGCTGTTGAGCAGCTGCCACCAACCCCCGACACAAATAAACCTGGACACTCAGGATTTCAGCCTCACTGTTGGAGCTCAGTGCAGGCCCCTCCAAGATGATTTTGGAGCTGATGAAGAGCGGAATTCCCAAACTCAGCACTCTGTTGCTGTGACAGCAGACATGCAGGGGAAAACTGACCCTGGAAATCCCTTAATACTGCGATCAGGGACCAGAAAACAGTACTGGGAATTGCATCATGATTGGAATTGGCATCAGATTGGGAATTGCATCAGCATTGAGTTGGCCACTGGGAACCAGCATCTTCTCCTGCTTGGAACTGGGGTCAGCTGCTTGGGAAATGGACTGGCATCCAGCCTGGGCAGTGGAAAACGACCAGTCTGGAGACTGGGAACCCAGTGAACTGGATCAGGTCAAAAACACTGCCCAGGCCCCAGAGACTGGGATCATGCAGGAAATGGAAATTCTAGGGTAATAAACTGAGGATAACTGTAAGTAACTGTAATAACGTCACAGCCACTCTCTGTCCTGCTGGACACATCTCCCACCAGCCACACTCACGGTCTCGGTACTGAACCCCCACCACATCCTCGGGCTGCTCTGAGGTGCTCAGCAAAGTCAGGGGGCTGCTCTCTGTGGTTTTGCAGAAATGATGAGCTTGTAGGTTGGGATCCAGCTCATACAGGTGTCCTTCAAAAAAATATTCTTGATGGTGAGGGACTATGTTTGTCTGTTTGAAGACGGCGTCTAAAAACTTGGTGGTACTGAAACGGAGAAAGAAGGGAAAGGATGGGGATAAGCAATAAGGTGAGCACACAGATTTCCATCCCTTTAGCAGCCTGCTGCCCTCAAAATACCAAGARGTTGATATTTTCTCTTAGCAAAATATCAGACAAGGTCAGCAGAGCCCCCTGGGGCTCTCTGTGTGCCCAGAGCTCTGCTAGTGCACTCCCAGCAAAGGCTGATTGGAGCCTGGTGTGTTTTAACCTGGCTTGGGAGCAGTGCAAAGGGCAGGGTGGTGCCCCCAGGTTCCCCTGTTGAGGTGAGGGGAACTCACAYCTCCATTCCCAAATCCCAGATTTCTCTGTGACCCAGCCTTACGTGTTGTAGGAGTGGATGTAGATGCGGTGGGAYGACGCCTGCTGCAGGGAGAACACGTCCACCACCATCCTGTGCAAAATGTCGTTGGTTCCTGCAAAAAACTGGTCGAATCCCCAGCATTTCTCCTGATCCACCTCCAGGATATTGGCCAGGATGGGGATCAGCTGGTCCTTCAGCCCCCTGCAGCAGCAAGGGAAGTTTTGTATTTGGGTTGCCTCCAGAAGAAGGCAGGAACAACGAATCTGACTCCATGAATGATGAATGAATGATGAATCTGCTCTCAGAAGGCTAATTTATTATTTTATGATACTATATTATATTAAAGAATACTAAACTAAACTATACTAAAGAATACAGAAAGGATACTTACAGAAGGCTAAAAAGCTAATAATGAAATAATGAAAAGATGATAATGAAATAATGAAAAGATAATAATGAAAACTTGTGACTCTTTCCAGAGTCCCGACACAGCTTTACCCTGACTGGCCAATAAGTCAAAATAATTCACACCAGAATCCAATGAAARAATCACCTSTGGGTAAACAWTGTCCAAACACAWTCCAAAGGAGCAAAACACAGGAGAAGCAAATCAGATAATTATTGTTTMCCTTTTTCTCTGAGGCTTCTCAGCTTTCCAGGAGCAAAATCCTGGGCAAAGGGATTTTTCCAGAAAATATGAATGCCACAGGGCAGAAGAGAAGTTTGCGTGGGCTGGTGTGACCCCGAGTCACAAACACTGCCTTGCACCCTTGGAAAGCAGAGATCTGCTCTGAAAGCTGTGACAGCTGAAAAGTTTAAGTGCCTTGTTAACCCCTCCTGCGCTGACTGAGGACACACAGCCCCAGCAGGGGACACTCACGTGGAGAGGCGGCAGGTGATGGGCAGCTCGTAGCTCCACTCGATGCTCCCGTTCTCCTGCCTCTGGATCCCTGCAATGGCCCCAGGAGGCTTCTCCGTGGTGATTTTGTACCTGTGGGAAGGGAATTGTTTGCTGCTGACTCGAGCCAAGCGAGCTCTGTTTGGGCACTGCGTCCCTCAGGTGGAGGGAAAGGGCAGAGCGTGGATGTGCTGGGAAAAACATGATTCACTGAGGGAAAAG
>NDFG01001494.1:0-16014 GCA_002167245.1 Sporophila hypoxantha
CGAGAGAAGCGTGTCTGGCCTGGACAGTAAGGCTTTTGAATTTCCTAGGACTCCAAGGATACAGAGTGTCAAAGAAGAAGGCACAGGCAGTGAAACAGAAAGTAATCTACCTGGGGTGCGAGGTGAGTGCTGGGGAACGGACTTTAGGGCAGGCTCGCAAGGAAGCCATGTGCCAAACCCCAAAACCCCAGACAATAAAGGAACTCCGACCCTTCTTAGGCATGGCAGGGTGGTGCCAGCTGTGGGTTTAGAATTATGGACTGCTCGTCAGACCCCTCTATGCTCTTATTGCCAATGGAAACAGATCTCCAGTGGACAAAGGAAGCCACACGGGCCTTTCACCAGCTAAAGAGTGCCCTCATGTCAGCTCCAGCTTTGGGACTTCCAGATGTAAGTGAACTATTCTTTCTGTTTTCCCATGAAAGACAGGGAATTGCCCTGGGAATACTGGCTCAGGACTTGGGCCCATACCGGAGGGCAGTTGCTTACTTCTCCAAGCAATTAGATGCAACAGCCAAAGGATGGCCAGGGTGCCTCAGAGCTGTAGCAGCAATCGTGCTGAATATTCAAGAGGCACGCAAGTTTACCCTGGGACAAAAATGACTGTGCTAGTGTCCCACACAGTGTCTGCAGTACTGGAAGTAAAGGGTGGCCTCTGGCTTCCACCACAGAGGTTCTTGAAATACCAGGCCATCATGGTAGAGCAAGATGATGTAGAGATAGTGGTGCCTAATATTGTCAACCCAGCTTCTTTTCTCAGTGGAAATCAAAGAGAAGCAGTACACCACGATTGCCTGGAGACCATTGAAGCTACTTACTCCAGCCGCCCAGACTTAAAGGACACTCCTTTGGATGATGCAGAGACCTGGTTCACTGATGGGAGTAGCCACATTGCCAGTGGAAAGCGACATGCTGGATACACAGTGACCACCTGCAGAGAGGTAATAGAATGCAGACCCTTACCAACAGGCACCTCTGCACAGAAGGCCGAGATAATTGCCCTGACACYTGCCTTGGAAATGGCAAAAGGAAAGAGAATAAACATCTATACAGACTCACTCTTATATGCCATGGACGCCATCTGGCAAAGAGAGGGATTGCTGACTTCACGGAAAAACCATTAAACATGCCGAAAGGATATCCCAGCTGCTGGACAGCCAGTTTAAGCTGCCTGAAAAGGTGCAAATTTGCTCATATACACGCACACCAAGAGTGAGCTAAAATGAAGAAGGAAATGAGTGGGGATAGATGGGAAAAGAAGCAGCCAAAGTAC
The DNA here is from genome assembly GCA_002167245.1 of Sporophila hypoxantha. NCBI lineage: Eukaryota > Metazoa > Chordata > Aves > Passeriformes > Thraupidae > Sporophila > Sporophila hypoxantha. The sequence goes on from NDFG01001494.1 coordinate 1,274, forward strand.
CGGTAACTACGAAAGATCCTAATTACCAGATGACACAATATTCCTGAAGAAGCCAGATATAATAAGAGAGCTAGAAAGTAATTGGAATCAAAGAGATGTATAACCAGGAAGGTGAGCCACATTGAAAGAAGTGGTTAATCCGCCCATTTATTGTGGTCGACTAGTAAGGGAAATAACACCAGATAACACACTGGGGAATAGATGCCCTAATTACACCTATTGAGTGTAGAATTGATTGCTAGGAATATTATATACTACTATTACAAGTGACCCGACAGTGGATCTTTGCACTCCAGACTAAACCCCAAATACCCCCAGGCCCGAAACTCCGTACAGACTGGGAGAGGCCATGGGCCTGACAGCAGTTGCAAATGACTTTTGACTCCAAGAAGAAAGGGATTGTATATTACTGTATTGACAGATACATTATTCAGGGTGGGCAGAAGGCTTCCCCACCAGAACTGCCAAAGCTCTAGAGTGTGACCAGAGTATTTATTACAGAATATTACACCACGTTACCAGAGTATCCAAGCCACATATCTCAGGATCAAGGATCACATGTTCATTTCCAAAGTAGTGAACAGTTAGTAGCCACATGCGGAATAGTATGGGAGTCCATCCAACCCCCCCAAGACAAGAGGCAGGTGGAAACATGAATCATTTTGATTAAGCCAGCCAAATATCAGGACTGGGGCAGAGGTTAATCTACCCTGGCCTCAAGCTCTCCACTGGCACTATTGCGAAATTTGAACTTAAACCTCGAGCTAAAAAAAGTGAAGCCATATTGAAAACTCTATGGAAGACCTATGAATACAAACAGGAATGCCACCATCTGGAGAGCCGTAACACTCGGCCACCTTATCATAGGTGGCTTTAAGCAAACAGCTACAGAGAAATCAGAGAGCATCGTGTCTGGAACTCGAGACAGGTTGAATTGGCCAGTACATAACATACGCAGCCTGAGTAATTATGTATGTTAAAGTCTCTTCCAGAAAGACATTGGACCCCAGTGGGGAGGTACCGTTCCAGCTGCTTCTCACCACTTACTAGCAATCAATAATCAAGGGCAGGAATCCCTGGATCACACACTCTCAGTTAAGAACGGCCAAAGCCCCTTGAGGCGGTGACACGAGAGACAAATGAACTGAGATTAAAGCGTACTCAGGCAAAATGAGTAATGCCGCTGGTGTAGTCATATACTTAGATTTACAGAATTGTTTTGTATGCTATTCTTTATAGTATTAGTTTTTAGAATTAGAGGGTACTCTATCCACCAAGACCCGATGCTAATGCCTTTCAAGCGCTCAGTTAATCATAATGGATCCTATGGGAAGCTCTCTGAATGAAAGATTCGTCTACTACTACTGTAGTATCACACAGACAATCAGGTATATGAGTAAGTAGGTAATAGCGCAGGAACGGAATGTTGGACACTTTCAAGGGATCAGAGGAGAGGAAAAGTTGAACAACACGTAGTGTCCAGGGTGATCATGGGACAAGCTTTAGAAGAGATACCAGAGTGCAATTGAGTGTTTCAACCTCATCGTGGGATATCTGAATACCAGGAATTTGTGTAAGGCACTGAATGAATCAACTGTTGTGTAATTTCACCCTTGCTACAGCCTGTAGAAAGTAACTTGCCTTGGATGCTCGAGATGCCTATCGGATTTTCATTTAAATTCAAATAAATGAGACACTGCACTTTTACAACAGCAGAACTTATTACAACCCCCTACTAGACTGGACATAATTCAGACTCAACCAAACATATGACTCTGAAGTGTATGAAATATGCACCCCTACGTAGTGAGGAATTGTGGTAAGAACAAATTGAAACAAACAACTCACTGTCATCCAGAATCGGTCTCTGAACGTGATGAGTTTGTCGAATGCAAATTACATTACTCGAAATCCAACCAGACCTGCTCTCCCTTCCTAAAAATCTTTGGGTGACACTACGTGGTGTACCCAAGACAGTGTAATCTCAGGATAGGTAGATAAAAAAGGATGCTAATGGGATATAGACAGGCATAGGAGTTATTTTAAAATGAAACTTGATTCAAATACTATGAAAAGCTACACTGCAGCGGTGCCTAACAAAGTTGAAGCAACCCTTTAATTCTTTCTATTTGGCATTAGAACTAAGCCAGTGCCGATTTCAAAAGGTACTGCAAGTCGGTGGAAGCGTGCGGGACCAAGACCCACAAGTATAGTAAACGCACTTAGTACCAGTTCAAGATAATGATGTCTTAGCTCTTCCAGTTGTATAACAAGCACAGTTATGGTGCAGGCAACACACACCGCTTGTCTACGGGAAGGCGAGGTGAACGGTAAACTTTTTCCAGCTGAATTCGGTAAAATTTCTGCGGTTAGAATTGATAATTTGAAAGGAAAGTTTCAATCCTGGATGGACTATGAGTAAATTTCAACTATGATCCTGCTTCTAATGTGGCCACTGCCTTTGTGGCTATACCATATGTAATGCCGCTGTTTATTAATATCCAGTCCCATCCATTGCAGCTAGGATTAAATCATTGAAAAAAAACACAACTACTCCTACCCTCGAACATACGAGTGTGGGACGGAAAGAATGAATGAAAGTGTCAAACATGTAAACTTAGAATCCCTGCATTACTAGAAACAGCTTTGGGATTCATTGTGAAGCTAATACTATTTAATGCCAGTGGATGTGTGTTTAGACCACTGAACAGAGTATTTGCCACTTCAAGAGTCATCCAGTCACTGACCCAGGAAACTTGTTGCTCAATAAATTACTGGAAAAGGGTGGTGTGCCTTCGAGAACTGCCTGTGGCTGCTGTAAAAAATTGATAGCAACAGATTGTTATTTTGATCTTAGTAGAAATCATTCTAATTTCTGTATTTGTAATTTTGTTTAAGATTATCAGGTGTGTTTTTTCGTACTTGGCACGCAGTGACAATCCCACCAGCTGCATTAAAACCAATTACACAATGTGTCACGCACTATCCACCTACTTCTATTGGAATGACCTTACATTGGGTAAAAACACAATTAATTTAGCACCAAGACCTCATAGGCGATCTTGAAGAAAAACCCAAGAAGCAGAGATAACCTGCTCCAACCATGATACAAAAAGGAAATAACTAGAATTCTGCAAAGAATAAAACAAAATGCTGATCATCACTGGTTGGCGATGTGGTCCTTTGGGGTGCTCACAACTGCAAATGGAATCTTTAATAAGTTGTGGTTATCCCACTGTAGCTTTTGTTAATATTAGTTAGAATAAGTTTAGATTATCCATTTATTCAAATGTACATGGTAAAGCACTAAAGTTACTTATTGTCATAGAATTTGCATGAAGTAAAAGAAATTTACTTCCTCCTTTTAGGAAAGGGGGAAATGAGCAAAATGGGATTTTCCAGGCGGTAGAAATCCATTTTTGTATTTAGCGTGAAGATGTACATTTTTGAGTTGACGTCTGTGGTTAAAAAGAAACCATAAGCCTATTTAGGCCTGACTGCAAAGAACCTAGGCCTCAGTGAAGTTGCTTCAGTGATAGGACAGAGGGGGAGACAGAAGGTGATCGAGAGAGACAGAGAGGACTGCTGTTCGAGAGCAGTAGTTCAAAGTCTGACCTAGGAATTCTTTCTGGATAAAGATACTAACAGTAGATGTCAACGCGAGATATTCGTTAAAAATTGAATATGTATGAACTATTGTGAAATTGTATTGCATATGTATTTCGAGAGGGCGATTAAAAAGGGACCTGGTAAGTTGCCCAGAGGTAGGGATTTGTCATTTAGCGGATGCGATTCCCACATGCCTCCAGCGCTGTATAACATTTACTGGCTTTTACAACCTTTCACAAAGTTGTGGAGTGTTTTGGCTATATGCTCCGCAAACCAGTAGAGGACACCCCAAATTCATCCCATAAGTGGGTGAGGACACCCTAATCCCTACCCGGATAAATGGAGAGACACCTCAAATCCAACCAACCCTAAATCCCACCCCATAAATAGAGGGTACACCCAAACCAAAGCCCCAAAATCCCAGCCCATTAAATGGGAGGGACCCCCAAATCCCAAACACACCCAAGTTTTACCCCATAAATGGGGGGGACCCCAAGTCTCAACCATTGCCAAATTTCACCCCATAAATGACGAACACTCAAATTCCCAACCACCCAAAATCCCCAGCCCCATAAATGGGGAGGGAACACCCCAATTCTCAGCCCCATAAATGGTTCATTAGCGGAGGCGGGGGCACCCAAATTCCAAACACCTAATTTTACCCCAAAAATGGAGAGAGCACGCCCAAATCTCAGCCCTTTTAAGTAGAGCAGGACACCCCGCGGAAATCTCACCCCAGAAGTGGGAGGACACCCTAAATCCCAGCCCATAAATGGGGGGCGACCCCAAAATCCCAACCACCCCAATTTTCATCCCCACAAAATGGATAGGACACCCCAAATCCCAAACACCCCTAATCTCAAGTCCATTAACATTGGGGGGACACCCCAAATTCTCACCCCACTGAAGCGTGACCTGTCACAGGACATTCTCCTTTGTGAAAACATTTTTCTTTAGGATTTTCCTTCTGAGCCGACGCTGTCCTGGCCTCAGCAACAGATGCTGAAACAATGGTCTATCTGCTGCTGTGGAACCTGCAATAACAGCGTCTCGTCTGGCATTGGCCCAGCTTGGATGTTTATAGTCTAATGGCCAGTCAAGGACTGAGCTCTCTTAGGACAGAGTCCCGAGAGAGCTGCCTTTGTTATATCATTCTTTCATTCTAGTCTATTCTTAGTTAGCCTTCTGAGGAAACCTTTCCTTCATCTCTTCCTTTTAGTTAGTTATAATATATGTATTATATGATAAAATAATAAATCAAGCCCTTCTGAACATCGGCAGCTCAACGTTCTCCGTCTCTCACCTCACTTGAAAACCCCACGTGACCACTTGTCCACAGGTGACCAAAACCCCCACAAAAAACATATCCCCCAAGGGGGGACCAACAATCGGGCCAGGGTAACTCCCAAACCCCAGGGATGTTCCCCCCTCCCCAGCACAGCCCTGCCAGCCCCAAAAATCCCCTCCAAGCTGCTGGGGGGGACCCCAAAATCTGCCCCCGCCCCCCTGTTGTGACTTCATGCATAAAACGAGCTCTTCCTCCTTCTGCTGCGGAACAGCAAAGTGACAGGGGATTCTTGGGGGCTGGGGAGGCACCAAGCCAGACACCCCTGTATGTATATGGTAGTATAATTCATGCTATTAATGTATAAAATATTCGTAAATCCAAACCATGTCCTTGACTATCCTGGCCGGGGGCAAGCTGTCCTAGTTCAGATACAACTAGTTCCTGGAACGCATGTTAAGATAAAACATGACGTCTTTTAACGTAGAATAGGAGTTCCAGGATGATACATCGTTGGTTTCCCAAGTTGGTCGGGACCAACCGATCGCATCTGTTTGAGATAACCAGCAGCACATCCTGATACATGCGAATACATGGTTTCTCCCGAGTCAATTGACAACAAGGAGACACCTGGACGGGGCCTTTGTCCACCTCTGCACATGGAAAGGCAACACTGATGCATGTGAAGAGACACAAAGAAAATTCGATCATCATTGCCTCGGGCAGAATAAACTGTAGAAGAACTCTCTGTGCGAAGCCGCGAGTGTGAACGGGGAGACTCTGACATTCGGAGGTCAGATCCGTGCTCACCCGGCACCGATCCCGGGCTCGACGCTGACTCTTTGGCTGTGGTGGTTTCGAAGACCGAACTTCCGTCTCACAGACAAATTAATTAAATTCTTGCTAAATTTTCTTATAAGCTGTGGCTCACATTTGATCATTTATAACACCCCCAACCCCCACAGCCCCCCAGACCCTCCCTGCACCCCAAAACCTCCCAAACCCCCACCCAAAATCGCCTCCCCCCCACCTTTACCTGCTCAGCCGCTCTCTGCAATCTCTGGAGTCACGAACTGGAGAGGGGGGAGAGAAAATCCCAAAGGAGGGAAAAAAGGGGAAAAATGGGTAAAAACGGGGGCAGGGGGAGGGAGGAGGAGGGAGGTTTGGGACCCCCCAGAAATAGGGGGCTCACCCTAGGGGACGTAGAGGCCGCGTGAGGATGAGGCTGTAGAGGAAGAGCACCGCGTCCGGCACGGAGCAGACTTTGGGCTCCGCCAGGCTCCTGCGGAGACTGGGGACGATTTTGGGGGGATTTTGCGATTTTGGAGGGAATTTGGGAATTTTAGGAATATTGGTGGGTTTTGTGGGGATTTTGGAGGGATTTTGGGGAGTTTTGGGGGGCATTTTGGGAATTTTAGAGACTGGGGGGGATTTTAGGGAATTTTAGGGGAGATTTTGGGGGATTAGGGGGAAAATTTTAGGGAGGATTTTTAGGATTTTGAGGGGTTTGGGTGGGCATTTTGAGGAGATTTGAGGGATTTTGGGGACCCTCTGGCTCCGTGTGTCACCCTGCAGGTGGCACTGATGGGCCTTGGGTGGCACCAGAGCCTCCCCCACCCATGCCCAAGGTCTGGGGAGTTGGGGTCGGTCCTGGACCCCCCCCGGGTGCCCCCCAGCCCAGGAGCACCGTGGGGGACCCTGGGGCACCCCAAAAGTTAAGGGAGTGGGGAAAGGGCTGTGATGTATCACCCGGACCCCAAATGCCCAGAACCCCAAATGCCCAGAACCCCAAATCCCTGTGATCCTAAATCCCTGTTGACCCCAAATCCCCATGATCCCAAATCGCTATAACTTAAAATTTCCAGAACCTCAAAATCCCAGGACCCCAAATCCCCGCTGTGAATCCCTCAAACGTCCATGGACACCCCAAATCCCCCAGACATCCCAAAATCCCTGAATCCCCCAAACACCCCCGGACACCCCAAATCCCCCTAAATCCCAAATCCCTTAAATCTCCCCAACCCCCTGGACACTCCAAAATCCCCTGAATCCCCCCAAATTCCCCTGGATCTCCCCAAACCCCCCAGACACCCCAACCCCCCTAAATCCCCAAAATCCCCCAAAAGCTCCCTAAATCACCCCAAACCGTCCAAATTCCCCTTGATCCCCTGAATCCCCCAACCCCACCAGGCACCCCAAATGCCCCTAATTCTCAAACCCCCCTGAATCCCCCAAACGCCCCTGAACCCCCAAATCCCTAAATCCCCCCAAAGCCCCTGGATCCCCCAAATCCTAAATCCTCCAAATTCCCCTGGGACACCTCAAACCCTCCAGATTCCCCTAGATCCCTCAAACCCCTGGAAACCCAAATTCCTGGGTTCCCCCAAAGCCCCCAGATCCCCCACATGACCCGGCCTGTGGGCCTCACCTGATCACCCTGAGGAATTCCCGCACTCCTGCTCCACCCTGCCATGGCCAGGTGCTGTTTCCGTGGGCCCCCTGCCTCAGCCGCTCCCGCCTCAGCCGCTGCTCCAGCTCGGCCTTCCTGGCCGGCCAGCGGGAAGCAGCAGCCACATGGCACAGGCACTGAATCATCCCCAGCACCAGCAAAAACCTTCCTGGCAGTGAAGAAAGAGCTGGCAGCATCTGACCCCCACAATGTTACCCAGTGCTGCCTTGTGTTAGACCAAAATCCCCGGGAGAGGCAGCACGTGCCGTAAAGCCTGTGTTTGTGCACCAGGGATGCCTTTAGGAGCACGGCTGAACTTCTAGAAACCCAGCCCTAAGTAAAACACCTCCTTAAGGGTCTGCAGCTCCCAGAGCAGAACAGGAGGCATTGCCCAACCAGCTCCAATTTTGCCCCGCTTTGTGCCCTCCAAGCACTGCTCCCGGCCCAGGCTGTCCCTGTGCTCCAGCTGCAGCTGCAGAGGCCTCGGGCTGTGGCTCTTGCTCTCCCCTCCTCCTCCTCGTCCTCCTGTGACTGCGTGTGTGCAGAACCACAGTGTGCCCAGGAAGAGCAGGAACCCCAACATGTGCTCTGGAACCCCTGAGAGAGCCCGGGCAGAGTCAGCACCTGACCCCAGCTTTCTGCCTCAACATCCCAGGGCATATTACAATATTTCCCAGAGCTGTGCTGTGCCAGTCCTGATAGGAGGAACAGGAATGAAAGGCTGAGGTTTGCTAGGAAATTGTGCGCATTAAAGTCCACAAGAAGTTGCTGCTGTGGACCCGAGACCTTGCCTGGGGTCAGGCCCTGCCTTCCTTCCATTTGCGGATCATGTGAAGAGCGTTCACGGGTGTTGGGCAGGCGTGTGCCTGGCCGGGACACTGCTACGCTCTGCCCAGTGCGGGCACTGGATTCCAACCTGCTGCCTTGGCAGCTTCTGCCCCGCTTGCCGTGGTGGTTTGCCCGGGACCGATTGGTGCCGTGGGTTGCAAAAGGAGCCGATTTCCCCTCCTGCCTCCCGTTCAGGCTTGCCATGCCCCTGAGCGATGGAGCTGGACCGGGAGGCGCCCCCTGCTGGCGAGAGCTGCTCCCTGCAGCGCCCCTGCTAGGCCGGGAGTGCTCCCTGCAGCGCCCCGCTGCTGGCTGTGGAGTGCTCCCTGCAGCGCCCCCTGCTTTGCATCTGAGCAAATGTTATGCATACTTTCGCACCTGGCTGGCCGCGGTTATACTGCCACAAAAACCAAACAGCCGCTGAGCAGGGGGAAAGTGTCTGGTTTGCATTGTTTGTTTCTCTTCTGGTTTATAAATTTCCTAGGAAAGTGCTGTTATTCCTTTTCTTACAATTTTGCCTGGAATCTCTTTATTTTTGAAATTAAAAAAAACCAATTTAAGACATGGGTTCTTCTTTCCATTCAAAGGAACCCGTTCCCACTTCCTTTGACGTATATTTCCTCATTTAATGGATGTCAACTCCAGGCGTTTCCAAGTGTGGAAATGGGACAGACAGCCCAGAAGCAGACATGGTCAGGGACTGGCGAACCTCATGCTCTGCCCTCGTAAGCCAGTTGCGGCCACCAAAGGCCCTCTCCCAGGTGGCCCTTCTGTCACATGACCACTCAGGAGCTGGCTTTGGCAGAGCTCACACTGTCCCCAGTTCCAATGGCAGACAGACTGACAGACAGATGGGATCCTGCTCAGTAAAAGCAGGCCTGACCCACCCCTGCCAGCACACAGCTGTTCCAAAATGTCTTCCAGACATCCAAAACTTTTCCTGTCTCTGACACCCCACCCTGGCCATGGCCTGATCCGACTGCCCTGGAAAAGGAGGCTCCGGAACCCCCCACAGGGCCTTTGTGAGATCATTCATGATGGGAAACACGGAAGAGGGAGAAGTTTGGGACAGGGGACAAGGACAATCCCGAGCGTCTGACGGCCACTTTGGCCATCAGAGCAAAGGAAGGCCCACGCCCTGCCAGGTTCATCTGGTGGAGGAAATGTTGGGGACGCTCTGAGGTTTGGGCCTTTTTGGTTGGCTTTTCCCTTGAAAATCATTTCCTTTTTTGATGATTTAGACTCTTGAACCTTTCGCTGGTTTGCTGTTGGGTTTTTCTTCCCTTCCCATTGCTGTTTCAGGGAAATTGTTCTTCGGCTCAGCCGCTTGGATCTTTGTTGCCTCCACAGGAGGGATGAGTGGGTCAGATTTTGTGGCCAGGCACACACCCGAGTGGGTGCCGATGGGTGGGACCCCCAGTGCCCCCCAGTTCCCCCCAGTGTCACAGCACATTCCGTAGATGTCCCGGGTTCCGTTGTCGCCCGTTGGGGTTCCCCGCAGCTCCGCGATAGGTCACCCTGGGGATCCTGGAGGGTTGGGTGCACGGGGGCACACTGCGACGGACACGGGGCTCGTGGATCTGGTTGGGGTGACACACGTGGGTGCCGTGTCCCTCTGCGTGTGTCCCCCCGTACTCACCCCTTGCCCTCTTTGGTGACCACGACATGGGTGTACAGCACCTCCCCCTTCCTCTGGGGGGTCTGGGGGATCCGGGGGGCACCTGAGGATTAAAGGGATTGTGGCGGGGAGGGAATGGAGGTCTGGGGTTGGGCTAGAAGGGGAGAGTTCTGGTTTGAGCCCCCCACTCACCTTTCCTGGTTCCTCTGGCAGCTTCAAGGAAGGAGTGGACGGGGGACTGTGGGTCCCAGCGACCCTGACCCCTCTCAGCGATTTCCTGAACTTCCCACGCCGGACCCTCAATTTCCCATATGAACCTCCAAGCATCCCTGAAGCCCCTCAGAATTCAGTTGAACCTCCCCAGTTCCCCTTACCAACTCAGCATTCCAGAACCCAAAGCCAGCAGGACAGAGACCCCCCCAAACATCCCCAGGACCCCTGAAAGAACCCCCAAACATCCCTGCAGACCTCCAGTGTCTCACCCAAACACTTTCCAGGACCCCCATGGTCACACTTCTGGCGTCTGTGGGTGCTTGCCCTATCTGTCCCCAACTCTGGGGCCTTCTACAGATCCCTGGGACCCTCTGCCCCCCATTGTCACCCACCCACACGGTGCCACCAGCTTGCCAGGCCACAATACACCACGAGCGGAGCAGAAACAAAAGCCCCACCGACCCCTGCGGCCACTGCCCAAGAAAACAGAGGGGACACATCAGGCGTTCACCCATCACCCAGGGGTTCCTGCACACCCTGGTGACCCTGAGTGACCCACTTGTGTCCCTTTCGTGTCCCTGTGTCCCCGCAGTGTCTTCCTCCAGCGACACCGGCGTGTGATGGTGGGTATTGGCCACGGGCACTGTGGGACAGAGACCAGGCTGAGAGCACAGGAGGGGCTGCAAGACATGTGGGGGATAGGGACGGCGGGGATGGGTGTGCGCTGGGGATGTCAAGGATTGGTGTCACAAACCACGGAGAGGATCGAGGGGACCAGGGGAGTGATGTGAAGGACCTTGGAAATTTTTCTGGGATTGGACATCCGCCCAGGCAGGGAGCCAAGGAAGGCTGTTGGGGCTCCCTCGTGCCCATCCCCGCATCACTGTGCAATGTGACCTGGAGCCGGGCGCTGCTTCTTCCACCACGGCCCCCGCCCATCGCGAGCGCACCTGGCAAGCTGTAATTCCCCGAGTGGGAGACCCCCGACGGCGGGCACCAGGCAGCTGCAGGGACCCCTGCGGGCGCCCCCCACCACCTGCCCGTCCCGGCTTTAGAAACACGTTTGCAGGAGGGGCTCGGGGCCGCAGGGGCTGGGGTGGTGCTGAGGCAGCTGAGAGTCAGGGGGACCCCTGGGTGGTGTTCGGGGGGACCCTCAGCATGGCACCAGAGGGCGGAGGGGATTTGTGACCCCAAGTGTCCGTTGTGGGAGGGGCTGTGCGGGTGTTCAGGGTGGGTGGTCTGTGGGTGCTCACTGCTGCACTGTCCCACTGTCATGCGCTGACTCCTTCCACCCCCAGGGTTTCCGCAGCCCTTGCAGCGATAGCTGCCACTGTTCGGTTCCAGCTGCACAGGGACAGGGACAGGCTCGGTCCAATTGGGAGACACCTGCAGTTCCTTCTCCTTTCATGGTAGAAGGACCACCGCAGTGATCCAGTTTGTTCTGCAGCCCCAGACAGCGCAGTGTCACCGTGTCCCCTCAGCAAGTGCCCGTGCTGCACCTGCAGCACCAGCCAGCCTGTGGGGGACAGAGGGTCTTGTCACATCCCACGGATCTGTAGGGTTCCCATGTCAGAAGGAAGGGGTCGGCCCCCCCACTTGGGGTGGACACCCAGTGCAACCGGGTGTCCCCAGTTCCACATGGTTTTCCCCACACTGGGATGCTCTGGGATGTCCTCAGAGCAGGGAAACAGGCCCTGGTAACGCCAGGAGGTGACCCATGTTGCGGAGCCCACCAAGCCCTCGTTGTCTGGTGGGTGCCAGGGCTTGGCGAAACCCAAACCCCCTCACGCAGCTGAGATGTTCACGGGACGTGAGCCCACTGCTGGGTCTGTTCACACGGGTAGGTGCCACTCAGCTGACAGTGAGGGTTCGAGCCCCCCTCCTGCGCACAGTGCTTTCCTGTTCTTTACCGGTGGTGGCACCGGCGGTCGCCTAGCCCTGGCAGGTCAGTGTCACCCGGGCCCACAGCGACTGCCGGCCGTGCCAGGGGGGGCTCCACCAGAGCTGGGTGGTCTGGGCACCTGTGGCTGACAGGGGACACCAGCCTGCCAGGCCAGTGTGGGCTGGGGAAGCAGGTGGGCCATGGCCATCCCTTGAGGGACTTCACCAGCCGAGGCCGAGGGTCTGGGCTGGAAGGCGAGAAGGGACAGGCTGGTGAGGGGTGGCCACTGCAGGGACAGAAACATGGGGGCACGGGTGTGGGGGCTGACCCCTGAAAGGTCTCAGTTGCGGGCATTGGCTGATGACAACAGATGTCTCAAAGGACAGGGACACAGCCGCCAACCCATGTTCAGGCATGGGGACCGCTGGCTAGCACAGGGCACCCCCACCAGCCCCACAGCTCACATGCCCCATGGGCCTGTGCGCCATGGTTGCCATTCCGATAGCACCTGTCCCCATGGCCCAGCACATGGTACTTGTCCCCTTGTCCCTGTCCCTGCATCCCTGTTCCCTGTCCCGCATCTGCCCCAGCCCAAGGTTCCTTCTGCCACATCCTTGTCCCCACATCTCCATCCTGCTGTCCCTGTCCCCACATTCCCATTCTATGTGCTTCCTGTCCCCCCGCCACCGCACAACTCTGGTCACACTCGGCTCCATGCCCTGCTGGCTGGGGACCTCAGGACCCACAGCCCCCCTGTGCCCCCTTCCCTCCTCCCCATCCCCGGGGTGTCAGGCCCGTGGCCCGGGCACTCACCCCACAGGAGCAGCGCCACCTTCCGGCCAGTCCTGGGTGTCCCCAGCCATATGGCACTGGGCCTGTCACTCTTCGTGCTGTGGCACCACTCCCCTGGCTGGCGCTCTTCGATGAAGGCGGAAGAACGACGTCACGTCCGTCCCCACGTCAGGTGGCCTTGGGGGCGATCTCTCTCTTTCCAACGATTATCGTCCTGGAAGCTTCTATTCTTACGTTAAAACGTCAATGTTTATCTTAACATGCGTCCCGGAACTAGTTGTATCTGAATAGGACAGCTGCCCCCGGCCAGGATAGTCAAAGGACATGGTTTGGATTTTACAATATTTTATACATTAATAGCATGAATTATCACTACCATATACTACAGGGGTGTCCGGCTSTGCCRCCCCCAGCCCCCCAAAATCCCCTGTCACTTTCTGTTCCCGGGCAGATGGAGGAAGAGCTCGTTTATGCCATGAGTCACACAGGTGGGGCGGGGGCAGATTTTGGGGTCCCCCCCAGAGCTTGGGGGGATTTTTGGGGCAGGCAGGGACTGTGCTGGGGAGGGGGAACATCCCTGGGGTTTGGGAGTTACCCCTGGACCATTGTTGGTCTCGGATTTGGGGTTGTCACCTGTGACAGTGGTCACTGGGGTTTTCAAGTGAGGTGAGAGACGAGAACGTTGACTCCATGTTCAGAAGGCTTGATTTATTATTTTATCATATATACATATACTATAACTATACTAAAGGAAAAAGAAAGGAAAGGTTTCCTCAGAAGGCTAAGCTAAGAATAGACTAGAAAGAAAGAATGAATGACAAAGMCAGCTCTCTCGGACTCTGTCCAAGAGAYCTCAGTCCTTGARTGGCCATTAACTATAAACATCCAAGCTGGGCCAATCCAGACGGACCTGTTGCATTCCACAGCAGCAGATAACCATTGTTTACATCTGTTGCTGAGGCCACAGCTCCTCAGAAGGAAAAATCCTAAAGAAAAGATTTTTCACAAAGAGATGTCTGTGACAGTCACCTGTCTATGGGGTGAGAWTTGGGGTGTCCCCCATTTATGGACTGAGATTAGGGGTGGTTGGGATTTGGGGTGTTCCCCCATTTGTGGGGTGAAATTTGGGGTGGTTGGGATTTGGGGTCCCCCCCATTTATGGGTGGGGCCTCATACCCGGGGGAAAGTAGACAGGCTTGAAAGGCTGGTCAATAAAAATAACAGATAAGTATTTTGTTTCTGGTAGCACCGAGACCAAGTGGTGCATAATAACCGCCCGCGGTGCCCTATTTGGAAATGTTCTGTCTTGTCTACAATTAAACTTGAGCACCGACAGTGTGGTGAAACCCCTGGTTTTATGTTTAAGAGGATTTTTCTGAGTTCTTGGTTTTTCTTCAAGAGTCCCTAGTAGTGTCTTGGTGCTAAATTAATTGTTTTTACCAATGTAAGTCCTTCCAATAGAAGTGGTGATAGTCTGTGAACATTGTGTAATTGGTTTTATCAGCTGGTGGGATGTCACTCGGGCCAAGTACGAAAAAGCACCACCTGATAATCTTAACAAAATTTCAAATACAGGAAATTAGAATGATTTCTACTCGACAAAATAACATCTGTTGCTATCAATTTTACAGCAGCACAGGCAGTTGCTCAGGGCACACACACCCTTTTCCAGTATATATCGAGGCACAGTTTTCCTGCGGTTTAGTGACTGGATGAACTTTGAAGTGGCAAATACTCTGTTTCAGTGTCTAAACACACATCCTGGCAGTTAATAGTATTGCTTTCACAAATGAATCTCAGCTGTTCTCTAGTAATGCAGGATTCTAAGTTTACTGTTTGCCACTTTTCATTCATCTTTCGTGCCCACACTCTATGTTCCTGAAGGGTAGAGTATTGTTTTTTCATGATTTAATCCTAGTGCAATGATGGGATGGATAACATAAACAGCGGCATTACATATGGCTAAGCCACAAAAAGCAGTGGCACATTAGAAGCAGGAATCATAGGGAATTTACCATAGTCCACCAGGATTAAACTTCCTTTCAAAATCAAATGCATTATCGCA
>NDFG01001494.1:19781-30605 GCA_002167245.1 Sporophila hypoxantha
GCAGAGATAACTGTCCAACATGATACAAAAGGAAAAGCTAGAATTCTGCAAAGAATAAAACAAAATGCAGATCATCACTGGTGGGATGTGGTCTTTGGGTGGTCACCAACTGCAAATGGAATCTTTAATAAGTTGTGTTATCCCACTGTAGTTTTGTTAATATTAGTTAGAATAAGTTTAAGATTATCCATTATCAAATGTACATGGTAAAGCACTAAAGTATACTTATTGTCATAAGAATTTGCATGAAGTAAAAGATTTACTTCCTCCTTTTAGGAAAGGGGAAATGAGGCAAAATGGGAATTTTCCAGGGTAGAAATCCATTTGATTTAGGTGAAATGTACATTTTTGAGTTGTCTGTGGTTAGAAACCATAGCTATTTAGCCTGACTGCAGAACCTAGGCTCAGTGAAGTTGCTTCAGTGAAGGACAGAGGGGGAGACAGAAGTGATAGAAGAGACAGAGAGACTGCTGTGAGAGCAGGTCAATCTGACCTAGGAATTCTTTCTGATAAAGAACTAACAGTAGATGTCACGCGAGATATTCGTAAAAATGAATATGTATGAACCTATTGTGAAATTGTATGCATATGTATTTGAGAGGGGGATAAAAAGGGACCTGAAGTTCCCAGAGGTAGGCATGTCATTTTAGGGGAGCGATTCCCACATGCCTCCAGCGCTGTAATAAACATACTGGCTTTACAACCTTCACAAAGTTGTGGAGTGTTTGGCTATATCTCCGCAAAACAGGAGGACACCCCAAATTTCATCCCATAAGTGGGAGGACACCCTAAATCCTACCCATAAATGAGAGACACCGCAAATCCCAACCACCCTAAATCCACCCCATAAATAGAGGTACACCCAAAACCCAAAGCCCCAAATCCCAGCCCATAAATGGAGGACCCCAAATCCCAAACACCCCAAGTTTCACCCCATAAATGGGGGGACCCCAAGTCTCAACCATGCCAAATTTCACCCCATAAATGAGGGAACACTCCAAATCCCAACCACCCAAAATCCCAGCCCCATAAATGGGAGGGAACACCCCAATTCTCAGCCCCATAAATGGTTCATTAGGGGAGGGGGGCACCCCAAATCCAAACACCCTAATTTTACCCAAAATGGGAGAGCACCCCAAATCTCAGCCCTTTAAGTGAGAGGACACCCCAAATCTCACCCCAGAAGTGGGGGACACCCTAAATCCCAGTCAGATTTCCGAACAGGTAAAATGGGAGTATTGAAATCAGATTGGCACTCTTTCAGTAACCCTAACCACTGAAAATTTTCAATTATTGGGCTGATTTCTTCCCTGTCCTCTTTCTTTAGGGGGTACTGCTTAATCCTTACTGGTTGTGCCCCCTCCTTGAGTTTAATTACTATACGGGAGGTGTTTTTCACCCTCCCCAGTACATCAGAGGGCCATACCCCAGGAAATACTTGACTTAGTATCTCTTCATCAATTTCTTCCTTGATCTCAATAGCTGTTAAGGTTAAACTTCATACCTCTATGTACTTTTGATCATTTACCTCCATTTTTAAATGGAGGATGGTTGCTTGTAACTGCTCCAGTAAATCTCTGCCTAAAAGTGCCTTTGGTGAATTGGGCATGTACAAGAATTTATGAATACCCCATTGTTTTCCCAATTTATACCTCAAAGGTTTGCAAAAAGATGCCCTTTCAGACTGGCCAGCTGCCCCTTGCACTACAACATAATCATTTTCTACAGGTACTAAAGCTTTATTTAAAACTGAATKTGTAGCCCCCGTATCAACTAAGAATTCCATCCTTTTCCCTTCTTCCCCCAGCCTCATTGTTATAACCAGTGCCGTGTCCCTCTGTGTGTGTCCCCCCCGTACTCACCCCCTGCCCTCTTGGTGACCACGACGTGGGTGTACAGCACCTCCCCCTCCTCTGGGGGGGCCGGGGGATCCGGGGGGGCCCTGAGGGAATAAAGGGGATGGGGGAAGGGGATGGGAGGCCTTGGGGTTTGGGGTAAAAGGGGAGAGTGTGGTTTGAGCCCCCCACTCACCTTTTTCTGCAGCTTTCTGGCAGCTGAATGTCTGGAGCCCCTCCAGAACTCATGAAGCTCCCCTGTGCCCCCAAACAACTCATCCTCAAGAACCCAAAGCCCAGGAGGGGCAGAGAGCGCCTAAACACCGCCAGGGCCCCTGAAAGTACCCCCAGCATCCCTGCAGGACACTCCAGCACCTCCCCAAACCCTACAGAACCCCCAGACAAGGTCATAATCCTGGGGCTGTGGGTGCTGCCCTATTGCACCCCAAATCTGAGGGCCTCTACAGCTCCCTGGGACTCCCGTCCTCCCATTGTCACCCACCCACACGGAGTCACCAGTGCCAGGCCACAATGACACCCACGAGCAGAAGCAGGAACAAAAGGGCCCCACCGACCCCTGCAGCCACTGCAAGAAACAGAGGGGAACACATCAGGATCACCCCGAGGGTCCTGCACTTTCTGGTGACCCCGTGTGACACCACCTGTTCCACCGTGTGTCCCTATGTCCTGCAGTGTCACCTCCACGATACTGGGGGTGATGGTGGCATTGTCCACGGGCACTGCGGGGACAGAGACAGGGCTGAGGCCACAGGGAGGGGCTGGCAGACAGTGGGGGGGGAAGAGGGACAAGGGGGGATGGGTGTGGTGGGGGATGTTGGGGATGGTGTCACACCACGGAGGAGTGAGGGGACAAGGGGAGTGATGGAAGGACCCAAGAAAGGTGTCAGGGGGACATGGAGGTGCCCAGGCAGGGCACCCGAGGAGGCCGTGGGGGCTCCCTGTGCCCGTCCCTGCACTCACTGCGCACCATGACCCGCAGCCGGGCGCTGCTCTTCTGCACAGCCCCGCCCTCAGAGCGCACCTGGCAGCTGTAATTCCCCGAGTGGGAGACCCCCACGGCGGGCACCAGCATCTGCGGGGACCCCTGCAGGCCCCCCACCACCTGCCCGTCCTGGTAGAACACGTGCAGGAGGGGGGCTCGGGGCCGCAGGGGGCTGGGGGTGCTGAGGCAGCTGAGAGTCAGGTGGGACCCCACGGTGAGCTCAGGGGGACCCTCCAGCACCGGCAAAGAGAAGAGCTCTGGGAAGGAGACGAAAGGGGGATTTGTGAGCCTGAGTTTCTGGGGAGGGGCTGTGGGCATGTCAGGGTGGCAGCTGTGGGGTGCTCACTGTGCACTGTCACTGTCACTGGTGCCGAGAGCGCCCACGGTGCCACCTTGGAGTCCACCCAGCCCCTGCAGCTGTAGCGGCCGCTGTGGTGCAGCTGCAGAGGGGACAGGGACAGCTCAGTCCCATTGAGGGACTCTCCACCTCCTTGTCCCCATGGTTAGAATCGCACCCTGGTTGACCGACATGTTCTCCCAGCGCCGGCAGCGCAGTGTTCACCGTGTCCCCCTCCAGCAGGCTCCTGTGCCGGCACCTGCAGCACCCAGTCGGGCTGTGGGGAGGCACAGGAGTCTTTATACACCTTGGGCATTCTGTTCTCATGAGGACCCAGATATGGAACACATCCATCCAATGCACCAGGGTCCCCTGAATCCCAGAACTGGGGGTCCCTCCACTCTGAGATGCACTGGGATTGTCCCCGTGTGCAAGGGGACGGCTCTGGTCACACCAGAGAGGTGACCCATGGAGCAGAGCCCACCCAGAGCCTTTGGGTCCCCGCAGATGCCAGGATGGAAACAACAAAACCACCTCACCATCTGAGATTGTCACGGGCAGGCTGCTCCCTGCCGGGTCTGTCCACACGTGTAGGTGCCACTCCTCAGTCACAGTGAAGTGGTCGCGGTCCTCCTGTCCCCAGCGCCGCCCGTCCTTGTTACCAGGTGGGGTGGCACTGGCGGTCCCTGAGCCCTGGCAGGTCCAGTGTCACCCGGTCCCACAGCACCGGCGGCCTCCATGGGGGGCTGCCCCAGGAGCTGGGTGGTCTGGGCACCTGTGGGTGACAGGGGACACCAGCCTGCCAGGGCCAGTGTGGGGCTGGGGACAGCGGGGTGGGGCCATGGCATCCCCTGAGGACTCACCAGCGAGGCCGAGGGTCTGGGCTGGAAGGGAGAAGGGACAGGGCTGGGTAGTGGTTGCAGCACAGGGACAGTGGTAGGGAGGGACCAGGTGTGGGGGCTCTCCATAAACTGTCATAGTGTGGCAAGGACCCCTTGGGGACAGGGATAACTTGGCTAGACCTTGCTTAGTCAGGACACAGGGACACTGTGTTGCAGTGTGAAGCAATATCCTCTTTCCGCTATCCCAGCCCCTCAGGTGTGCCAACGTCTCCCTTCCCCTCCTCCTTGCCCCCTTGCTAAGTGCTGTCCGTCAATCTTAACATTCCAGCAAGGCCGTCGTCTGATAGGTGAAGTTCAAAAGATGCCTCCCGGCCCTGGGGACAATTGGGCCATCCAGGTGTCGTTTATCCCCTGAGCCTTCCCCCTCCTACCTGGTTGGTGGCACACTTACCCCTTCCCTCCCCCTTTCCCTGAGCTTAAAAAGACACTGAGAACATGGGTTGGGATTCGGTTGGAGCTGTCGCAACATTCAGAGGCCTGCGTGCCCAGGAATAAACTCTGGATTCAGACCCTCTAGCCGAATCGTCTCCTTTTCCTCTTTGCCTCGCCTAAAGCTTCCCCATCAGAGGTCAAGCCTGAACTTTTTCCAAGAGCCTAGCTGCAACACCCAGCTAGCCAAAGGTATCTCTGAGGTTAAACACCACAGCTGCCGCCTTTGGTCAAGCAGCAAGGGCCAGACAAGCCCGGGCATGTTCCACCCGGTAATATTGGGATATAATTCCAATAACTGTGGACACCCAGAAATGAGGACTCCACAGCCACTACATGGCTGGAGTGGTCATCCCCACCAGCCTCATGATGCTTTCCCAAATCCCTGTCCCCCTGTTCTTGTCCCAACTTTTCTGTCCTCACAGCCACCCCATGGCCCTGGTCCCTACCTGCACTGACTCTGGTGCTATTGGGGACCTCAAGGGACCCCACAGCCCCCCCGGTGCCCCCTCCCCACCAGTCTCTGCCTCACCATCCAGGGGGCTCCTGTCCTCGGGGGATCCTGTCGCAGGGGGTGACACATCCTGGCATGGGGGGTCCTGTCCCAGGTGTGGCAGTTCCAGAAACGTCCCTGCACATTCCTGGCCAGGTGCCTGTCCCAGTGGTGGCACATCCTGGGGACCCCTGTCAATGCAAGGGTGGGGCCCAGCCATGGCCCAGCCCCACTGCARAGGGATGGCCATTGCCCAGCCCTGCTCTGGCCAGCCCCAGCTGGCAGCCAGCACCTGAGGGTCCCCCCTGCAGGTGGTCCCCAATTGGACCGAGCTGTCCCTGTCCCCTCTGCAGCTGAACCACAGTGGCAGCTATCGCTGCAAGGGCTGCGTGAAACCCTGGGGGTGGAAGGAGTCAGCGCCGGTGACAGTGACAGTGCACAGTGAGCACCCCACAGCCCCCACCCCGACACCCCTTTAGCCCCCTCCCCAGGGACTCGGGGTCATCGATCCCTCTCCCCTCTCCTGCCCTGAACTCTTATCGGTGCCGATGTTAGAGGGTCCCCCCAAGCCCACCCAGGGGTCCCCCTGACTCTCAGCTGCCTCAGCACCCCCAGCCCCCTGCAGCCCCGAGCCCCCCTCCTGCACGTGTTCTACCGGGACAGGCAGGTGGTGGGGGGCCCGCAGGGGTCCCTGCAGCTGCTGGTGCCCGCCGTGGGGGTCTCCCACTCAGGGAATTACAGCTGCCAGGTGCGCTCTGAGGGCGGGGCTGTGCGGAAGAGCAGTGCCCGGCTCCGCGTCACGGTGCACAGTGAGTGCGGGGATGGGCACGGGGAGCCCCCACAGCCTCCTTGGGTGCCCTGGTTGGGGAACTCCATGTCCCCCAGTGTAGGGAGTGTTGTAAGAAAGTATAATGAGATGCAGCAATGTTAAGCTATGTAAGCTATGTTAACAGCAGCTGTGTTAACACCTGGAAGTGATTAAGAGCATATAAGGGTGGAGCCAGAAGGCTCTAGGAAGAACCAGCCGTCTGCTGCCCAGGAGAAGGCTGCACTGCTCAGGAGAAGGCTGCACTGCTCAGAAGAAGGCTGCACTGCTCAGAAGAAGGCTGCACAGCCCAGGAGAAGGCTGCCCTGCTCAGAAGAAGGCTGCACTGCCCAGGAGAAGGCTGCCCAGGAGAGAGAGTCCATGGAGAAGAAAATGAGTRCCTCKAGAAGGTAGACCCCAGGAGGGGGTTGGAGACTTTAAGACATGCCAGGGCTCTGTGGKAGTCTAGCAGCRATATCCTTKACTGGATCGCTGCTAGATCAGCTGCAGAWGCCTCTGGCTGGGTGGRTTGGAGAAAGCCCCTGGAGGGCATAGATTCAATGGAAGAAATGTATTAATATGTATAAATGTGTAGATGTTATGGCCATGTGTTTATTACAAAGATGTATTAATGCCTAGGTATAATTGTATAAAATATTATTGTATACATGTATAAATATTGTGGTAATATGTTTATTACCACACCCCAGACACCTTTCCCAGGTCCTTCCATCATTCCTTGTGTCCCCTCGCTCCTCCATGCTGTGACCCCATCCCCGATATCCCACACAACACCCATCCCTGCCCGTCCCTATCCCCCCACACCGTCTGCCACCCCTCCCTGTGCCCTCAGCCTTGTCTGTGTCCCTGCAGTGCCCGTGGACAATGCCACCATCACACCCGATATCCTGGAGGTAACACCGCGGGACACAGTGACACACAGGGACACAGGTGGGGTCACACAGGGTCACCAGAGTGTGCAGGACCCTCGGGGTGATGGGTGACCCTGATGTGTCCCCCTCTGTTTCTTGCAGTGGCCGCAGGGGTCGGTGGGGCCCTTTTATTCCTGCTCCTGCTCGTGGGTGTCATTGTGGCCTGGCACTGGTGGCACCGTGTGGGTGGGTGACAATGGGGGGATGGGGGGGTCCCAGGGAGCTGTAGATGTACCCAGAATTGGTAACAATAGGGTGGCATCCACAATCCCAGAGTTGTGATTTTGGATGGGGGTGCTGTAGAGCTTGGGGAGGTGCTGGAGTGTCCTGCAGGAATGTGTAGGGTTCTTTCAGAGGCCCCCTGGAGTGTTTGTGGGGGGGTCTCTCTCCCTGGTGGGCTTTGCCTTCTTGAGGTTGAATTGGTTTGGGGCACAGAGATATTCATGAATTCTGGGGTGCTCCAGGGATGCTTGGAGGTTCAGCGGAAGATTGAGGGTCCCATGGGGGTACAGAAATCCTGAGAGGGGTCAGGGCCCTGGGACCCCACAGTCACCCTTCCCCTCTTTCCTCTGCAGCTGCCAGGAACCACCAGGAAAGGTGAGTGGGGGGCTCAAACCACACACTTCCCTTTTACCCCAACCCCCAAGACCTCCCATTCCCTCCCCCACATCCCCTTTATTCCCTCAGGGCCCCCCCGGATCCCCCGGCCCCCCCAGAGGAGGGGSAGGTGCTGTACACCCACGTCGTGGTCACCAAGAGGGCAGGGGGTGAGTACGGGGGGGACACACGCAGAGGGACACGGCACCCACGTGTGTCACCCCACCCAGATCCCACAGCCCGTGTCTCTCGCAGCGTCCCCCCGTGCCACCACCCTCCAGGATCCCCAGGTGACCTACGCGGAGCTGCGGGGACCCCAGGGGCGACCGCGGGAACCCGGTGACATCTACGGGAATGTGCTGTGACACTGGGGGGAGCTGGGGGCACTGGGGGTCCCCACCCATGGGCACCCACTCGTGTGTGCTGCCACTAAAAACTGCCCCTCTCCCTCCCAGGGGAAGCACAAAGATCCCAAAGGGCTGAGAGAAGAACAGTTTCCTGAAACAGCAACAAGAGAGAATAAAACCAACAGCAACAGCAACAAGGTTCAGAGTCCAAATTGTCACACAAGGAACGATTTCCTGGGAAAGCCCCCAAAAGGAACAAACCCTGGACACTCTCCTCTGCTTGTTTCCACCACCAGAGGAACCTGCCAAGACCTTGGAACTTCCTTGGTCTGATGGCTAAAGTGGCCTTCAGGAGGCTCTGGATTCTCTTGTCCCCTGTCTCAAACCCCTCCTCTGCCTTGTTCCCCACACCAGAATGTCACCAAGGCCCTGTGGGGGTTCCAGAGCCTCTCCCTTCTTCAGGGCAGGTTGGGATCAGGCCATGGTACAGGGTGGGATGTCAGAGACAGGAAAAGTTTTATGTCCTGAGACGTGTTGTTGCATCTGTGTGCAGCAGGGGTGAGTCAGGCCTTGCATTTGGTGAGAAAGGGTCCCGTCTGTCCATCAGTCTGTCTGCCAGGGCACATTAGGGACAGTGTGCCAAGCCCAGGTCTGGTGTGGCTGAGTGACCAGAAGTGCCACCTGGGGAGAGGGCCCTTGGTGGCCCAACAGGCTCAAAAGGCAGAGCCTGTGCTGGCCAAGTCCCTGACCCTGTGTTCTCTTGCAGTGTCTGTCCCATCCACACTGGAACCCAGTTGTCAACTGTCTTTGTTTAAAAGAGAAATATCTGCCAATGGCAGCAGGATCCTTGCTGGAATGGAAAGAAGACCAACTTTTAAAACATTTTTTAATTTCAGAATCTATGGGCTTAAAGGCAAAAGTGTCAGAAAGAGAATAGCAGCTCTTTACTGCCGAATTTATAAACCAGAACAGAACAAACAACACAAACCCAGAACTTTTTTGTGGAAATTATAACCGCGGCCAGCAGGGGGCACTGCAGGGAGCACTCCCAGCCAGCAGGGGGCGCCCCGGTCCAGCTCCATCCCCTCAGGGGCCATGGCGGCCTCGGACGGGAGGCAGGAGGGGAAATCGCTCCTTTTGCAAACTCACGGCCACCAATCGGTCCCGGCACCACCACCGGCAGCGGGCAGAAGCCGCCAAGGCAGCAGGTTGGATCCCAGTGCCCACTGGCAGCGTAGCAGTGTCCCGGGGCCAGGCACACGCCCTGCCCAACACCCGCGAGCGCTCTCCATGATCCCAAATGGAAGGAAGGCAGCGCCTGACCCCAGGCAGGTCTTGTCTCCACAGCAGCACCTCTGGTGGCTTTACACCACAATTCCTGCAAACCCTCAGTCTTTCACTCAGGTGAGGAGGGCAGGGATGGAGCAGCTTTGGGGACACCTTGGATCTAGACTGGGCCACTCCTCAGAGCCCCACCATAGCCACAAACAGAGCCACTGACCGATATTTCCACGCATTTCTCTTTAATTTTGTGGCCAAAGAAAGAATACAAGCACTCTTTCCATGAGGTTCCTCAAGGCTGCAGGTTTTGTTCAAGAAGGAGGCTCCAGGTCAAGTTGTTGAGCAGAGTGTTGTTGCCGTTGCAGTAGTTATGGTGCTCACTCAGTCCCTTACCAAGATGAACAAAAGATCAATTGCTGGACTGGTTCCCCCAAACCCACCCCTGCAGGGGCAGTTTCCAGCCAGCCCTGCTCTGAAAACCACCAAAGGCCCTCGCAGAGCCACTGCTTGGGCTCCCTTTGGGSTTTGTGCTTCTTGCAGGGCTGAGCTAACCACAGCCAGGCCTTTTTCCCCCACACAATTCTCACCTCTGCAGCAGCTCTAAAGCTGCCAGAATTAAAGCCAAGGGGGCAGGGGGACCCTCAGGTGCTGGCTTCCTTGACAGAGCTGGACAAAGAAACACCATTTCTGCCAGTTTAACCAAAGAGCTGCATTTTTGTCCCAGGAGCAGGGAACCAGGTCCTGTGCCCCCTTGGAACTGGGACAGGCACCAGGAAGCCACATCACTGGGAGCACTGGGAGGGGGATTGCAGAGCCACTAAGCACATGGGGGTTAAGAGGAACAAATCTGATTTTCTGGAGATTTTATGTCTCAACATATGCTACAACATGAGGTGAAAAATGTAACTCTGTGGGTTGTCCATGTGGCTGGGTTTAACATCAATACTAACGCCCTGTCTCCTGGCGACGGCTTCCTCACACAACAGAGATATCAGGGGAAGAATAGCTTCATGACCGGGCCTGTGAGTCGACCCATGGCCCTGCCCTCTGGACAAGATCCGGGAAAAGTTGGGAAAAATCCCGGAAAATTCGGCGCTGTGGGAGAAGCGCTTTCGTCAAATAAAATGCAGCATCATGTGAATCACAGCATCTGTTTTGCTTTGGATTTTCTTGGGCGGGATCAGGCGGCTCAACTCAATGAGGTCAGCTTGGCCCTCCTCTCCTGATGTGAATTTGACCATCTCTGAAACCCGCGGAGAAGCAGGGAGAGTAACCATAAGAATGATCCAAACGAATTCTTTTTTCTCATTTTTCTCTGCTTCCTTATGTTGTTCACATAGATTGCATTCATTGAAGAATTTGTTACCTCGAAGGTGATTGGTAATTCGGATTCTGCGTGTGAGTGTTTTTGATTCGACTGACCACTTAAGATGCCAGGTCTGTGATTGTGCTGGGACCTGTCTGACTCGACAGTCATTGAGATTGTTGCAGTGGAGTGCTAATGGCGTTGAGTAGATCGTTATATGCTAAGTATACATATAGATCTATCTTTTGTCTTAAAGAACGTTTATATTAGCTCTCATGATAAGCGGGATCGGAGTCAGATATCTCATTCCTCCCGGACCGCAGTATTCGTGGACGGAACCCAAAACGTGCCATCGGCGCGATACTACCCGTGCCTCGCCTTTTCTCCCTAGGTAGTCCTTCTTCCCTGTCCGCAACCCAATTCTTTTCCTGCTTCGCTGGCTTCCTGAGGCACGTCGTTCCCGTCGCTCCTCTGACGTTCCTCATCCGCTTCTCCCCGATGGATGGGATTGCTGCCTCTCACACCCCCGGCCTCTGCCGCCGTTCCCTGCTGCCCAG
>NDFG01001496.1:0-16195 GCA_002167245.1 Sporophila hypoxantha
GTCGTCATAGCCATGCAGAAGTTTGCCGAGAGTGGGAAGAAGAAGAGAGTTCTGCCCCCCATCGTTGCCGCCCAGCAACCCAGGCATGTACTCCACAGACTGCATTGGGAGTGGGATCCAGTCCCTATAACAACTTTCTACACGTGTGTCTTCGTCTTCTCCCCACCTCGTTCAGCAGTCTTGGAACACAAATTAATAATATCCAGCATAAACAAACACACTCTTGGATAGCAAGCATCATTAAGTCCACTGAACTGGCGAATGACACCCTGAGCAGAATTTGCGAGCTGCCGCCTAGGGCTCCTGCCAGCAGATCATGGCTCCGCCTGCATCCGGCAACAGGGAGGGCTCATTTACAATGCATAGCCACACACCCCAGCCGGCTCGCCCACGGCCTTCCCTGGCCTGGCGCCAGCGCCGATGGCCGGGGCTCCCAGAAGGGCCCACCGCGCAGGAGCCACCCGCCCGCAGAACGCCAGGATTGCCAGTATATGCCAGCTGAAAAGGGAAGAGTTCCCAGTGTTGGCTTTTATATGCATTTCACAGAGCATATCGGCATTTTCAAGTGGTTAACAATTTCAATTCTCAAAGGCTAATATCTATTCGGTTTTGGGTGTCAGACACGAGAAACTGCTACAGCTTCTGTGCATCCTTTGTAAATGCACTCCATAAAAGCTAACACACTAGCAACAGGGGCTTGTTGTGCCATAAGAACCAATTGCCACAGGCACTCAGAGGGGGTTCTCATGACTCTATCTCCAGTCTTTCAGTGGAATGTCACACACGGCTCTCATCTGGAAGACCTCCCGGCTTCTGCCTTAAAGCCCTTGGTCAACAGCCACAGCCATTCCATGGTGACATCCAGGGCACCTGGCTGCGAAAGCAGCGATCTGCTCACAGCATCAAGGGCTCCACGGTGACATCCCAGGATGCAGTCTGCCAAAGACATGCCCAACACTCACAGGCGAGTTCCTTTGCACATGAGATCAGCAAAAACATTTGATTTCTTTCTTGAGAAGAAACTCTGCGGGATCTGATGATGGAGAAATCACCAGCACCCCCACAGACCAACAACCTGCCAGACCCGAGATTCTAAACCTTTTCAAGAGGGAGACTGAGGATGGCTGATCCGCGAACCCAGCCAGACTTGACAAAGGGTGCAAAGATATGACATGGAAATGAATTTATGCAATTTGTCACATGATAATGAATAGGGAATACCAAATTTCAAAAATACAGCTCTGGAGGATTCTGATCATAATTAACAGAAAAGATCTTGATCAGATTATTTCCTCCACATGCATTGGAGCTCTAACAAGGTTAAATATCTCCTCTAGAAGCAATTTTGATTAAGATTGCATGCAAGAATTTTCCATTACTCTGTATAGCAATCACTTTGTCAATGGCAGGTTCCTTAATCCTACTCTTTGAATGACACATTCACACCTTCCTTCGAGGAGACAAAGCATAGCTACTACCCAATATACCCTGGAATCGAACACGTTAGATTTTTTCCCCACGGATTCCAGAGGGAGGCAGCAGCTGTTCTTTTCTCCACTGGATCTCAGAAAGACTACATCTCTCTACAATCTCGCTTGACATCCAACGAACCACACACTATACTGCTAAGGACCAGCACATTTTTCAATCGACTGCCACTAACACCTGCCGACAGGATCGACGTTGGGATGGGTGACTACTGTCAGGGTGTTCAGGTAGCTCATTGATTCATTGTTATTCTTTTTGTTTGTTGTTTGTTGTTTGTTTCTTTAAGAACTGTATTTCCCTTACTCCCATTTATCTTTGCCTGAGACCTTAATTTAAAAAAATTATAAGCATTCGGAGGTGGGAGGGGGTTTAAATTCTCCGTTAGAGCTCCTCCTAGCAAATACTGTCTTAGTGCCAAATCCAAGACACTGCTAGCAAGGAATCGAAATAGAAATAATGATAACAAATGGCAGCTCTCTCGACTCTGTCCGAGGAGACAGCCAGTCCTGGTTGCGCCAACTAACTATAACATCTAAATGCCAATCCAACGGACCTGTGGGCATTCTACAGCAGCAAACAATTGTTTAGGAGTCGTGCGCGAGGCTACAGCTCCTCAGAAGGAAAAATCTTAAAGAAAAAGATTTCAAATAGATGGTTCTGCACACTGCCCCCACCTGCCCTCCGAAACAGCAGGTTCTGTCAGGCAAGGAGATGCAACAGAGATTTGGTCTGATGCTGGAGGGGAGAATCAGGACAGAAACCACTGCAGGAGTGATAAATCTCCATGGAGCAGAGAGTAAATTAGGCAATGGGAAGACAAACATAAACCAGGCAAACTGGCAGGGGGGCAGTTAGAGATGATCCACAGGACAGAGATCCCCTTCAGTAGGCCCTCCTCTCAACAAGCCAATCTCATCCTGATGCCCCACCAACCTTCTCCCTGAGGCCGGGCTCCAAGGGTCAGGCCCCTCTGGTGCAGGCAGACTCAGCAAGCCGTGCACTTCCAGCGGCCGGGCCCATTCCCTTGCCAGAAGCAGGCTGGAGCAGCGCCTGCACTGCCGGCTATTTGGAGGCACAGCTGGTCAGTACGCTTTCCCAGTCCTGGCGTGTGGGTAATGCTTGCAGGCACAGGGAAGACTGCATCTCCCTCAATCCAAGCAGCATAAGGACACTTGAGAGTCTCTCTGAATTTCAGTCCACTCAGCGCAATCATGGGCAACCTGTCCTAGAGCATCTCTGATTATAATTGTGAAGCGATTTGACACTGGAAAAATGCCTGGTTGGTGGGAGTGAGGCAATGGATCTGGCTACAAATTGGAGTGGCTGTGGATCCATCTCTCTCAGCACTCCTTGAATTTTAGGGACTGAACTATCACCCTCACCTGAGAAAGTTTAGAGCAGAGAATCAACAGTCAGAATTACAGACAATCTCCCCTCACTCTACACTCATCACTATGGCTCACACGAACTGCTCTGTTCCTGATCACAGATGCTGAGGGTTTCTGATATCCAGAGTAATAGGAAGTCATGGGAATTATAAATGAAAACCCAATCTTGAAAATAAAGAAAACCATGGTCTTGGTTCAGGTAAGGGTATGAAAAGCTTTGGATTTTGTCAGGGAGCTCCTCGACTCTTCATTATATGTTTCTCCTATAAACAGATCCCTAATCCAGGCCCCAGCAAGGGTCACAGGCAGCTCCATCAGGCACTTCTCATTGCAGCATGGCAGGCTGCAGCTCCGCACTTCCCTCTTGGATTCCCTGGCTTCCCCCCTGGCAACGCGCTCAGCAGCAGCCCTCGTACCTCCCACCACCTCACACCATTTTCTTCTTCTGTCAGCCTGCCTCAGGCGACCGTCATGGACACCACTGCTCCACATGCAATACCCTCTGGACACAGCACAATCTACTACTCAGATGTTCTCACAACTCTTTTTCTTCGCGGCTTCATCTGCAGCTCATGCCTCATGACAATCATGGTGCTACGACCGCTACATGTCATCTGGGGCAAACCCGCCTACTCCCTCCTGCAGCGACTTTCCACTGCACAGCTGCTGCCTGCCTGTCTCAATCTCTAATCACACGCCAATGCATCTTCCCTTGCGCCTTGCCATGCCAATGCCCTGGCCAATTCTTCCCCAGATCCTCAATTCTCTCTCACGACTCCAAAACTCGAACTTAGGCTTATATGCTGTAAAGCGTTTGTATTGTTTTTGGTCAATTTTTTCCTATTGCGGATCTCAGGCTCTAAAGATCCCTGCTACTTAATACACAGGGCAACTGTACCACATATATAGCTTTTCTACCTGCCTCCTCACCTGCAGTTGCTTCCTTCCTCACATGCATATTTGCCCTGAAGCCCCCTCATCTCTCCTCCCTGGGATCTGGTGTGTCAAGTTCTGACTCAGTTGCCTCACCCTACCCCTCATCTACACCTGAGAACCAGGAGCTCAAGGCTCATGTTGGAATATGACTGGATGCTTCAAAACATTAACTCTGGAAAGGTGTCTGCAACATCACTTGTAATAAAAATCTATCCCTTTAAATATATTCCTCTATTTTCTTTTTATTATTTATTAAAATCAATATATTCCACCTTATCTCTCGGTTCTATAATTTTGTTTCTCTCCACCTTCCTTTGTCAACTGTTCAAAGGAGGGCAATGTGCTCTCAATTGGCTTTAAAGAAAACTCCAAGGACGTCCCAAGTCAGATTGTTCTCAGAAAGATGCCCGTTTTGCTCTCTGACTGCAGCAGCAATGCTCTTGGTGGGCAGACCTGGCAAAAAAATTAAGCCTGCCGGCCGCCCCCGGTTGCCCTCACACTACTAAATATCGATAACTAAGCAGTACACTATCTTTCCAGCTTGCCGCCTGGCCCTTTCCCAACGCCCCCTCCCTCGGGCCTGTGTGCATCGCAGGCGCTTGTCAGTCGGCTGGCCCCCTCCGACTTTCCAACTATCTCTATCACATAGCCCCCATCTATCAGATTCCTCACGAAATGGTAAATTGTGCCATCCTTTAAGGGGGCACACAACAGCCATCGCACGGCTGGAGCAGCCTGAGCCTCGAGGCCACCTGAGCTCACAGCTCCTTCCCATGCCTTTCAAGAACATCAGCCACCGATTCTCAGCAGAAACCCATTGAGGCAGCCCTGCTGCGCCGTTGGGCAGGCTTGGGGACAAAACAGCATGCTGGCTCTTGCAAGCCGTCGGGCAACGGAACGACAAGAGCAGGCTATCCATTCCCAGTGCGCGCACAGGCAGTAGGGTCCAGGGCGTTCTAGCGAGCTTGCAACAAGCCCCCCGCGGCAACCCGCCGCGCCCAGAGCATCACAGGGGCCCCATCTGGCAGCAACATACACACACATCGCAGACCCCTTGGCATTCACACAGCAAAGCACCCCCGCTTTCGTGATGCGAGGACAGACCAGGGAGCACAAATTGCAAGCCCCTGGGGCCACAGGACCACAACACCCGCGGCCCGCTCTGCAGCTCCAGCAAGGGGGGCCCAGCAGCGGCAGTGCTGCCACTGACAGACCTGGGCCCGCATGGCTGTGCGGGCACCACCCAACGCCCGACGTGCCTGTCGGCCTTTTCTGTGCTTCTCGCTCCGGAGTACAAAGTCTGCCCCACCTACGCCCCCCGGAAAGCCCAGCCACTTGCGTCGTGTGGGGATACAAACTTTCATGGGGGCCTGACTGCAGGCGAGCGGCCCCAGGACACCAAGCTGTAGCGCCCCGCATGTGGTTTCCTGAGTGTGTGCTCCCCCTAGAAGCCCTTGCTACCCGGCCCCCAGGAGCTTTGAGGTGCGCATTTATGCGTCCCTCCAGGTTCATGTTCCCTCTCGAGCAAACAGCCGGCATATGGGCCGGGCTGCTTTCCTCCATTGCGGCGTACGCTAACTTGGCAAACAGGCCTGAGGCTGCTTGTACCGCGACTCTGCTTAGTTCTTGCTGCAATTGAGTGCGGCGCATGCCCTAGAAGGTCGTACTCGGACCATTGAGCAGGGCTGCAGAGGGGATGTGTTTGGGCAGCTCAAATCTACTTCAGACGGCCGTTCTGCGCTCTAGCCTCTGGACGCTGTGCAGCGCCGCGTGCGGGGATGGACTATCAGGCGCCTGCTCTCAGCTCTGAGATGGCTCCAGTCTGCATCTGCCCCCAAGGAGGCCTGCCTGCAGAGAGCCGCGCAGCCATGCTGTTTGCCCAGCGCCATGGCCACACGATTCGCAGCAAGGGGTGCTCGGCATTGCGGTTTTTGATTGCTGAGCCGTGCCTAGCGTTAGTTACTGTGCAGGAGCCGCTTCGTGGGCAAGTGGAGCTAGGAGCCATCCACGGGACTGGCTGAAGCAGTTCAGCGCTCTGCCCCAGCGTGCCCATGGACAGTCTGTCCCTGTCCTGCTAGACCTGGCGGCACTATGCGCACGTCCCGAGGGCATCTACCGTGTCCCGCAGCGCCCCATTCCACGACGGAGCACTCCAGTCCGCAAGCTGCAGCGGAACACCCAGGCGCCACCCAGTGATCCGCGGCCAGCGCGTAGCGCCAAGATAAACATGAGCAGCGGCCACACTCCGTCCTGCCAGCTGCCTTCTGGCTAACGACCAAGATGCTGCTATGTGCGTGCCTTCCTTGCCGAGGCCACAGTGTCTGGCCACCTATGCTGCCGCCCATGCTCTGGCATACACAGGCATGTGCTTCGCCCTGTGCTGCGCTCCAGAATAGCATAAGGGCAGACAACCACCGCGCAGCCCGGGCATTCTCTGCAGAAGTTACTCTGCTGGGCGACATCCTTTGCGCTTAAAAACGTGTTGCCTCTCTTTAAAGCACTGAGAGCACAGCACATCTCCGAGTTCGCCACCAAGTACTCTTAGCCACAGCGAAGCAAGGTTCGCAGTCGATGCAAGGAGTGAGCAAATCTAATGGTGGACCCAAAGCTGTGCCTGCTATGACACAAGAGCGAATGACAGTACTTATGCGTGGAGGTATATTATAAAATGTAAGATGAACCATAAATGAGTAGCTCCACTACGCTGCCACACACCTAACTTAAAGCCAGAGCTATTAAACGGTGTCTTTATTACAAGGTGATTTGGCAGACACTTCGCACAGTATAATGTGCTCTCTCGAAGCATCGCTATACCGTGGTCTCCCAAACCCTGACATTTTCCTCTGCTTAGCTCGCCTGGTATCTGTAGACCTAGAGCTAGTTATGAGGAGCGTTTGTATGTTGGTCGTGGTGGTAGGCCCGTCTGTAGTACAGACACTAGACACCAGATTCCAGTGGTTATGTAGCGCAAGCATGGAGCGAGGCGTGCATGGCTTCCAGAGGTTGAGCAAGCCTCATGCCGAGGGCTCCACTGAGCATACGCCAGAGCCCCTGACCGAGCAAGGTGCGGAGGCGATAGAGAAAAGGCTTTCGTTGTGCCGTCCCCTCCCTACTGCTGAGAGGGGTGGATCCTTCGACCGCCAGCAGCACCAGCCTGATGATACCCCTTGCACTATTGTGGGAGAAGAAGCAGCCTAGGAGACATGAACACAAAACACCAAAATACAAACAGAGCACTGGCTCATCCACCAGAACCATATCTGAGGCTTTTGAGTGATAGTGAGGCTGTGAGATACTTTGAGTGATCTTGGGGATAGAACTTGCCCTAGGCGTTGACCAATCTGCACAGGCGGGAGCAGGAAACATGGACTTGATTGCTGTGTGCATGAGAGCATTGAGAAAGGCACTGGCCCAGGCAGCTGCTCGCCATGTGGGCACAAGCTCTGCTGCCCAGGAGGGTCCCGTAGTGCAGGGGTTTGCAGATGGACACGTAGCGGTCGTAGCACATCATGGTCAGGAAGTAAAAACTCTGCAGAGGAGAAGAACACAAAGAAAAAAGGTGAGCAGCACAATCCAGTGTAGGAGATGTCCCTGGTGTCCCAGAGGGAATTGTGCATGGCTTTGGGGACAGTGGTGCAGATGAGCCCAGGTCGCTGAGGGCCAGGTTGAGCAGGAGAAGAAACATGGGCGTGTGCAGGTGGTGGCCGCAGGCTACGGCGCTGATGATGAGCCGTTGCCCAGGAGGGCAGCCAGGGAGATGCCCAGCAAGAGGCAGAAGTGCAGGAGCTGCAGCTGCCGGCGTGGTCTGCCAGTGCCAGCAGGAGGAAGTGACTGATGAGCTGCTGTTTGGACATATTGCTGGGGCTAGGACGGGATCTGTTCATGGAGAAAGGACAGTGAAGAGTTAGAGAGGAGATACCTGTAAACCAAAATCAAAAGCCATTTCCCATACACACCTCCCCCTAACACACAGACACAGTCTTTAGTGTTGAAGAGTTCTGAGGTTGTTCTTTATAAGCTCCCTCCATGTCTCTGCTGGTATTTTGGATATCAAACCCTCAGCATGTCTGCTGCCTCAGGGAGACAAAAGTGAGTTCCCTGGGTCAAGATGATGAGTGGAGACTGAGGGGAGATGGTCTGTCATTCTGACCTGTTCAGAAATTCTTTGGGCTTTAACCTTTCTCAGGTGGAGGTCAATCAGCTTCCCATGTTTTCCCATAAATCTCACCAGGTGCTGCTTAGAGCAGATGGATCCACCACAGCCACAGCTCCACATTTGTAGCCAAGGACTCACGTTGGCTATTCACCAACCCAACAGCATTTTCAGTGTCACAACACCTCTGCCTTTTTCCATCAATCTATAACTCAGAGATGCTCTAAGACAGGTTATGCACCCTGGGATTTGGTTCCCAGCTTGGACTGAAATCTCAGAGAGAATTCCAAGTGTCCTTATGGTGGCATTGGATTAAGGGAGATGCAGCTCCTTCCCTGGCTGCACTGACAGCATTGCCCAGAGCGGGCACTGGGGACAGCGTCACCCTGAGCCAGCTGTGCCCCCTGCCAGAGCCCCCGGGCCGGGCAGCTGCTCCCACGCCTGTGCTCTGCAGAGGGAACTGGGCCCGGGCTGCAGAGCTGCCCCACGCTCTGCTGCAGCTCTGCCTGCACAGGAGGGGCTGCACGCCTTGGAGCCCGGCCCTGAGGGCAGAGGCTTGGCTTGGGCACAGGAGGGAGGGGGCTTGTTCAGAGAGAGGGCTGCACTGCAGGGGATTCCTGTGGGCATCTCAACTCCCTGCCACAGCATTGCTGGGTGTTTGTTTTCTCTCTTTGCCTGATCTTTCTCTGCTGTTCCTGCAGATTTTCCTCCTGCAGAGTGTTTCCGAGTGCCTGATCTGTCCCTGCCAGCACTCACAGACCCCAAATCTCTGTCACTCTCCTTGGCCCTGACAGAACCCTGCCTGTTTGCAGGGCACTGGTGGGGCAGGTTCTGTTTGCAGCTTGGGAGAAAAGACAGCTCAGCACTGAGCGTGATGGGTCCAGACAGAGTGATGCTGCTGCTGTCCATGGGCAGGAGGGCTGAAAGCACATTAGGGATCCCTGTGAAACCTACTGATCACAAAATTAGACAAGTTTGGATGCCTCAGCACTTGTCAAAAATTCATAAATAATATTTCAAATCAACCTTTAATATTTACCCCCCTCCTGGCCATTCTCCAGTACTAGAAAAACTGAAGATAAAGCCTTAGGAAAATTTCCTCATTTTAATCAAAAATCCTTTGTCTTGGAAATATCTATGACTGAGTCAGGAACCCTCAGCATGTCAGAGCTTCACGAGCATTTCACCTCCCCTTGACCAGAAATACCCACAGTTGTACTCACAGGGTCTGCAGGCATTGGCATGTTCCAGCTGTAGAGATGGCCTCCAGGAGCTGCAGCTGGCATTGTCCTGCAGCCAGAGGTTCCTGTGCAAGGCTGGCAGGGATTCTGCCCAGGCAATCTCTCATCTTTTACATTTTCCCTGCCCCTGTGCCATGGCAATGCCCTGGGCCAGTTCTTCTGTGAAATCCCCCCAATCCTCAAGCTCGCCTGCTCAAAATCTTATCTCAGGGAACTGGGGCTTATTGCAGTTAGTGCCTGTTTGGTATTTGGTTGTTTTGTGTTCATTGTTTTCTCCTATGTGCAGATCTTCAGGGCTGTGCTGAGGATCCCCTCTGAGCAGGGACGGCACAAAGCCTTTTCCACRTGRCTCCCTCACCTGGCCGTGSTCTCTCTCTTTGTCAGCACTGGCATTTTTGGTCAAATGAAGCCTCCCTCCATGTCCTCGCCATCCCTGGATCTGGCCCTGTCAGTTCTGTACTCAGTGGTGCCTCAAGCCCTGAACCCCCTCATCTACAGCCTGAGGAACCAGGAGCTCAAGGCCACAGTGTGGAGACTGATGACTGGATGCTTTCAGAAACATTAAACTGCAGGCCAATTTCTGCCAATCACTTGTAATAAAAGTGATCTTTCAAAGTTCTTTTGGGTTTGGTTGTGAGTTTTTTCCTTTTGTATTACATTTATTATTATTGTTCACAAAAAATGTCATTGTTTGTGCCATTTCTTTTCACAGACATCTTTTTATTAGAAACCTTTTCTTAGGATTTTTTCCTCCTGAGAAGCTGAGAGGCCTCAGAAAAAAAATGTAAACAATGATTATCTGCTGCTCTGTGACGCCGGCAATTTATTTACAGATGCYAACCGGACGGGGCTGCTGGGAGAGTGTCTCGAGCTATTTATTTTTTCAGCATCAGTCTCATTACATGATTATGATAATGGAAAGATGCTAACAGCTCACAATCTAGGCAGCAGGCCAGAAAACTTAATGTTACAACATACTTTATAAGCTTCTAGAGCAATAACATGAAGCAAAAGCATATTGACAGTAATTCTATACAATCACCATAAGCACATGTAGCTTTGGTTAAAACAATGCTTGCTTATTTCGAATACAATGCCCGTTTATAAGAGACTACGCACAGAGCTCCATTCATAAGTTTAACCTTCCTAATATTTTGCTAGATAAACTTTCTGCAACTTAGAAAGCTAGACAAGCACTAATACATAGCTTTATTGTTCTATTTGCCCATGTCTTTTCTAGAGCTTAAATAATTTTTCTGCTGACTTATATCATGACTGTTGCTTTTAGCTCTACTTACAATTCTGCTGCATCTGAGGCCTGCCTGTTGCAGTTTTCCTAAAACCACTGTGGAATGCAACAGGTGGATCTGTGATTGGTCTCGTATGGATGTTTGGAATTAATGGCCAATCATGGCAGAGCTGTGTCTCTCTCTGTCCGAGCCACAGACCTTTGTTGATTCATTCTTTTCTATTCTTAGCTTAGCTAGCCTTCTGAGATGAAACCTTCCCCCCTATTCTTTTAGTGTAGTTTTAATGTAAATATATCATAAAATAATAAATCAAGCCTGCTGTAACATGGAGTCAGATCTATGCCTCTTCCCTCATTCTAAGACCCCTGTGACCACCGTCACAATTTCTCATTTTGTTTCTCTCTGCCTTTATTGTTGCCCAAGGTTATGTAAAAAAAGAACTGTTCTCTCAATGGATTTAAACAAAATAAAAAATCTCAGAGAAAAGTTTTCTGCAGAGATGCCCTTTTGTTGCCTTCTCTGGAGCTGCAGCAGCAATGTCTGTGTGCAGAGCTGGGGGCAGATCAGGGCTGGCCCAGCAGCTGTGCCCAGCAGCAGCAGCAGCAGCACTTGGTGTTGCCAGTGCTGCTGCCGTGGCCCTGCCCCGCTGCCCTGGTGGCAGAGCTTAAGCTTGTCCTCCTGTCCTGTCACTGTTCCCTGGGAAAAAGCCCGACCCCCACCTGGCTGCACCCTCTGTCGGGAGTTGTAGAGAGTGATGAGGTCTCCCCTGAGCCTCCTCTTCTCCAGGGATAAACAACCCCAGCTGCCTCAGCCACTCTCACAGGACTTGTGTCCAGACCCCTCACCACCCTTGTTGCCCTTCTCCGGACACGCTCCAGCCCCTCCATGTCCTTCCTAAATTGGGGGCCCAGAACTGGACACAGCACTCAAAGTGCTGCCCAACAGTGCCGCAGCAACAGGGAAGAATCACTGTCCTGCTCCTGCTGGCAACACCATTGCCTATCCATAGGAGTGCCAGGGTTGGATGAGGAACAGGCGGGGAGGGGGTGGGGACAAAATGTTATTGATTGTCAGCCATGAAAGGTGTTAATTTTCTAAACTGTTCAAATTGCATAGAAGGTGCTGGGGGTCATATCAATTAGACATTGCTGATATCCAATCTATAAACAGAAAAAGAAAACAGGACAAAACAATTTTCCTCACGTTTGTTTTTAAATAGTAAATTCATTTTGAATACAACTTATGAAATCTGTCTAATTAACCACAGAAAAAATTGAAAAACCTAAATGATTCCCAGGGCTTTTCTTGTTTGAGGGTTTTGAAGACAAATGTTTATGAGACTTTCTCACTGAATTCCTGAACTGAGGAGCTCAAGAAGAAGAGACTCTGGAGTAGGAAAATTTATCAGCAACCTCCAAGTGGCTGAGGACATCCCCATCAGAGCAAGCAAGAACAGAAATGGGCACAGCTTTGTGCCTGCCCCAGTTTTGGCATGGGCCCTGGCCTGGAGCAGGAGCAGCTCTTGAGGGCCCCAAGGCCGGCTCTTGTGCTGCCCTGGGCAGATGGGATGCAGCAGGGGCTGCAGAGCCTCAGCACCTCAGCCCGAGGGGAGCAGGGC
Source organism: Sporophila hypoxantha (assembly GCA_002167245.1). NCBI lineage: Eukaryota > Metazoa > Chordata > Aves > Passeriformes > Thraupidae > Sporophila > Sporophila hypoxantha. The sequence goes on from NDFG01001496.1 coordinate 12,075, forward strand.
AGCCAGGGAGCCTCCTTTGGCCTTGGCAAGCACCTTCCCCCATGGCTTGGGGCTGAGTCCTGTGGCAGCTGCAGCTGCTGCTGTGCCCTTGCCAGGGGCTGAGCGTGGGGCAGTGCCCAAGCAGCCTGGCCTGAGCAGAGCTGGTGGGGCCAGAGCCGGCAGAGCCGAGGGCAGCGCTGGTCTGGTCAGCCCCCACAGTGTGACCACGGTCTCTGCAGGAGCTGGGCAGAGGCATGCTCCCAGCCAGGTAGCAGTGGCATGGGCACAGAGCCCCAGGCTTTGCTGTCGGGCACGACGTGCACAGGGCCGTTCCCAGCCGCAATGCTCCTGCCTGGGCTGGGCCTGCAGCATGAGGGCTGGCCACCATGGCGTGGACCAAGCAACAGTGCCACAAAGGGCCACGCTCAGTCCGCTGCCTCGGGGCTGACAGCAAGGCCAGGCACACACAAGCAATTGCGCTTGTATCATTGGCTGCGGCCAGGCACACACAAGCAATTGCTGACATGGCCTGCGCTGGCCAGGCCTGACTGTGCCAAAGCGCAGAGCTCAGCTGCCCTTGGGGGCTGCAGCAACATGTCCAGAGCCCAAAGAGCCTCCATGGCTGTGAGGCATAGTAAAATTCTCTCCCAGAGTAGAAAAGGGTAAAAAGTGGCTTTTCTGTGTCAAGTTAAGGCCAAAGAGAAAAGCTGCTTCAGTAAGAAACAAGAAGATAAAGAAGAGACAGTGAAAATGAAAACAGAGACGCTGCAGGAATAAGACAAGGACACAAGAAATTCTTTCTGAAATGAAATTTAGCAACAAAAGTCACTGCAAAATTCATAGAAATGAATATGTATGAGCCATTGTGAAATTGTAGTATATGCATTTGAAAGGGGGATAAAAAGAAGGGCTGGAGCTCGCAAAGGCAGCGCATGCCCTTTTGTGTGTCCAGCGCTGTATTAAACATACCAGCTGTACGACTTTTTACAAAACAGTTGTAGAGTTTTTTTTTTCTCTCCGCGCAACAGCTGTACTGGAGACCAAGGCTGCAGGAGGGAAATGCAGAGCTGCTGGGGATGGGGAGGGCATTATTCCAGCACACACCTCAAGCTCCTGATGATCCCGCACCATGCTGGGCCCTGTTTCAGACTGGAGCAGAGCAGATGTTGATGGGACAGGAGCCCTGCGGGCTGTCAGGGACCTGCAGCTTGCAAGGTGCTCTGCTCTCCCCTCAGGTGCTCTCGGAGAGATCCAATCCCAGCTGGGCACTCAGGGCACAAGTGGCACTGCCTGTTCATGGGCACACAACTGATGTCTGCCTGGAAGGGGCACAGGTGTTACTACCAGTGAGTTTTTCATAATATACCAGCAAATCTTTATTTTCTGCATCATTTGAGTAAGTTTAAGAAATGGCACGAACTTGGAAAGAAAGGGATTCCTGCAAGTGTTTCTGATGGCAGAAGAAATACTGATCTTGCCCTCCATTTGTGTCACCAATATTCTGTTTATTACTTCCTCTCCCTCTTCCTTCAGATGTTTCCATCTGTCCTGTTGAAAATGGCCATGGACATCTCTGCACTAGACAGCTGGATCTATCTACTTCCTGCTGCTCCCAGATTTTCTCCTCCAGATGCTCTCTTGTCATTCAAGTGCATCTGAACTGACTGCTTTCATGCATTGAGCTTCAGGGAGTGGCAAATTCTTTCAAAGTTAAAAATAAATATGAATAAATATCTCACTGTGGTTATATCCATCACTGAATCACCTTTTCTTATGTCTCTGTCTAAACTGTTCAGAAATCCCTGGGGAGATGGTGAACATGTCAGATGCTGCTGGACATCCCAGAGAGCTGAGGGAAGAGCTGTGATGGTTATTAAACTGTTCAAATGTTCAACTTGTGTTTGTTGGCAAGAAACCTTTCTGTGCCTCTGAGTGTCACCAGGCCCTGAGCCCAAAGGACACAAACCTGATGAGTTGTGGTTCCACTGCAGGGGCTGCACTTGGACTTGGCTCTGCACAGGAGAGCTCTTCATCCCCTTTCTCTCTTTCCTCCCTCTGGCATGGAGGGAGCTCCTGACTTCAGCTGTGACTCGTGTGTGCAAAGAGCAAATCTGGGCAGAATCGGGGCAGGGAGGGTTTGGGGGGACCTTGGGATCTGTGCTGGGCACAGAAGGTGTTTCTCTATTGCTCTGAGACTGCCTGCTGTGAAAAGTGGATTTAATATCCAGCAGAGGGAATGACTTTTGCATTTGGTGGAGCTGTGCCTTCCCTTGGCTTTGTTGGCTGACAAGAAAATGAACATCCCTCTGTGTCTGCGGGCAGCTCCTTCTCCAAGGAAAGCAGGTGGGAGTTGGAGCCAAGGAGCTGAAAGCTGCGGGTGCAGCCTGGGCTGGAGGGAGCTCAGATTTGCACAAGGCTGCTCTGAGTGCAAGGGCCTTGGATGGGGGAAATGGTGGGCGTGGGTAGGGACAGAGTCCCTGATTGATTGTCAGCCATGAAGGGTCTTGATTTTCATTATCTAATTCAAACTGCATGAGGAGGATACTTGGATTCAATGTCAATTGAGATTGCACATATAAACAGGGAAAAAAAACTAAACAGGACCTAAAAAATTTTTACTCTGCTCTTTTTAAATAGAACATTATTCAGTTGAATGCATTTCTGAAATCTCTCTTATTAACACACACAAGATTTGGAAACTGAAATCAAATTATTCCCAGGGGCTTTGGCTTGTTAAGGTGTTCTGAATGTTAATGAGCCCTGGGACACTGAATTCCTGCACTTGAAGACTGAAGGCTGAACAAGCGCTCTGGAGCAAGTACTTGGATTCAGTGTCCAAATTGGAGATTGTCACATATCAATGAATTAACAGGAAAAAAACCTAAACAGGGACCTAAAAAAATCTTTCTTCGCTGTCCTTTTAGTATAATTGCAATTCACTTTTGGATAGACTACTAACTACATGGATAGACTAATTAGAACTATCGTGTCTATTAACCACACAACGATATTGGAAAACTGAAAATCGAAATTTATTCCCAGTAGGCTTGGCGGTTTTTAAGGTTTGCTCTGAATGTTTAAATGAGCCCTGGGAGCACTGAATTCCTGCACTGAAGATGCTGAGGCTGAACAAGCCCTTGGACAGGAAATTCAGCAAGCAGCGCTCCAAGGTGCTGAGGATGTTCAGGCAGCCCCAGTGAGGCCATCCCTGCCCAGAGACACGTGGGGGAATGGGCAGACAAAGGAGAGCGTCCGCTGGGGCTGGGGCAGCAAACCAGAAGGCTACCAGCGGTCTTCCAGCTGGGCAATGGAGTGTGGAATGTGGCTGGGGAAAGCCCTGCCTGGGCTGGGCCAAGCAGGACACACAAGCCCTGACCCATCCCGCCAGAACATCTTCTCAAGGGAGACATGTTAAAAGGAATTACAGTTGTTTTGTGGTACTTCCTCTGAGTTGGAACTGTACTGGAGAAATTACAGCAAGAGATAATCTCAGGAGCTCAAACAAACCAAAGTACAGCCTTACTGGAACTTTAGAAAATCAGAGAAGAAACCTTGGCAAATAGGTTTAATATGATCATCGAATCAACAAAAACACACTTCTCAAGCAATAACTTGGCCATTCAACTTACAAACTCTAAGCCTGTTCATTTTAAGTTAACCAAAATTTGCAAAAGAGACAGATTGAGAATTAGAAAGAAAGGAGAGAAAGTCAAATAATATACAGAAGAAGCACACACAACAGCCGTATAAACTCCTGGAGTCCAGGCCGCTGTTCAAAGAAATTCCAAAAGAGGATGCAGGGTCAAGATGTGTGCTTGCCTTGTGCGTCAGCCTTCCAATACCCTTGGTCTCTGGGCCCTCCCAGGTGGAGGCTTTGGGCTCATCTTGGTCCCTCAGGAGCTGGGCTGGGGCTGCAGAGTGGCTGTGAGCATTGCCTGTGCTGTGCCAGGGACTGGCGCACCACTGCTGGGCTGGGATAGAGGCTCTGGGGGGATTGGGGTTCCAAGGGCAGGGCAGGGCTGGAGGGCAGAAGGCTGACCCGCTCCTCCTTCTCACACGCCAAAATGTTTTCAGCCAACAATCTCCTCCAGTCTGTACACAAGGGAATTGTTCGGAGGTGAACACAAATTTGGCGCATGGGC
>NDFG01001501.1:5083-15232 GCA_002167245.1 Sporophila hypoxantha
CAATGGAGCTGCCCCAAAAGGACACAAATTTTGGGATCGGGGAGCAGCGGTGGCAATGGAGCTGCCCCAAAAGGACACAAATTTTGGGATCGGGGAGCAGCGGTGGCAATGGAGCTGTCCCTGAGGGGACACAAATTTTGGGATTGGGGAGCCGTGGTGACAATGGAGCTGTCCCTGAGGGACACAAATTTTGGGATCAGGGAGCAGCAGTGACAATGGAGCCACCCCTGAGGGGACACAAATCTTTGGGATTTGGGACTGGCAGTGACACTGGAGCTGCCCCAAAAGGACACAAATTTTGGGATCAGGGAGCAGCGGTGACAATGGAGCAATCCCTGAGGGGACACGAATCTTTGGGATCGGGGAGCAGCAGTGACAATGGAGCTGTCCCTGAGGGGACACGAATCTTTGGGATCAGAGCCGGGATCAGGGAGAAGCAGTGACAATGGAGCAGCCCCATAGGGACACGAATCTTTGGGATCGGGGAGCAGCAGTGACAATGGAGCTGCCCCTAAGGGACACAAATTTTGGGATCAGAGCCGGGATTAGGGAGCAGCAATGACAATGGAGCTTTCCCTGAGGGGACACGAATCTTTGGGATCGGGGAGCAGCTGTGACACCGGAGCGGCCCCATAGGGACACAAATCTATGGGATCAGGGAGAAGCAGTGACAATGGAGCTGTCCCTGAGGGGACACAAATCTTTGGGATCAGAGCTGGGATCGGAGAGTAGTGGTGACAATGGAGCAATCCCTGAGGGGACACGAATCTTTGGGATCAGGGAGCAGCGGTGACAATGGAGCTGCCCCTGAGGGACACAAATCTTTGGGATCAGATCTGGGATCAGAGAGTAGTGGTGACAATGGAGCTGCCCCAAAAGGACACAGACTTTGGGATCAGGGAGCAGCAGTGACAATGGAGCTGCCCCAAAAGGACACAAATCTTTGGGATTTGGGACTGGCAGTGACACTGGAACTGTCCCTCACGGGACACAAATTTTGGAATCAGGGAGCAGCAGTGACAATGGAGCTGCCCCAAAAGGACACAAACTTTGGGATCGGGGAGCAGCGGTGACAATGGAGCTGTCCCTGAGGGGACACAAATCTTTGGGCTCAGGGAGCAGCAGTGACACCGGAGCCGCCCCTCAGTGACACAAATCCCCGTGGCCCAGCCCCTCCATGGCCGCTCCTCCCCGATCCCACCCCTCCATCCTGCAGGAGCCGCCCCGGTTCCCGGGGAGCCGCGGCTGCCCTCGCCCGGAAGGTGCCGCACACGGGAGGGGGCCCTGCCTGGCACGGGTGGCACCGCGCCGTCGTTACCGGTCCCTGCCACCGGCACCGTTCCAAGGTTCCAGCGATGGTTCTCTGTGATGTCAACTTTGCCTGTTGGCCGAGGTGACAGCTCTGCTGTGGCTCTGCCGCTCGCTGCGCTCTCTGACCTGCGATGGCACCGATGGCTTTGTGTGGCTGCTGGTCCTGCTGGCCCTGGCCGGGCTCGTGCGGGGGCACCTGGGACACCTGCAGGTCAGTGGCCCGGGGGGCTCGGGGGGCACTCGGGGCTTCCCTCGGCACAGCCTGGGCACAGAGAGCCCCTGGGTCCCTGTCCCTGCTGTCCCCGAGCAGGGCAGTGTGGCTTTGTGTGCTTTCAGGGGCACTGCGGGCTCCGGCCCATGGCGTTCGACCACAGCTCTGTGGTTGCTGAGTATTCTCAGGACAGCGACTACACTCCTTGGATTCTTCCGATGGCACCGCCCAGGACACGGCTGCATCTGCGGGAGTCCACCCGGGCCTCGGCCTGGGCCGTCATCAGCGTCCAGGCCACTGGGCAATGGACTGGCACATGTGCTCCGGAGCACTCATCACCCCATGTGGGTGCTCACCGTGCTCACTGCTTTGCTCATGGCTGGGTAAGGGATGGCAGGGGCAGGGGTGTCCCAGCAGGGTCGTGTCCCCCCCGACAGGGGTTGCAGGGTGACCGGGTGTCCCCTAGCAGGGACAGGGGTGTCCCCAGCAGGGCAGGGTGTCCCACAGCGGAGACAGGAGGGGTCCCAACAGCAGGGACACGGGGTGTCCCCACAGAGTGCAGGGATATACCCAAGCGGGACAGGGATGCCATAGGAAGTCAGGTGTCCCCCGCGCAGGAGAGTGCCAGAGCAGGAGGATTGTTGCTGCCAGTCCCTGGCTTGCTCCCTGTCACCCATTCTGCCCATCTCCTGCTCCTCAGGGACATCTCAGGTGGGAGGTGGTGATTGGGGCCCTGACCTGAGCCACCGGGCCCGAGGCCCAGCTGCGCCATCAAAGACCTCGCTGCCGCACAGTACTTCGAGCCCCGCTCGTCCTGGAACAAATCCGCCTGCTGGAGCTGGACCGCCCGTGGAGTGCAGCGACTACATCCAGCTGGGCTGCGGCCGACAGCTCCCTGGCAGGGTCCGACCTGAAACCTCGCTACATCGCGGGCTGGAGGACACCCAGGACAAGCGGTCAGTGCCCGCCCGGGCAGGCCGGGCCCGGCCCGCCCGGCCAGGCCGCCGGCAGGAGCGGCCCCGGGCCGGGGGCTCTGCGGGGGCCCGGGCCGGCCCGCCCGGGGGCTCGGCCCGAGCGCGGGGCTCTGCCCGGGGGCCGCCGCTCAGTGCCCTCTGTGCCCGCAGCCCCCCAGCCCACGCCTGGTGCTGCAGGAGGCCAAGGTGCGGCTCATCGCGTCCAGCTGTGCAACAGCAGCCGCTGGTACGGGGGCCGTGACCCCAGGACCTGTGCGCGCGAGGTACCCGCGGGCGGCATCGACACCTGCACGGTGGGCTGGGCCCGGCTGGGCACAGGGACCCTGAGCCAACCTGGGCCCCACGAAACCCCCAGAGCCAGCACAGGCCCTGAGCCACCTGGGCCATGAACCCAGAGCCGCAGGACCCTGAGCAACCTGGCCCCATGGAACCCCCAGAGCCAGCACAGGGACCCTGAGCCCCACTGGCCCCACAGAACCCCCAGAGCACACCGGACCCATGACAACCTGGGCACCACGAACCCCCAGAGCCAAAGCACAGGGGACCCTGAGCCAACCTGGGCCCCACGGAACCCCCAGAGCCAGCACAGGGACCCTGAGCCCCAACCTGGGCCCCACAGAACCCCCAGAGCCAGCACAGGGCCCACGGAACCCCCAGAGCCAGCACAGGGACCCTGAGCCCCAACCTGGGCCCCACAGAACCCCCAGAGCCAGCACAGGGACCCTGAGCCCAGCACAGCCCCATTGAACCCCCCAGAGCCAGCACAGGCCCCATGGAACCCCTCAGAACCAGCCAGGCCTCAAACATGGCGTGGCCCCGTCTGGGCCTGGCCCGCTGCCCTCCCAGCCCCATGTCCCCACCACTGACGAGTGTCCCTTGCCCATCCCCGTGTCCCTGCCCAGTGTCCCCTTGTCCCCAAGGCTGGCAGAGTGCCCACAGAGCCTTGCCATGGAACCCAGCCAGGAACGCAGCTCTGGAGGGGTCGGGTTGGGCAGGGCCGGCCCAGCCTGGCACAGCCCACCCTGACCCCTCTCTCCTGTGGCAGGGGGACAGCGGGGGTCCCCTGGTCTGCAAGGACAACACCGGTGACTACTTCTGGCTGGTGGGCCTGGCCAGCTGGGGCAAGGGCTGCGCCGGGGCCAAGCGGCCCGGGGTGTTCACGTCCACGCAGCAGTTCCACACCTGGATCCAGGTGCAGATGGGGCTGCTCCCGCCTGAAGCTGACGCTCCTCCGCCCGAGCCCTTCCCCAGCCCGGAGGAAGAGCCCGACGCTGACCTGGAGGATGAGATGAATCCCAACCCGGATGACTCGGAGGATTACTCGAAGGTTTCATTCCAACAACAGATCCTGGGGAAATTCCTGAACCTGCTGCTGGAGCTCCTGCAGTTCCTGAAGGGAGAGAAAGCCTGAGCAGCGGGATGAGCTGATCCAGTTCTGGCAAGCATTCCCTGCTGGGGCCGTGGCTGTGGGGCCAACCCAGCCCCGGTGCCCAGGGCTGCTGTGCCCTGCCCACGCTGACCCCTGCGCCCACCCCGATGGTGAATCCAGTTTGTTCTTCAATTAGAGTTGTTCCAGTCCCCAGTTAGCCACGGTGTCCAGTTTGGTCTCTGGGAAAAACAGGGATGGGACAATTTGGGGGAAAGGGTGGGGTTGGGCCTGGAGGGGAGGATGAGCCTGGAGGGGAGAGAGGGAGAAACTGCTCCAGCCCAGGCTCCCCAGCACAGCCTCAGGTGTGCCATTCCCTGGAAAAGTCCTGGAGAGGGACAGCAATGGGGACAGCTGGAGTTGCCATCCCGGGGTCCTGTGGGGGTGCTGGAAGTGCCACCCTGAGCTGCTGCTGCTGCTGCCACCCAGGGCTGTCCCCTCTGTCACCAGCTCGTGTCTCTGAGGCTGCCCGATCCCACACCATGCTCCTGCTGTAGGAGCAGGGCTCAGGCTCTGCTCCGGGGGTGCCAGCAGTGGCACCAGAGGAGCGGGCAGGGACGAATCCCAGGAATTCTCCTGCACAGGAGGCAGAGCTGCCCTGGGCCGTGCCCAGCCCTGAAGCCCTGAAGGGAGACCACAGCGGGGTGGAGCCTCCTCCCTGGGGATATTCCCGAGCTGCCCAGAGGCCAGCCCGTGCCCTGCGATGTCCCTCCCTGGGGACATTCCCGAGCTGCCCAGAGGCCACCCCGTGCCCTGCGATGTCCCTCCTTGGGGACATTCCCGAGCTGCCCAGAGGCCAGCCCGTGCTCTGCGATGTCCCTCCTTGGGGACATTCCCCGCTGCCCCATGCCGTGCTTGGCACTGCCGCTCAGAACTACAACTCCCAGCACACCCCGCGGCCCCGGGGCCGCCATGTGCATCACGTGATCGGCTGGGGCACTGCCGGCACCGCCCCGGGACCGCACGGGGATATCCCGGGACAGCACCGGGACAGCACCGGGACACGGGGAACACCGCGCCATGGGGCCGCAGGGCCGACACCACCCCTGGCTGCTGACGCTGCCTCTGCTGCTGCTGCCGRCGGTGGGCGCCGCCGCCGCCCGGCCCAACTTCGTGCTGGTGCTGGCGGACGATCTGGGCTTCGGGGACCTSGGCAGCTACGGGCACCCCTCGTCCGCCACGCCGCACCTGGACCGGCTGGCGGCCCGCGGGCTGCGCTTCACCGACTTCTACAGCAGCGCCGCCGTCTGCAGCCCGTCCCGGTACGGGGCCCCCGCGGCGGGAACAGCAACCCGGGCGAGGGATGGGAGCTGGGTTGTTCCCGGGATAAAATGGCAGGGATGGGGCTGGGTGTCCCGTATAAACGGGGAGGGGGATGGGGCTGGGTGTCCCGGATAAACGGGAGGGATGGAGCTGGGGTGTCCCGGGATGACGGAAGCGGCATGGAGCTGGGTTGTCCCGGAATAAACGGCGTGGGGATGAGAAGCCTGGCGTGTCCCGGATAAACGGAGGGGATGGAAGCTGGGTGTCCCGGATAAACAGGCGGGAAATGGAGCTGGGTGTCCCGGTAACATGCTGAGGGATGGAGCTGGGTGTCCCGGGATAAACGTGCAGGGATTGGAGCTGGGGTGTCCGGATAAACAGGCGGGTAATGGAGCTGGGTGTCCCGGGATAAATGGTGAGGGGATTGGAGCTGGGTGTCCCGGGAATGAACGGGCAGGTTATTGGAGCTGGGTGTCCCGGGATAAAAACGGGCAGGTGATGGGGGCTGGGGTGTCCCGGGAAAACGGTCAGGGATGGAGCTGGGGTCGTCCCGTCGATAAACGGGCTGTGATGGAACTGGGTGTCCCGGGGGATAAACGGGCGGGCATGGAGCTGGCGGTCCCGGAATAAACGGCGGGGATGCGAGCTGGGTGTCCCGGGATAAAACTGGGGTGGGATGGAGCTGGGTGTCCCGGGATAAAAGGGCGGGGTGGAGCTGGGTTTGTCCCGGATAAACAGGCAGGCGAATGGAGTGGGATGGTCTCTCCCGGGATTAAACCGGGCGGGATTGGAGCTGAGGTCCCGGAAAGTTAAAATCGTGGTGGGGATGGGTAGCTGAGGAGTGTCCCGGACTAATAAGGGCGGGGTGGAGCTGGGAGGTGTCCCTCGGATAAACAGGCGCGAATGGAGCTGGGATGTCCCGGGAATTAAACAGGGCGGGGATTACGAGCTGCGCTCGCCGGTTGTCCCGGATAAAACGGCGCGGTTGCTTGTCCCCGCGGAGTCCCGGGTATGGCGGTGCGGTGTCCCCAGCCTGTCCCGTTGCCCGTGTCCGTGTCCCCGCTTGTCCACTGCCCCGTGTCCGTTTGTCCCCTCGCTGTCCCTGCCCGTGTCCAATGTCCCCGCTGTCCCTTGCCCGTGGCCATGTCCCGGCTAGTCCGCTGTCCCGCTTGTGCCCTGCCCGTGGTCCATGTCCCCGCTTGTCCCCGCTGTCCCCGCTGCCCGTGCCGTGGTCCATTCCCCGCTGTCCCTTGCCCTGTGCTTCCCCCGCTGTCCCCGCTGTCCCCGCTGTCCCCTGCCCGTGTCCCCGCTGTCCCGCTGTGCCCCTGCCCGTGCCCGTGTCCCGCTGCAGGGCGGCGCTGCTGAACCGCGCCGGCCTGCCGGTGCGCTCCGGGCATTTACCCGGGGCGTGTTTCGATCCCGGCTCCCGGCGGCGGGCTCCCGTTGGCCGGAGCGCTCCACCGTGGCCGAGCGTGCCTCAGGAGAGCGCGGCTACGCCAGGCCATGTGGGCAAGTGCGCACCTGGGCTTCGGCAGAACGCGCTCCTTCCTGCCCGTGCACCAGGGCTCCAGCACTTTTCCTGAGGTTGCCCTACTCGCAACGACCAGGTGCAGCCGGATTCGCGGGGGCTGGACCGGGAGCAGCGCGGGACTGGTCCGGTGTTAGGCGTGGGCAAAGCCCCCTGGGCTGCTGGTACGGGTGTGCGACTGGTGCATTCAGAGGGCTGAGCTTAGAACAGAGGCGGATAAATACATTTTTTAAATATTTAAATATTGATAAATTTTAAAATTTAAGAGCTTTAAAAATTATGCTTTTCTTTCTTTATTTTGTTTATTATCTCTTTAATTAAGATAAATATTAAGTATTTAATATTTAAAAAATGAATAAAAATATTTTATAGAAAATATACATAAATAAAATATTGTCAATATTATAATATGATATTCTATGTTATTTTTATATATATATATATTAATATATATTATATGTATTATTAATATGTAATGTTATTCATTACAATATTATATATAAATACATATTATATATAATACATATTATGCATAATACATATTATATTATAATACAATATTATGCATAATAACATATTTATGCATAATACATATTATACATAATACATATTATATAATACACTATTCTATACTATTAAAATATTTACCAAAATATTTATATTATAAATAAAAATGTATAAATAAGGCTAAAATTTAATTGTTAAATTTTTTTTTACTTTATAAAATACGAAATTAGTAAATTTAATAATATATAATGGACTTATAATTATAAGTATATTTGTTATATTATATTGTGTATATATAATAGTATATATTACTTATTATAAATATACTATATAGTAATATAGTTTATACAATATTTAAATAAGTAAATTTAATAGTAAATATTAAATAATATATTTATATTTAGTTTAATAACTTATAGTAGGAATTCATTTAAAAAGCATCCCCTCCATGGATGCACCTTGGCAGCACATAGAGCCCAGCAGGCTCACAAGATTGAACCAAAATGGCCCCAAAATGCACGAGCGCTCCCGGGGTCTCTCCCTGCGGGATCAGTTCTGCTCCATTTGCATTTCTTGCACTTCATTGTCCCATTTCCAGCTTTAGCCCCTGCACTCCCACCCTGCTTGTTTCTCTTGCAGCCCATGGTGTTTGTGCTCCGGCTGAGCATTTGGGTCATTTGTTCCTTGGTGCCCAGCTGGAGCAGAATTGTTTTGTCTCCCTGCTCTGTGCACAAGAGCTCACCATCCCATAATATGAAGCCCAACATTTTAAAGCAGCTCAGAATGTAAAAATAGAAAAGCCAACCTGAGGCATGAACCCCCCTAGTCCCAAGTGCCACATCCACAGGCTCTGAAAACCCCTCCAAGCAATGGAATCCAGCCCTGCCTTGGGGCAGCCCACTGCCAAATCCCTGGAAACCCTTTACCATGAGGCGAATTGTTCCCCAATGACAACGGATTGTCACCCAAATTTGTCCCCCAGTGACAGGATTCCAGCTGGGAAGGCCCAAAGCCAGGCCTGGCCCCAAAGGTTGGATTGGCCCTTGGCGCCAAGGGGTGGCTGGGCCAGCCCCACCCTGGGGATATTCCATGGGCTCCAATGGGTCACACGTTGGGGATCTGACACAGCAAAACCCCAGACTCTGGACCCACCTGAGGTTCAGCCCACGCGTCGTTTGTGCTTCCTGGGCTAGATTTGGCGTCATTTGTCCTTGGTGCCCAGCTGAGCAGAATTGTTTCTGTCTCCCTGTCTGTGCACAAGCTCACCATCCCATATATGAAGCTTCAGCGTGGGAAATGAATTTTGTAGATACTTCTAGAAAAAAAGAAAAAAAGATTAAAATCTCAAAATTAAAAAAAAAAATCTTAGATTGAAAAAACCCAAACCTTCAGGTGTCAGAGCCGGAACTCCCAGCCCCGCCGTGTTTTGCAGGGTCCCTGCCAAAACCTGACGTGGCTTTCCCCTGTCACACCAAGCCTGCTTCGGGACGGTGTGACCAGGGCGTGGTGGCCGTGCCGCTGCTCTTGGAACCAGATGGCAATCGTGCAGCCAGCCCGTGTCCTTCCCGAGCTGTGCCGCTCTACCGGCCGCTTCTGCGCTAGTTTCATCGCCCGCGCGCCCGGCAGGGGCAGCCCTTCCTGCTCTACTACGCGTCCATGTGGGGCAGCGGCACGGCCGGGGAGCCGGTGAGGGCATGGGGGCAGAGGGAAGGAAGGGAGATGCGGAGAAAGGGAGAAGCGGAGAGGGGAAAAGGGAGAAGGGCGAAGGGAGAAGGGAAAAGGGAAGGAGAGGGAAAGGGGGATAAGGGAAGGGAAGGGAAGGGAAGGAAGGGAAGGAAGGAAGGAAGGAAGGAAGGGGAAGGCGAAGGGAAGCGGAAGGAAAGGGAAGGCGAATGGGAGGCGAAGCGGAAGGAAGGAAGGGAAGCGGAGGGAGGGAAGGAAGGGAAGGGCAAGGGAAGGGAAGGAAGGGAAGGAAGGGAAGCGAAGGAAGGGAAGGAAGGGGAAAAACAAAAAGAATGGAAGGAAAATTGTAGGGAAAAGAGAAAGGGAGGGGGAAGGAGAGGGGGAGGAAAGGAAAAGGGGAAAGGAAAAGGAAGGGAAAGGAAAAAAGAAAAAAAAGGAAGGGAGAAGGCGGGAAAAGGGAAGGAGAGGAAAGAGAGGCGGAACCGGTAAAGGAAAGGGGAAGGAAAAGCGAAAACAAAAAAGAAGGGAAGGGAAAAGGGAAGGAGGGAATGAAAAGCGGGAAGGAAGGGAAGGGAAGGGCAAGGAAGGGAAGGGAAGGGAATGGAAAAAAGGAAGGGGAAAGGGCAAAACAAAAAGAAGGGAAGGCGAAAATGGTAGGCGAAATAGAGAAAGGGCGGAGGGGAAGGAAGAAGGGAAGGAGGCTAAGAGGGCAAGGGAAGGGGAAAAGGCAAAAAAAAAGAAGAGAGGGAGAAGGGAAAAGGAGAATGGAAAAGGGAAGGAGAGGGAAAAGGGAAGAGGGAAAATGGAAAACAAAAAAAGAAGGGAAAGGGAACAGCGGAAGAGGGCAATGGGAAAAGGCAGGGAAGGGAAGGAAATGGTAGGGAAAAGAGAAATGAGAGGGAAGGAGAAGGAAGGGAAGGGAGGGCAAGTGGAAGGGAAAGATAAAAAAAAAAAGGGAAGCGAGAAGGGGAAAAGGAGAATTGGAAAAGGGAAAGGAGAGGGAAGGGGAAGGGAAAATGGAAAACAAAAAAGAAGGGAAGGAACAGCGGCAGAGGAATGGAAAAGCAGGAAAGGGTAAGGGCAAAAGGTGAAGGGAAAAAGGATAGGGGAGGCGCCGATAAAGGGGGAAAGGGAAAACAAAAAGAAGGGAAGGGAAAGGGAAGGGAGCCCAAGTTCCCATGGGGAAGAACCAGGGCAGCACATCACCTTCCTAGCCACCCCAAAATCTCGTCCTGCCTGGATTGAC
>NDFG01001509.1:0-14379 GCA_002167245.1 Sporophila hypoxantha
GTTCTGTACACCTGGCAACCGAGAGCAGTAAATTAAAAAAAGCAGGATTTTTCCCTTTTTATGCAAGGCCCCTGCATTGCTGTACTCCCGTGTATAATCTACTGAAATGTTCTGCAGTTAAATGCCATGCTGGAGCAGTCCCGTGAACAATGACAGCACCCTCCCCACACAAGGAAAACACTTCCAAAAGCCTTGACCAGCTGTCTCCTCCACCCAGACCTGTCCCCCAGTGCTGCCGGAGCAGCTTTTGCAGGGCTGCTGAGAGCCTGTCCCTGGCAGGGCAGGCCAAAGGGGAGTCCCTGTCCCAGCCACAGCGCCCTGGCTGCAGGACCCTGGCTCTGCAGGACAGCCCTGGGACCCCTGGCTGTCTGCACAAGCAGACAATCAGCAGAATGTACTCACAGGCTCTGCAGTCCATTGGGATGTCCATGCTGTAGGAGATGGCTCAGGCAGTTCTGCAGGCTGCATGTCCTGGCAGCCAGAGGTTCCTGTGCCAAGGCTGGGCAGTGATTCTGCCCCAGGCACTTTCTCCAGCCCCTCCCAGCCCTGACTGATTGAAGCTCTTTCTATCTGTGCCTCTGTGCTGTGCCCGGCTGGCTGCAGGGCAGTGCCCCAGCCCTGCTGGCTGGCAGAAGAAAGCTGCTGCAGCAAGAGAAATGTGCTTTTGAAGCTCTTCTTGGCTTACCAGGTGGAGCTGCCTCTGCGTGTGCGCAGAGATTGCCAGCCCAGTCTCAGGCAGCACAGACACAGCACAGGTACATTTTAATGAGCCTCTGGGGCTTTGTGCTCAGTGTGCCCTGAAACATTCAGTCCGCTGTAGAGGCTAGCGTGATAGAAACCTCTCCAGAACTCCAACAAGTCAGCAATCCAACTCCAAAACTTTCTTCGGACTTTTTAATGGGTCCAGTGCAGGGTCACGCACTGAGAAAGTTTGTCCCCAGGCCCCAGCAGAAGCAGAGAAAAACTGCAGGCAGCTGATGACAGGTGGGACAATAGAGAACGGCCAAGTCTTTGGTGCCCTTGGGCGTCCAGCAGCAGGGTCTTGTGCCAGCAAGGGCTGGGAGGAGACCCTTGTTTCTTGAGGCCTCTGGGGCCTGCCTGGCATCAGCCCCAGCCAGGGCTGGGCACTTGTCAGCCCTTGTCCTGCCCTCTAGCATCCTCCCCCCTCTAAAGCCTCTCACATCCGCAGTGACCTCAATGGTATCTGCTGGAAAGGGGAGTCCCTGGGATGCCTTGCTCAGCAAGGCCCTGGGGGGCTCCTTCATCTCCTGCAGGGACTTGCAGGTTTTCAAAAGGACTTTGGCTTTGCCTTTTGCCTTGGAGTCTTCTGAGAGCTTTGTGCAATTTAATGGCCTCCAATATTATCTGCATGTATTTACGTCCGAATGGAGAGCGCTTTTGTCAGTAACAACACTCAGTGGGCTTCATTTAAATTGCTTCAAGGTTTAGATTCTATGTTATTTGAAGTACTTTTTCCTTTGATCAACTCCTGTGAGAGGTTTGTAAAATCATAGACCCCAAATTATCTGCTTTAACAGTCCCCTTGGAGAATCTTTGTAAATGTACACTTCAGCTGGGGCTCATTAAGCTTTTGAGATAACTCAAGGTTTTTTAAGGTATTTTATGGAATTTAAAGAATATTATCGGTGGCTTATAGGTATGTTTCCTTCTATACTGAATCTATGAAGAGTTGTTTGTGCCATTCCTGCCCTCATAATTCTCTCCTCTGGGAGTCCAATGCGGAGCTGTGTTGGTATCTTCCCCCTTTCTGTTTTACAACAAAGATGGAACTGATAGAATATTTTGTCAAGACTTTCTATAAAGCATCCAAACAAACATGGGACAGGTATTAACAATACAACAACATACCACTAAGAGAATTAATAGTCCTCGTTTAGCTTAGACCTCATCCAACCTTTAGTCCCTTGGATTGGGAAGAGTTTAGGTTGATAGCCAGTCTTTTGTTTCTCACTTGAAGTTACTTCTTAACTCCTTCCTTCAGTACCTGAATGCTCTTGTGGATGGACTCGCTTGTGGCTGGAGAGGTTTATTGCAACACATGCCCTCAGAGTCTACACAGCCATGCCCACGTGCCCAGAGTATAAAACTCTATTGCTGTTCTGCAAGGAGTGGCATGTCTGATGGTCCTCTGTATGTCTACAGTTCTTGTTCTTTGCTATTTCTTGCTCTTCATATCTGTACTTGATTCTCATATGATTACTTACAGTGGATAGGTTAAATCTTTATCTTCAGAAAGTTCTCTTATCAATACAGTATACTGATTAAAAGCCTGGGACCCAAGGCCATTCAGCATCGATTGGATAGAGGTAACTCTCTAGTTCTAAAACTTCAGTTCTAATTACATAAAAAACAAATTTTGTAAATGAAAGTATGAACTACTTTCGACCACAATATTTACTCATTTTGCTTGAGTAAGTTTTAATCTCAATTCATTGTCTCCTTGGTGTGGCACTCTCTAAGGGGCTTCTGGGGCCTTCTTTTCACTCGAGAGTGATGGACCCAGGCATTCTGCTCCTTGGATCTTGATTGTGGTGAAGGTGGTGAGAAAGCACCTGGAATGGTCCCTCCATGTGGTTCCAAAGTCTTTTCTGTAAGAGACTTAACATATACATAATACCCCAGGCTGTATGTTATGTATTGGCTTATCTAAACGCTTTGGATCTGTAGTTCCATGCCACATGTTCTCAAATTTCTCCGAGCTGTGTTGCTTAAAGCCATCCACTGTAGGTGGCCAGTGTTACTTCTCTAATGTGGTTGATCCGCATCCAACCAGCGGTACATGGATGACAGGGTTGATTTTAAGGTTCAAAATAACCAACTAAAGGCACTAGAGGATTTACAGCAACAAAATCAAACACAGTTTTTGATTGAAAATCACAAACAGAAGAGTGGTTGGTGTGAGGGGGAACGCAGAGAGAAAAGGGAAAAGTACAAGAAAAGAGGGAGGAAAGACAAAGGGGATATGGGTTATAGCGTACTGAAACCGTGGTGTTGCTTTTGCGGTCCAGCCGACAGCAGCTCAGCAGGGTTACCAGGTCCGGGAGATCTCAAAGGTATGGCAATAACAACTGGGACCTTGCTAGTTATACCATTTTTCGCTCTGGGGGAAGGGAAGCGGTTTTCACAACTGAAACAATGCTTTTGTCAGAAAGGGGGATAAGTACAGAACATGCGGTACACAAGTACATAAAGTCCGAGTCCCACAGTAACCAGCAGGAACCATTTGTCTTAATTGCTTCAGTGCTCGTGCCTTTGCTTCTGTTGGCAGCCTTCCCCTCCCAACAGCGTACATCCCCGAGCTGTGGGGAGTTCGCGTTCAGTCCCAGTCTTTAGAAGAAGGTTACACAGGGGGTCTTCTCTGCAGAGGGATTCCTGTCTTGATACCTGATGAAGAAGCTCCGCATCTCCGCTTGTCTGTTCACGATGGTCGGAGGCAGGCGAGGGGTGGGTCTCTTTTATTGGAAAGGGGCCATCTCCACAGTTCAAAGCCAGTTAGGGCCGGGAGGTGCGGGGAAGTCCAGTCCATTGTTCTAAATCAGGGCAGAATGTCCATCGGGCTCAGTTCGTAGCGTATGACATGTAACTGCCTAATGAATAGGTTAGTTAAGAAAACAACACCCCTTCCCCCCTGTACTGGTTCAGTTTGAAGCTGTTCGGTGGCTCTTCAATCGTGAGGCAGAAAAATTCAGGACAGACTCTCACATGTGGTGGACATTCTTTTTTGTATTCCATATGGTCTTCCATAAAGTATTTTCAAAAGGACTCAACTTTTCTTTAGCCTCGATGTTTTAGTTCGAATTCGCGCAATAGTGCCAGTGGGAGAGCTTGGGGCCAGCGGTAGATTAACTTTCTTGCTTCAGTCTTACAATCTGCTGCTTAATCAAATGATTCATTTTCTCGCGACCTGGCCTGCTTGACTGGGGCAGCTATTGGAGTGTGAAGTCTCAATCTATGCCCAGGTGGCCAACCAATCTGTTTGCATCTATTTTTGGAAAATGAAATGTCTTTCTATTTGAGGATATTGTGTCTGAACTCTGAAGCGCTGGTATTATTTCTTGTAAATAATACTTTGGTCACCTTCTGAGCTTTGACAGTTTCTGGTGGGAATGCTTCTGGCCACCCTGAAAATTATCTGTCAATACCAATAAATACTGATACCCCCCTTTCCCTGGGAGTTCTGAAAAGTTCAATTTGCACTGCTGTCCAGGCCCATGGCCTCTCCCAGGTCTGACCGATTTCCGCCTCCGGGGGTATTTTTGGGGTTAGTCTGGAAGGCAATGGATCACACTGTCAGGTCACTTGAGTAATAGTGGCATATAAAATTTCCTAGCAACAATATCTTTTGATCAGTAGGTGTATAGGGCATCTCTCCTCCAGTGTGCTTTCTGGTGTTCTTCTCTTACTAGTGACCTACAATAAATGGGAAGGATTACCAGCTTCTTTCAATGGTAGCCCACCCTTCTTGCATATATGTCCCTCTTTGATCTTCAAGTTAATTTTCTATCTCTTTTATTATATTTCTGGCTTACTTTCAGGGGAATTTGTCCATCTGGAATTTAGGGGTTCTTTTCAGTAGTTATCTCGTTAGTTATGCTTGCTTCTTTTTTGCCTCTCTATCCACCAGCTCATTTCCTTCTTCCAATTCTGAGCTCACTCTTTGGTGTGCCTTTATATGCATAATTGCTACCTTTTCAGGCAGCTGAACTGCTTCCAGCAGCTGGATTATCTCTTGTGCATGTTTGATGTTCTTTCTCTGTGAGGTCAGGCAGTCCCCTCTCTTTCCAGATGGCTCCATAGTGCATGCACGACTCTGAATGCATACCTGCAGTCTGTGTAGATGTTTATTCTCTTTCCTTTTTGCCATTTCCAAGGCACAGGTTGGGGCAATTATCTGTGGGCCGTTCTGTGCAGAGGTATCCGTTGGTAAGGGTCTAGATTTTATTCCTTTCTGCAGGTGGTCACTGCGATACCCAGCATGTCGCATTCTCCATGAGCAATGTTAGGCTACTCCATCAGTCAACCAGGTCTCTTGCATATCGTCAAAGTGGAGTGTCCTTCAGTCTGGGCGCAAGCTGGTTAGTAGGTTGGGCTTGAGGTGGCTTCAATGTTTCCAGGCAATTGTGGTATACTGCTTCTACTTGATTCCACTGAGAAAGGAAGCTGGGTTGACAATATTTGTCACCACTATCTCTACATCATCTTGTTCTACCATGATGGCCTGGTATTTCAGGAACCTCTGTGGTGAAAGCCAGTTGCCACCCTTTCCTTACAGTACTGCAGACACTGTGTGGGACACTAGCACAGTCATTTTCTGTCCCAGGGTAAACTTGTGTGCCTCTTGAATATTCAGCACGACTGCTGCTACAGCTCTGAGGCAACCTGGCCATCCTTTGGCTGTTGCCTCTAGTTGCTTGGAGAAGTAAGCAACTGCCCTCTGGTATGGACTCAAGTCCTGAGCCAGTATTCCCAGGGCAATTCCCTGTCTTTCATGGGAAGATAGAATGGTTGACTTACATCTGGAAGTCTCAAAGCTGGAGCTGACATGAGGGCACTCTTTAGCTGGTGAAAGGCCCGTGTGGCTTCTTTTGTCTACTGGAGATCTCTGTTTCCATTGGCAATAAGAGCATGGAGGGGTCTGATGAGCAGTCCATAATTATAAACCTACAGCTGGCACCACCCTGCTGTGCCTAAGAAGGTTCGGAGTTCCTTTATTGTCTGGGGTTTTGGGGTTTGGCATATGGCTTCCCTGCCCTAAAGTCCCTTGCCCAGCACTCACCTCATACTTCAGGTAGATTACTTTCTGTTTCACTACCTGTGCCTTTTTCCTTGATACTCTGTATCCTTGGAGTCCTAGGAAATTCAAAGGGCTTACCGTCCAGGTCACACGTTTCCCTTGTCTGAGTGGTTACTAGAAGATCATCCACGTACTGCAACAGCCTCCCTTCTTCCTGTGGAGCTTCCCAGGACTCTGAGTCTCTTCAAGTTGTTCCCCAAACAGAGTGGGGAAATTTTTTGAAGCCTTCAGGCACATGGACCATGTGAGCTGGGTTTTGCACTGCTTTTAGGGCTTTCTCATTCGAATGCAAAAATTTTCTGGCTGGCTTCATGGATAGGGAGGCAAAAGAAGTCATCTCTCAGGTCTAAAACAGTAAACCAGGTTAGCCCAGGTGTTAAACAAGTTAGTAAAGTATATGGATTTGCTACCACAGGATATAAATTCTTTGTTATCTTATTGACAGCCCTCAATCCAGTACATCAATTATTGGGCTGATTTCTTCCCTATCTTCTTTTCGGGGGGTACTGCTCAATTCTTACTGGTTGTGTCCCTTCCTTAAGCTTGATTACTATGGGGGGCATTCTTCACCCTCCCTGGTACAGCAGAGGCCCATATCCCTGAAAATACTTGTCCTAATATCTCTACTAATTTCTTTTCTAATTTCAATGGCTGATAATGTTAAGCCTAACACTTTTATGTACTTTTGATCCTTTACCTCCAGAGTAACCTCCCCATTTTAGGATGTTTAGCAAATTGGGCATATACAAAAACTTGTAAATACCCCATTGTTACTTTAAAGATTTGCAACAGTATGCCTTCTCAGACTGGCCAGTTGTTCCCCACACTACAACATAAACATTCTCCACAGGTACTAAAGCTTTATTTAAACTGAATATATGGCCCCTGTATCAACTGACATTCCACCCTTTTCTTTTCTTCTGGTCTCACTGCCTCTCGCAGAGGGGTCTGTTACCTCCTTTTTCTGGATGAAATTGGACTGCCAGGAGGGGGATGGGTGTGAATGGGTATACCTTTGGAGCCTGAGTCCTCTTCCCGTTTGGGGAGGTTCTCTTTATCTTTCTTCCCTTACTTTAGGAGGAGTTTTAAACAAAATCATATGTTCCCATTTTGCGAACTTGTAATCGCTTTGCGTTTCAGCATGATAATCTTTGTCTGAATTCATACATTGCTATCTTATGCTGCATGCTGAACAAAACATGTTTTATTTGCCTTTCTCTTGCTTTGTTTTCTTTTCTCAAGGAAGCACACTAGTGGATCAGAGGGGCTCTGAACTCCAGTCTTCAGCATTTGGGTGATTTCTTAAAAACAAAAAACATCATCAGCATACGGACCTTATCCCATTTACCTTCTCATTTTAAAACAGCATTAACTGCAATGAGGTATTTTAAATCTTTTTATTTTTCTGAGCCGCCCCTACTGGCAACCTTTTCCCAGTGAGAACGCCCTCCCAAAAAGGGGCTAGTTCAGGACCTCTTTGCTTTGGTCAGTTCTCATTATCTCCTTCCCTTATGCTATCTTGTTTTCCCCAAGCCTTCACAGTGTTTTTTCGCAGTTTTTCCACACACACAGACCTCCAGGTGGCAGGTAGCAGATGTGATTCTCCAACACAAGCTTTAAGATCTCAGGTTCTGAATTGCTTGATCAGGAACCTTTAATTTACACTTGAGGCACAGAACAGCAATACCAGTGCCTCTCACAAACTCTGCATTGCATACAGGTGCCAGCCTCTCAATGCACCAAAAATCTCAGAAAATGCCCGCAGAGGCAGGCTATTCCATTTATTACAGGAACTCTAAATCCTCTACTGGCGCTGTTCCCAGTCCAGACTTACTCTATTACCCACTGAAGTCCCATAAACTCATTCATCTCTTCTATTCTAAACTCTGTTTTACAAAATCTCAGTCTTTTCTAGTTGTCTTCTTGCACAATCTAATTAAAGCATTGTTTCTACTGACACCACTTTACTGCCTGCAAAAGGCTGTGCTTGTTACAGCAAAAACTCTATATGCCACAAACACGGCACAACACACCACACACACCCCCTTATCTCAAATTCACTAGAGCCAGGGCTAGGATTGCTGTGAGGGGGAATTCTTGGAATTCCTTTAATTCATTTTACTACAGTTAAACATAAATGACCATACCATAGTTCTTCTGTGTAAAATGCTACACTTGTTGCAAACAAAATCCTAAAATCTCCACGAACACCAACCACTATACAATCTGAGAATCAAATTACCACAATGCAGGGGAAGAACCACACAAAATCACCGAGAAAGGGCATATCTCTCGAAGTGCCCGCTTTTCTCAACACAACACAGCATACCGTACTTCAGCATTTACCCACATGTAGCAGGCAGGGACAGGCGTTCACAAGATGCCAGGATGTCACGGAAAGTTACAGAATCTCCTCTKCCCCTCTTCCCCAGAGATAACGATCACCCTCGGAATGTAGCCAAGTAGGTAGCCCTCTCTAACATAGGAACACCAGTAACTTTCCACTCCTTACTAAGCAGTGCACGACCCCCTTCCTGACGTAGAGAAGCCCCTATCTATATAAACCCTCGAAATGAAACAATAAAGGCCTTTGACCGTCCACCACATTGGTGTCTGCGTGTGTTACTGGCCCGAGTGACCCAGGAGGGTTTTGGGTTGCCGTGCTGCTCGTTGAAACCAGGTCGCCTTGCCTTCCAAACAGAAGGCAACATAGTGGTGCCGAAACCTGGGAGCGGCAAAGCCCGGGTGAGGGGATTTCTCCTGGACAAGAGCAGCGACCACAGCGGCTGGAACGTCTGTGGCAGAGGGGGACGCCCTAGGACCCACGATTTGTATGGAGGCAATAGCGAAGGTCGTAAGTTCGATGCATATGCAATGGGGAATTAAATGTGAGCTCAGGAATTTTACTCTTGCCGTGACAAGGCTCCTAGAGCTGGGGGTGATTCAACGCCCCATAGAAATATTACATTCCGAAGTTTGGGAAAAATGCACTGCCGCTTTGGCAGAGGACACGCAGTCCACAGGCAGTGGAAAAAGCCTGAAAGCGTGGGGGAAAGTAGAGGAGGCCCTACACAAAGCATTAGAAGAACAGGAGACATGGAACGCCACGCGGTCGCGTTTATTGGCTATACCGAACCTGGGGGTGGGAGCAACAACACAGACCCCCCCTGAAAGCGACCCGACCGAAACCGGGGGCGTGCGGGGGCCGGGCGCGTTCCATCCCTCTCCGTGCCCAAGCCCAGACCCCCCGGAACCCCCAGGGGACCCCCCTACCCTCCCTCAGGACCCGCTGGGTCCAAACCCTCCCTCGGAACCTCTCGGAAAACCCGCGGTTTCCCTGTCCGCTCCCTTCCCGCCGGTCGCTGATCCCATGCAAACGGCAGAACAATGCGCGCGATCTTTCTGGGGAGAGCTGGCCGAAGAGCCTCAGGGCGCAGAGGCGGCGGCTGCCACCGTTGATGTGCGGGCGATGGCGGCGCCATTTCGGCCGCCGTGTCCGCCCGAGCATGGCGCTGGCGACCGAGGGGAGGGGCAGGACCAGCGCACCCGCGGCGAAAAAAGCCCGGGAACAGAGACAGACGCGGACGCGCATGCGCCCGGAAGGAGGAATAGACCCTCACCGCGTCCGCTGTCTTTGTGTCTCAGCCTAGGCCTGCAATAGCACTCAGCGGTCCACCAGCTGTCAATATATGAACACGAAGAACACAAGTACACACTGCTCGTCAGCGCCTCAAGTATACAGACACGAACGGACGGGACTGCATGCGGAATGCGATCCAGAACTGTTTATTTCCAGAATCTTCTAATACATAGTTTTTCTAATGCAAGATCCTGACAGTTCAGCATCCCAGACGAGCAAGCTCAGAGAAACTTCCTATGTTACATTGATCCTAAATACTCATCATAGCCAATTGACACAGAGAGAAAGCATATATGACAGTGTTTCTAATCCAGATACACAACCACGACGTAGCTTGCAGGTTAAAACAATTGCTTGCTTGTTCATTTAATGAGTAACGTGCATAAAACCGCTATTCATAAAATTTAAACCTTGCTATAGAAACTTTTTGACATTTAGAAAAGTTTATTCTGTATCACTAATACATAGCTCTATTGTTCTATTCTCTCACGAATTTCTACAGCTTACATGATGTATCACGCGATATTACATAAGCTCTGCTGCACTGGCCGGCCTGTAATTTTCGCCATCCAACCTAAAACCCTCTAACTTATGATTCCCACAGCACACATCAGCTGTGGCAGGCTAGGGAACGGCACACGGAAGATTTCGGCTGTGACGGAAAGATACAGGGGCCGCTCTTTTGATCCCTTCCCTCTCCCTCTTGTCCCAAAGATAAGAGTAAGAAAACCCACCGGTATGTAGCCAGAGACACGTGTCTCTCGTAACATAGGAAACCCTAAAATGTTTTTTACTAACCAGCAGAGTCAGCTACAGCCCCCTAATCTATATAACCCGTTCAATGAAGTAAGAAATACAAGGCCTTCTAGCGTTCTCACGAGATCGACAGTGGTGTCCTGCGGTTTATTTGCGCCGAGTAGCACTGGGGGCTAGCCAGTCGGTCCGTGTGTGAACCAGGGTCGCCTTGCTTTCCAAGCTAGATAAGCAACATGTGGTGTCCGAAACCAGGAAATCGGGATCTTGGGTTTCGGGAGTACCCTGGACTCGACAGACGACGGCCGCAGCAGCGGGGGTTTTCTGGAACTCCGCGGAGCAGGGGGGACGACCCCTGGGAACGCGATTCGCAATGGAGGTAATCACAAAGGTTGGTAGTCGAGCTTCGTCATCAATGTGGGAGAATTAAAATGTGGCTGAAGTATTTACTCTTGCTGTGGCAAGACTCTTACAGCTCAGGGGCCATTAGAAACGGCCCGCAGGATATTTTTGCATGCTTGAGGTTTGGGGGAGATTGCACACAGTCCTGGCTTGATGGATCACGAAAGCTCCACAGACACGTTGGGAAATAGTTTAAAAGCGTGGGAGAAAGTGGACACATGCTTATCGCAAAGCTTAATTGAGGAACAGGAGACACTTGGAAAATCTGCGAAGAAACAGTGTTCTTGGCCACGCCGCAACTCCGCGGGTTTAGTTGCACTGCGCACAAGACCCCCGGCGACGGATATCCGGCGGAGTGTGCGGGAACCTGGCGCGGTCTGCCAGGTCCCCCCCGGAGAGCGATTCAGCGAAAACCGGGACTGACGCAAGCAACCAGCCGCGGCCCACAATCTCCCTCCGTGCCTGAGCCAGAGCCCCCCTGTCCTCCCGGGGAAGCAGCGCCGAACCCGGGACCCCCACCTTCGAACCTCCAAAACACCCCGCAGTTTTTCGCCATGATGCTCCCACCCGCCCGCTGCTTTTCAGACAACCCGCAGTTTTCACGCCCCTCTCCCCGCCGCCGCTGCCCCCCTCCACTGCCCCATGCCCTCTGTCTCGCTCCGCGTGCCCCGGGTCGCGCCGGGACCATCCGGCGCCGCCACGCCGGCGCCCTTCTGTCCGCCGCCCATCACCCTCCCCCCGTTCCCAATGCCCGCTGCTGCGCTGGGGCCTGTCTGGCGCCGGCTCGGGAATCCCGTTCCGCCGCCGCCCCACCGCCACTCGGGCGCCGGACAAGATTGCAGGCGGCGGGAGCTGGTGTGCATGATCCTTTTGTGGCGATTTAGCCAGAGTGCCCGCCTGGAGGGGCCGTGGAAAAGGCAGCTGCCGAGAGTACGACGAGTTCAGTAGAGCTGCCGCGGGCCGCCGCATGTTGGTTTCCAGATGGCGCGGACCGGACTCGGGAGGGGCAGGGCCCAACGTGGCCACGGCGTGGAAAAAGCTTGGAAACAAAGGGAGAAGACGCGAAATGCGGCATGCGCAGGGGGGCGGAGGGGAGCCGATTCTCACCTGGGAAGTCTAGATGCCGATATCAACCATATTACCGTATAAGGGAGAGATCCTCGCCCTGCGGGAAGGCAGGCAAGCCCAGGGCGGATGGAGCGGCACCGCCTCCGAGGGGAGAGAGCGGGGCCCGGAGTTGGACAAAACTGGCAGGAGGAGCCAGAAGCTCACAACCAGGTTCACTTCCGACTCTGAGAGAGTAAGCTCCGATGTTGTGGTGCGTGCACAGGTTTTGTTTTTAAGGTTTAAGATGTTTTTAGTTTGTTCAAGAAAGCTCGTTTTAAATTACAGAGGTTTGCCTCAAGACCCCGGGCACCCCTCCCCGCAGCCAACTGCCCCGTCACCAGTTTCTCTGGTTACTCCCCTTTTTGTAACAATTTGCCTGTCAGTCAGTAAATATCCCCGCCTTGTTTTTCTCATTATCAATCACGTTCCCCTCCCCTGTCGCTGTGGCAATCCTCCTGCTCTGTTCCATCCTCTGCCCACTCCCAGCCCCCAGAAGCTTCCACCCTGGGCGGAGGATGAAATTGGGTGGCAGGTTGGGCAGACCCCTCCTTTGTAATTCCCGTTATATTGCGTTATGTCTCATGCTCGTACTTCTTGTTCTGTATGCACGATGGTTTTCTGTGGGCTGCGCTCCTCCCTCGGGGAAAGCTTAACTGCTCGCCGCCTGGGGGCGATTCTTTGGCAGTTCGCTGCAGTCCCCACCTGTCCTGTACCTTTTCCTTTCTAAATAAACCTTCCCTGCTGCGCCGAACTGCTGCTGTCCACTGCCTCGTGCCCTGCTGCTTTTGCTCCTCCTTGCTGCAGCGAAGCCTGCCCTTTTTGAGACGCCTCGCCACCGTCTGAACGTGGGGAGTCTCCACCTCAACCGGCTGTGGCAACGCTTTCTCCTGTGGAGCGTGCCGGCTCTCGCCCACCGCGCTGCCCGCACTGAGCTATTTCCGGTTGCTGAACGACAGTCCCGTTCTACAGCGGGTGTTTAGAGCAGCGATTCCATGAGGGAACAATATCAGTCAGATGGGGGTTGTTCGGCGAAACAGAGTAAATCTTTAAACAAAGATAGAAACCAGTCGCGACACAAGTTTACTCGACTGGGGAAAAATAAAGATAGCCTGTGCAAACTGGAACACGGCGGGTTCCGTGCAGCCTTTCCTGTGAGGGTACCGGAGCAGGAGAAAATCAGCAAAAGATGTACACGCCGGTAAATGTAAAAGAGATTCAGGCAATTGTTAAAGCTATTTCAGAAAAGGGATGAAATCCAGGGGTGTTTTCCACACTTAAGATGGTCTTTTTAGCAATGATTGACATCTGCCCATTTCTGTATTTGCAAACAAAGCCCGTATGTCTTTTTGATGGAGCGGGAGAGATTGTTTTTTAAGCAAGAATGGCAAGACTGGTGTATTGCTGCATTAGCCCAGGCATCCGGGGAGGGAGACAGGCATTGCATGGTCGCAGCTTGCCCGTCTGCTAGGGAAACACGATGAAGTGGCAACCCCTCAGCAGCAGCTGCAGTCGCTCCCAGCGGAAAAGGTCAAGAGCCCACTTCCCGAGTGGCGAGAGAGACCATGCCATAGATTGTCAATAAGGTTGTGGATTCGACCAAAGCCGTGTCCACCATCAAAACAAGGAGAGAGTGAAAGCTTCACAACATTCATCGATCACTTACAGGCCTGCAGTGATTCATGCCACCGCTGCCTGCTGAAGCAAAAGACCTGTGGTAGCAGATTGTTTTGCGCCAGCAGTGTAGAACTCACCAAAGACATCTGAGGTCCTTGCCCGGGTTGCTAACCTAGCAGATATGATCAAACATGTGGTGAAGAAGAAACAGCTCATCCGCATTCAGGCTGGCAGTTATATCACTAACTAGTGGCAAATGGCTTGTTTTAAAGTGTTGGTCAGGCAGGTTCCATATCAACAGCAGGCTGTCCCCAGCCAACACTAGCCGCCCCTAGCAGCACCCCCGTTTCCAAGCAAACGCCCGAGAGGGTCTGCTGAGCTGTGGGAAGAAGGGTCCACCATCGCCAGGTGACTGCAGATCTCGGCCCGGGAAACAGAAAGGGAGGAGGGCGGGCGGGCCTATCAGCTCCTCCCACTAAGCATGCGAGAACAGCCATTTATGCCAACCTCAGTGGGGCGGCGGGAACCATTATACCCTATGCTTCCAAAGCAGGCAGCCAAACATTACATTCCCACGCAGCGATGCAATGGGAAAAGCTGTCAGCACACACCACAGCTGATCTGCGAGCCCCCCACCACCGACAAGGCCGCGCAGACGCCACAGGGCCAGCAGGGAACGCCCCAGGACCCACACCCTGGGTGGCCCTGGCATGAAAATAGGAAAAGCCCCTGAAAGTGTGGGGAACATGTCGGTTTTAATGATAGTTGGGATACCCCCACATCATAGGGCTTTCCATTTTGGGCAGACACTGGATCAGACTGCACAATTATCCCTAATCACATGGCCTGGCACCTTGGCAGATCTAGAGAAAGTCCTCCAGTGAACGGGTGGGCGGACACAAACCGGGCGTTGGAAAAGCCACCCAGCTTGGGCTATAACACTTCAACAAACAAGGGACCAGAGCAAACAGTAGCAATTTACCCTACATTTTACAAAATTCTCCTCCCTTGATAAGGGAGGGACGTCCTCGCTATGCTGGGAGTCAGG